>CAVMJV010000090.1:0-600000 GCA_963681835.1 Meloidogyne enterolobii
GGTTCCCTTCTTCCGGGACACGCCCAAGTAGGCGCAAAGCAATAACTTGCTGGAAAATTTCTGACCCTTTACAATTTTGGTACCAATTTCTTTAGCTCGATGAGAGGAATTGTTCAATACTAAATTTGGTAAGATTCGGAAATCTTGAAGCAAATTATGGCTTGGCGCCGTTATGGCCGTTCGCCCTTTCGGGCTGTACCCCCTTCCTCCTTACAATTAGGATAGGAATAAGGCCAATCGCTAAATATATTATTAGACACAGAATAAGCAGTTATTATTTTCAATATTTATTAATTAAAACAAAATTCCTACCAAACTTTTTTTTTCATTTTTAATAACAACAATAATTACTTAACCTAAAACTTTCTAAAATAATAAAAAAATAAAAAAATTATTTACCCTTAGGAATAAATAAAATAAAAGTAAAAATGACTAAACAAACAAAAAAGGAAAAATAAATTAGCTTAACTATAAAATATTAAAAAAAAACATCTGCTGCTAAATTTTGTCCTTTTTTAAAGAAAATACACGCTATTAAAGAAGTTGATTTTGACATTTCTGCTTACTTTTTTTAAAAATAAATGTCTGTGTCTATTATAATAAACGTCACAAAATGGAGTAAATAATATCCAAAAATAACTAATTAAAAAAAAGTTAAGTTGAAAGTACTTAAATGGTTTTAGATTGGAAGGGATTGAAGTTGAAGCTTAATAAGTTTATGAAGCAAAACTATTTATGAAGCAAAACAAACTTTTTAAAAGGGAAATATATTTTTTTCGATAGTATAGCATTAATACCGAACCATGCCGAATAAAAGTTATATCTAGAGCTAGGTATAAATAGGCAATATATTGGCACAAAAAACTGCCAAAAATCAGAAATTAATGCAAAGTAGGCAAGATTAAAGGGTTATATAAAAGACATGCATTTGTCTAAAAATACTGGCTCTAGTCTATAATCTCACTAAAAAGTTTCAAATCCCGAAAGCAAATTAGCTAGTCAAGTTCTATCGAAAAATACAAGAGTGTTTAGGATTCGGAAACAACAAATTTATCTCTTCATTGCCTTTGTTTTTTTTTAAATTATTTATTTATTTATTTAATTAAAAATAAAATTAAAAACAAAAATTTAAATATAATTTAATTTTCCCTTTTTAAATGTCACATCACTCATTTAATGTTCGAAAAATAAGCTGTTATATGTCAATAATATTAAAAAAAGTTTTTAGAAAATTTATTTTTTGTTTACAACTTTGATAAAACTTGAATTTTAATTAAAATAGGCAAACTTGTTTTTGTCTAAACTTTATTTGTTATTTCTGTTAATGTAAATAAACTTGAAGCAAAAACAAGCTTGATATACATAAAACTTGAATTAAAATAAACTTTTTTTAAAACTTAATTTGTCAAAACTTTTTTTCCTGCTTGCTAGCAAAATTGACGTTATAAATAGAGTTGATCAAAACGATACTGGTATCGGCCAACCCGAGACCGAGATTGACCGATACTCATGAACCCGATACCGAGACCGATACCATCATTTTGAGCCGAGACCGATACCGAAAAACGATACTGACCGAGACTAACAAAAAAAATTTTTTATGTCAAAAAATACGTGTAAAAATAATTTATTCATTATTTTCATCATCCAAATCATCAGATAAATACTCTTCATAATCTGGATCCGATCTGGCTTGGCAATGGATAATAATTTTTGTGTCCGTATCCGAATAGGTATATCTGTGAGGTCGACATCCGTATCCGATTATATCCTTACAACTTTTGAGGCATATCCATCCGCGGGTATCCGCGGATGGCCGAAGTGAAAATTTCGGTTAACCAAACCATAACCAAACCATTGATTTTGATCAACCAAACCATTGTTCAAAAATTTTTTCAATTTTAGAAGTGCAAGTCAACATATTTCTTCCAATTTTCAGCGCCGCAGGCAAAAATTTTTAGAATTTTAGAAGACCTTATTCGAAAAAAATTCACTTTCTCTTTTAAGGACGGATATCCGAAAAAATTTTGGCCGAAAACTTGGACAATATTGAGAATTTTGTTTCTTTGAGTCAGTATCGTTTCTCGCCGAGAAATGGACCGAGAATATCGGTATCGGTTTCGAGACCGAGAATGAAAAAACCGAGACCGATATTGGAAAAAAGCCGAGAATCTCGGTATCGGTCTCGGTATCGGTCTCGCCTTGATCAACTCTAGTTATAAATAATGCTTCAAGTTTATTAAAAATATTTTAAAGGTTATAGAAGCCTTAAAAATATTTTTATAAAATATTTTTAATTTAAGTACTCTTCTCCTTCCATTTTTGGAAGTTAAAAAATATTTTTATAAAAATATTAAAAATGTGTGAAAATAAATATAAATAATTTCATATTGTAATACATTTTCTAGTTATTAATTAAGTAAAATTCCCTTTTTCCCTTTTATTAAGGGTTAAAGATTAAATAAAAATTGGAAGGGGATTTTCTGGAATGAAACAAGGAATTAAATAAATGAAAAAAGTTTCTAGGGTATATTAAAAAATATATATTTTGTTGAAATTAAAACTTGAAGCAAAGAAAAGAAAAAATTTAAAACTTGAAACAAAATAAAGTTTTTAAAAAATAAAACTTGAAGCAAAATAGAAAAATAAACTTTAAACATTAATTTAAAAAACTTGGAAAATAAACTTTAAACATTAATTTAAAAAACTTGGAAAATAAACTTGGAACTTAAATAAACTTGAAAAACTTGAAGCAAAAAAAGTTCAAAACTTGAAACAAAATAAAGTTTATAAAAAATAAAACTTGAAGCAGTATAGAAAAATAAACTTTAATTTAAAAAATATTAAAAACTTGGAAAATAAACTTGGAAATTAAATAAACTTAATAAACTTGAAGCAAAAAAAACTTGAATAACAATAAATAATAAACTTTACCCAATAAATAAACTTGAAGCAACAAGGAAGAATATATAAAAAGGATAAACTTGCTACAAATGCTTAATTATTTATTCAATTTTACTCAGTTTTGGAAAAAAGTTTCCAGGAATATATGTTTATAAAAATAATTTTTATTTTATAAGCACTACTTGTACGTGGAAATGTTAGGAATATTTAATTATATATTTTTTAACTGACAAAAACACATTTAAAGCTATTTAGTAGTTCCGCATGTCAAAAACGTGAAACTTGTCAAAATATAAGTTGGGAAAAAAGAAGGAGGAGAGGAATGTACATAGGGGGTGAGGATATAATGGAACGAATATATCGGGATTGCTGTGAGAAAAATAACCCCTTCTATAGAGTATACTATCCTAGGTCTAGCGGATCTAGGCCCCGAAATCAGTAGGTTAACTGTTCGTATATAGAAATATCCTGATATATAGAAAAAAAACTGTTGAATATATAGAAATATCCTGATATTTTAATGTATTTTCTAGGAAATATTTATTTTAGAAATATTTTTTCGCTATACATTAGCTTATTGTCCCTCCCATTTCTATGTCTACATATTTAAATTATTTCAGTTAGGGAAGTATCTAAGGGACTTGATCACCTCGAAAGTTTCCTAAGCTAGTCCCGATCAAATCCTTTCACTCTACAATTTTAATAACAGGAAAAGGTGCCTAGTAAAGGAAACCTTTAACTAAAGTTTAAGAAATTTTTTTTTAATTTTTTAAAAGTAAAAATTTTTAAAAACCCGGTAAACAAAATTATTTTATAAAAAAGGATTAAAAAAGGGAGGTAAATAAATCTAATAAAAAATAAAAAGGATGTGGAAGTGTGTTGCCAATATTGCCCCCAACTTATTTTACGCACTTTTAAGTTTAAAAACGAGGGGAAAAATATTTTCTTATTTGTTAGTGTTTGTGTACTTATGAATTCAATAGAGCATAAAAGAAAATTTAATAAAAAAAAATTAAGTTTTGATTTAAATAAACTTGAAATAAAGTTTTGAAAATATTTAAAAATAAACTTGAAGCAATTAGAATTAAATAAACTTGTTTTGAGAATAAAAAGTTTTAAAGCTCTCTTAATTATTTTAAAATATTCAACTTGGTGTTACGACCCGAGGTGTCCGAGATTTAACTAATGCGACGAGCATAATAATAACACTTTATCACAATAGGAAATAAACAATAAGTGGGCGAAGGGAATGGGACAGACGAAGGAGATCAGTGACTAGCCCCGCTAGTATGATCCGACTAGACTGACGTTTTCTCTGGCTTTTATAGTAAACACTTTAAGGGCTGACGCCCATACACAACACCTCCCCCCTTGAAAAAAAGGTTCGGCTTTCACTTAAAGCCGAAGCTTTACAATTTTAACATTCACTATAGCTTCCATGCTATCAATACAATCAACACTAAGCCAGAGCGTCTAGTCTCTCACTAACACTCAACAACAAAATACAAAAAAATGTGGGATGACAAAAGGGCAAAACAACAAATTAAAATTACAATACAACAATTACAAAATCACAAAATTTGTCATCTTATTCCACATTTTTCTTCTGGCAGCGGTCATCTACAGTGCATACAACAGCTCCAATCAAATATCGCACGTCCTGAATTGGCCACACTGTTGATCATCACACTGCTTGTCCATAAGCTTTTCACTTTTATTTTTCTTACTTTACTTCACTATTTTACTTTCCTCACTTTTTATTTCACTACCATTTTTCTTCACTTTATATTGCGGCACTACATTCACTTTTCAACACTGTGCCCAATAATTTCACTAAATTACATCACTAATACTTTATTTCATGACTTAAATGAAGTCAAACACCACAACACTAACGGTACCGCTAGTGTGCAGTTCGGTGCCGTTTCGCCGTGTACTTTTTAGGATGGCTCGTGGTTGAATACTATCACTTCAATACTACTACTACTAACTAACTAACCACTCAAAGGATGCATGTTACATCCTGCCTCCTTCAAAGACTCAGGTACACACAACACTTCACTGAACTTACACTATGTGTAGTCTGGGTTGCTTCACTGACTTGCGCTGGAATACTTCAATCACTAATAATATTCACTCCTCAGCGCCTTGACTCACTTCAATTCACTTCACTCAACAATTCAAACTTCACTATTTGGTCTTACCCACCTTTCTTGGCTGCCAAATTTTATTTTACTCACTTCATTATTTGGTCTTACCCACCCGTAGGCTGCCAAATATTCACTTTTTCACTTCACTTTCAACTTTTTCAATTTTTCTCAACCTTTCAACACTTCAATCTTGATCGGCAAAATCTGCGCACTTCCAGGACCACTAGGCATTTCAGCCTTAAACTAGGCATTTCAGCCTTAAACTTCGACCATTGGCACTCGCACTGAGTCCTTTTTCGGTCACTACTACTAACATGTCCACTGCGCCTAAAATTTTACTCAATTCACTATCGACTCATGCCGATCACTAATTACGACGTCTGTCCACTCAAACTCAAAACAATCACTTCACTAATTGCTAAAAGCAATTCACTACACTTTGCCACACTTCACTTTTGTCGACCGCGCCATTGTTACGACCCGAGGTGTCCGAGATTTAACTAATGCGACGAGCATAATAATAACACTTTATCACAATAGGAAATAAACAATAAGTGGGCGAAGGGAATGGGACAGACGAAGGAGATCAGTGACTAGCCCCGCTAGTATGATCCGACTAGACTGACGTTTTCTCTGGCTTTTATAGTAAACACTTTAAGGGCTGACGCCCATACACAACACTTGGAAGCTATTTAATCTTCCCCCTTTTTATTTATTAAAAAAAGTTTTACATTAAATCTGTCTACTTAGCAACAAATAAATATTAAAAATAAATGTAAAAAAGTTATAAGTATATTTAATCCCCCCTCTTAAACTTTTTATAATTTTTAAAAATTAAAAAAAATATATTTATATCCTTTAAGGTCTAAATTAATTTATCTATTTATTAGAGAAAAAATTAATTGGATGAGCAATCGAATAGAGCCATTAAGGAATGATTTCAGGCCGAAGTACTGTGCTGCCATAATGTAAATCCGATTAGGGTTGGGGGCCCGGTTGGGTTTGGTTCGAAAAAGACACGAACGGCCCGGTTCGAAAAATCCAACCCTAAATCAGATGATGGGCTATTTCTGCTCATTCATAGTCTTTCTATAAGTATTAGGTATTTTTTAGTTTCTTTCTGCATATTATAACGTCAGCGCTATTTTTTTGTTTAATTTTATTAAAAGCAAAAAATCCAACTCAATTAATTTTTATATTTATTTAATTATGCAAATAATTAAATTAATTCATCTAAATTGAAAGTTAAATAAAATAATTTAATGAATAAAAATCTAATTTTATGTGTTTAATAATTATAGAGCCCTACACCTTATTATACTTCAGATTTCAAATATACTCGTATACAGTATTTCTCTAAAATAAGACCCTTCTAAAATAAACCCCTATATATGCCCCTTATAAAACAAGCCCCCCCCCCCCTTCCCAAAAAATATTTAATTTTTGAGTACTTGTTGAGTCCCCATAAGGGGATATCAGGGTGCGTAAAAAGTTTCCGGACTTAATCAAAATGAATTCATTTTTTTAATTTCAAAATAAAAATAAGTTTACACAAAACGTTCATTAGACTCTTGTAAATAAATATTCATAACAAATTTTCAAAATGGGAACCGCCCGCTGAGATACACGCATGCAAATGCCTCCGAAAATTTCCTACTATGTTCTAGAAGGATTAACATATCTGGAAGGATTAACATGACATGCATATAGAGTGATTTAGAGAGATATTGAGAGATTTGAGGGAATTAAGAGGGAAGGGGGCTTGTTTTAAAATGAAGTCACCTTCCCAAAGGGGTGACTCCCCTTGGGTAGTCACCCCTCCTCCTTTGGGGAGTCATTTAAATTTACCGAAATTTAAATTTTATATTGAAATTAAAATTTATCAATTTATATTAAATATTTTAAAAATTCCAGTTAAAATCCCATAATTTATTTAAACTCTTCCCATAAAATTATTTTTTAAATTTAAATAATTTATTTTTAGTCATTTATTTATCAGTAGGCGAACTTTCAGTTATCTCTTCAGCCTTTTCCTCTTCCAAACCTCCAACACATTTCCAACCACTTGCCAAAGTACATTTACCCTTACAGCAATCAAAAGCCTTTCTTGTTGGATCACATTTCCTTTCATAACCAGGTTTATCTGCAATACATGCCTGGATTTCCTTAAAATATAAAAAAGTTGAGAGAAAAATAACAAAAATTGTTATTAAAAATATTTTGTTGGAATTGAAGAAGAAGAAGAACATTTTTTAATTTGAATCTAAAAATATTAAATGTAAAGCATTCGTGTAAATGTAAAACATTCGGCGGTTGGGAGCGAACCAGCATCTTCAGTATGTAAAGCATATTTAATGTAAGAACGAGAAAGATCCAGCTGGCTAGCGTTTAAAACGCTCAATAGGCGGGGGTTTATGATCCCGGTACCACTAGGCGGGGGTTTATGATCCCGGTAGCTCAGTTGGTGGAGCACCTGTACGTGGTGAGCTAAAGCGCCTAGCAATAACTGCCTGGAGGTCGCAGGATCGAAGCCTGCCCGGGATTAAACTTTTACCTTATCCCTAAAGCTGACTTAATCCCTAAAGCTAAGCATGAGGCAGATGGTGTAAATGGCTAACACATCAGTCCGGTAAACTGAAGTTGCTGATTAGCTCCCAGCCGCCTAATAACATTTGCTTAAGCTATAGCCCGGCTGCTTTACTTAAATTATTAAATAAAAAAATAGTTTTAATTTTAAAAAATTAATTTTAAATTGAGAAATTATTTATATAAATGTTTAATAATTTTTTTAATAAAATATTAAATTGATTAAATAATTAAATAATTAATTTTAAACTAAAACACACAACAATTTATACAGAATTTTTAATTTAATGAATTAATATTTGGCAAACAAATTTGTATATTTTTTTTCAAAAAAATAATTTATTTTAATTTTTGAATCCTCCATTTTACGCAAATTTAATATTTTTAAACAAACAAAAATTAAAAAAGAACTTTTTTTATAGCTAAATGGTGGCAAAAATTAAAAAAAAGTTTATGAAACATTTTTTGATTTTTAAACTGGCAAAAATTAATAACGTAAATTCTTATATTTATTATTATGTATGTACGATTTACATGTATGTTTATACGATTTAAATATATACGATTTGTATTTTTTGTTTAAATTTAAAATGAAAAAATATTAAAATTTTTAATTAAAAAAAGAATTGCAGATTAGGTGTACGGAATTCTCATCTCCCAAACTGAAACTCTTAATTAAAATACATATTCGTTTTAAAGGAAAAAGTCAATTATAACTATAGACTAGATTAATTCGAATCGGGAGCAGGCCATCGTACCGCGAGCCCAACTTACCGCAGTGCTATAACTTTCTTCAAAAAAGTCGAATCCGGGAAGCCTTGGTATGTTTCGATGCATCTCAGGGCGTCCCAGTGCGGTACGTTGGGGTGTACCTGTTCGAATCCTCACGAATTATACACGCTTCATCGAGCTTAGACAACTTGTAGCACTCTTTGGAGGAGAAATTTGCGAACTCTATTGTGGATCAACTCTATTGTGGAAACCTTTTGGGATGGGTATTCTATGCTTTATTTTATTTATTTTATTCATAAATTAATAATCAACACTAGAAGGCCAGGAATATGGATCAGGGCGGTGGATCAGGGCTGTTATTAGAAGGAAAATTCATCGGATGGTCGATCGAATAGGACCATCAAGGAATGATTTTCAGGCCGAAGTACAACGACTGTGCCGCAAACTAAATCCGATGATGAGCTATTTTTGTTCATTCATATTCTTCGTAAAAGTACATATTAGGTATTTTTTAGTTTCTTACTACATATTATAACGTCAGCGCTATTTTTTCGTTTAATTCTATTGAAAGCAAAAAATCCAACTCAATTAATTTGTATATTTATTTAAATATGCAAATAATTAAATTAATTCATCTACATTAGTTTCTTTTTCTAAAATAAGCCAGCCCCCTTCCCAAAAAATATTTAATTTTTGAGTAATTGTTGAGTCCCCTCAGTTGAGTCCCCATAGAGGGATATAGAGGGTTCAGAAGAGTATCTGGAAGGATTTACATGACATGCATATAGAGTGATCTAGAAAGATATCGAGAGATTTGAGGGAATTGAGAGGGAAGGGGGCTTGTTTTAAAATAAAGCCCCTTTCACAAAGAGGGCTTATTTCTTCCCATAAAATTATTTTTTGTGAAGCTCAAGATGATCTAACGATATACCAGTTGACTGAGGTATACTAAACGGAGGATATTTCTTGATAATATCCTTCATAACAATAAAATAATATTCACTAAATCCTCTTTAATTTTAAATAATTACTTAATATATTTACCGAAATTTAAATTTTATATTGAAAATTAAAATTTATCAATTTTTGTCAAATATTTTGAAAATATCATAATTTATTTAATTCTTCCGATTAATTTATTTTTAAAATTTAAATATTTATTTTAGCCATATATTTCCTTGCTTCCATATATTTCCTTCCTCTTGCTTCGTTTATTTAAAGTTTATTTTCCCTTTTCATACCTCAAGTTTACTTTCCTTATCTTGCTTCAAGTTTTTTCCTCTTGCTTCAAGTTTATTATTTTTAAGTTTTAAAGTTTAGTTTGAATTTTTTCAAATTGTTCTTCAAGTTTATTTTTCCCTATCTGCTTCATGTTTCAAGTCTATTTTAAAAATCATATAATTTAATTCTTCAAAATTTTAACAAAAAATATGTACAATAAATGTAAAAATAAAGTTCTCAATAAATATACAAAAATTAGAATCATCACAATATTTTTTGTTCTATAATTATGTACTCATTAAACGGTGGGTAGCTCCACAATAGCTACTACTGTTTATTGAATCTGTAAAAATAAACTTTAAAGTTTTTGCTTCAAGTTTCTAGTTTATTTTTCATTTTTGCTTCAAGTTTGATTTTTTAAGTTTTCAAGTTTTAACTATTCCTTATTGACTATTTCAAGTTTATTTTTTTCAAGTTGTTCTTCAAGTTTATTTTATTTTTGCTTCAAGTTTATTTTATTCTTGCTTCAGGTTTATTATTAAACATATGCTTCATCCTACATATTATTAAACAATTTTCCGAAAATTATTTTTTCACTAACAATTTTTTAAAAAAATTTTAAAAACCCACTCCATTGTGTCAATAACAATCCACCCCCATTCGTCATAGTTGGAGATAATTTTGAAGCTCTTCTAGTTGTCATCACACTGCTAGCACCTGCCTTTACCGCTGAAACTTTTTTAGCAAAAGAGTAGGGACAAAGTAAAGCTGCTATTCTTGTTCTAAATCTTCTAGAGAAGAGAGTATAAAGTAAAGGATTGCCTTTAAAATTAATTAAAATATTTTTAGAAATAAATTTAAAGACTTACAAGCACTGCAAAGCATTGCTAGTGCATTCATTAGTAAAATAAATTGATATGGAGGGTGAATTCTAACATTAAAAAGGCCTCTGAAAAAAAACAAATGTTTTTTAATTTAAATTTTTTATTAAATGTTTTTTGGATTTTTTTAGATATTTTTTTGGATTTTAAGTAAAGTGCTTCAGTTTTGTATTTTTACTCTTGTTTTATTTGCGTCAAGTTTATTATAACAAATTTATTTTTATAAAATTTTATTATAACAAATTTTTTTATATAAAATTTATTTTTATTTATTCCAACTTTTTTGCTTCATTAAGTTTTATTTTTCAAGTTTATTTTTCTGCTTCAAGTTTATCTTCTCTTGTTTTAAGTTTAATTTTGCTTGTTTATTTTGCTATTTTTCTGCTTCAAGTTTATTTTAATGCTATATTTATCTTGTTGCTTCAAGATTTCATTCTTATTTAGTACAAAGTTTCAGTTTCATTTTTTTTAAATTCTTGCCTTGATAAGAAAATAGCCTGTATAGGTGAATAACAAACAAAATAAACAGAAACACAAGCCACCAACATTTTAACTACATTTCTTCTAGTCCTTAAAGCTTCCTCTCTGGCTCCCAGCAAAGCTGCTGATGTGCTGCTTGTTCGACTAGCAGCTGAGCCGGGATCAGACAACCGAGGTTCATCTCTTGCTGAGAGTGATGTTTTTGTTTCTGGAACTAAAAAATTTTTTTGTTTATTAAAAAGGAATTTTTGTTTTTGCTTCAAGTTTAACTAATTAAGTCATTTTGCTTCAAGTTTATTTTTTAATATTTTTTGCTTCAAGTTTCATTTACCTTCATAAAGTTGTCTATTCTTCGCCCATAGAACAGCACAAATTTTAGAATAAAGAAAAAGGAATGCCAGACATGGAAGCAAGTAAAGAGTTAAAAATTCAAACCATTTATTCCAAAATTCTGAAGAAGCACGAACGTTAATACACACTGACCCTAAAAAATTATTTGTAAAATTAAAAAAAAATTATTAAAATTTTTTTTTACCGTCTGGACTAATTTTATTATGTAATACATATGGAACAGCAATTAAACAGGCAGTTAACCATATTGTAAAAATTGCTATGAGAATATTTGTACGTGAGCATAGGCGGCGGGCATGAATTGGAAAAACAATAGCGATATAACTGGAAATTAAGTTTTTGCTTCAGGTTTATCGTCAAGTTTATTTTTAATTTTGCTTCAAGTTTATTTTCTCAAAGTTTATTTTTTAATTTGCTTCAAGTTTATTTTTTCATGTTCTCTGTTTGCTTCAAGTTTATCTTTTATTTTGCTTCTATCAATTTTTTTTCAAGACTTTTAATTCAAGTTTATTTATCACCAAGTCTAAGTTTCAAGTTTAATTTGTGTTTATGCTTCATGTTTATTTTTTCAAGTTTATTCTCTGTTTGCTTCAAGTTTATTTTTATTTAACTAACCGTTCAATGCAAACCATTAATTGTGTAAGAATTGACGTAAATAAAAAGACACACTCCAAATATCGGACTAAAGGGCATAAATAATATGGCAACCACGGAATCCATGTAGGAGAGCCTATTGCAATCGTGGGTGTCCATTCGAGTGAGGTTGTAGCTAAATTCAAGGCGTCGGCAACAGCCTTAAGTTTACAAGTATAAATTTGCTTCAAGTTTAATTTTTCAAGTTTATTTTCTTCAAGTTTATTTTTTTCCAAGTTTATTTTTCAAAAACTTTTTTTCTCCAACTTATTCAAGTTTATTTTTTCCAAGTTTATTTAAGCCTACCAAATTAAGCAAAAGCAAATTCATAACACTTCTACGCATTTTACGATCTCCCAAAATAGCAACAATAACTAAAGCATTTCCACACAGGCCAACAATTGTTAGCAATGAAAAAAGGGAGCCGAAGACAAGGCGCCATAAGGGCGAAATCATTTTTTTGAATTTTTAATTAAATTTATTTAAATTTTTTTGTTGTTAAAGAGTTTTAGGCTAAAAATTAGTAATTATTTTTTAATTTAAAAAAGTTTATAGAAGCAATAATATTTAAAAAAATTTAAAAAATAATGCAAATTTAAATAAAAAATTATTTAAGAAAGGGAGGCAAAGATAAAATTACTAGAATTGGACCTCACTATAAGATACATATCACATATTAGTTAACTTTATTTTAGAGACGTTTGGGTTTGATATTGGATTGGGGATTTACCTACGTGATATAACTTATTATAACAACCGAGCCTATTATAAAATAGCCACTGGGCATAGGAGGTATCATCACGTGGACAGCCCTCTCTCCTATTCAATGTCAAACCAAAAACGTAACTAAAATATTATTATTGTTATTTTAGGTTTGCTTCACTTTTTAAAATTTCAAATCTAAAAATTATCAAAAAATGATGCTCGGTAAAAATTTTCAGGCATTTCTAATATGAAAACTAAAATTTTTCCAAGTGGAGTTATAGTTATGTTACACCTAGATTTCATAAAATGTGAAAAAAATTTTAATAAAAATTATTTTTTATTCTTGCTTTAAATTACATTTTCAATTTGGGTAAATATTTAAAAAAAATTTTCATTCATTAGAATCTTAAGAAATTAAAAAAATTTAAGTTGGGTTATAGTTTTGTTACACACTGTATTCCAGAATTTAAAACAAAATAAAAATTAAAGATTTTTAGAAAAATGAGACAAAAACTTAAAAGTTGAAATAAAAATGTACTTTTAGTTAACTAAAATATAAAAGCAAAGAATTAAAATATAAAACTTTTTTTTCAAACTTTTCAAGTTTATTTAAAAAAAGAATAAAGTTTCAACTTGTTTATTAAATTTTTAAAAGCGCTCTTTTTCAGTCATTTCACTCATATCATTTTCATAACTTGTTCCATATGATTTAAAAAAAATTTTTTTTGATAGACAAGAAGCAAATATTTATAAAAAAATATTTATTTAAATAAATTTATTTATTTAAAAAAAGTTTTAATTTTATAAAAAAAAAGTGTGGGGGAGGGGAGGGGGAAATTTGTTATTCAATACTTTCTAGGTACATAAATGAGGGGGGAGTGAATAAATAAATAAATAAATATTTTTTTAAAAGGAAATTAATGTGAAAGTAAATAAATAGGAAAAAAATATTTTTTTAATAAAAATATTTTTGACAAATTATTTTTTAATTTTTAATATTTACATAGGATTGATTAAAATAAGGTTTGTTTTGGGTAAGAAAATAAAATTAAGTTTAAGCTTCAGAAAAAGGTTTTAAGAAAAATTAAAGTTTAATAAGTTTATTTTAAAGTTTTATTTTGTAATAAAATCAAGCTTATTTTTAATTCAAGTTCATGCTTGATACTTTAAATTCTTTTAAGTTTAATCTTAAAACTTAGTTTGTTGAAAGTAAATATTGAAACAAGCTTGACAATAACAAACAAAGTTTATTTTAAAATAAATAAAATATATAAAAAATATAAAATAAAAGTTATAAAAGCTTCAAGTTTGTTTCCAACTTTAAAATGTTACGGACAAATTTATTTGCAACTTGAATTCTACTCTTATTTTAAATATTCTAAAACTTTTCAAGTTTGTAAGAATGCAAAATTTAATTATAAAACAAGTTTGAATGTCAATCTTTGTTTAATTCATTTTATATTAAACCCACGCTTATTTATTTAGAATTTAAATTGTCAGAATAAAATCAGTCTTATTGTACTATATGTAAAGAATTGAAAATAAAAATAAATAAAAATATTTTTTGCTTTAAACAAAATGTTTCTATATTTTATTTAAAATATTTTTTAATAAGCATTTAAAAATTAATTGTAATATATAGGTATATTAAATTATTATTAATACCTAATTTAAATAAAGCAAATATTTTTTTTGAAATTTATCTTTGTAGTTGCCAATTAAAAATAATTTTAAATTTGTATTTCTATTTCTATTTTTATTTTTAATTTATAAAAATTAATTTTATATTTATTTGTATAAGCTATAATTTCTTAATTAGGAAATATTTTTTTCAATAAAAATTAAAAAAAATGAAAATAATTAAAATAAATTTGGATTTATTTTAATTGGATTAAGAAATATAAATTTGGAAATAAATTATATTTTGTTAATTTTGGAAATAATAAAAACAAAAATAGCAAAATTGTGAACAAAAATTGTAAAATAATACAAACAAAAAATAATAAAAGAATAAAAATATTTTTTTGAAAAACAAACCTAAAAATTATTTTTTGTTATTAAATATTGGTATTAAATACCTTGTTTGTTATTATACCTATTATTCAAAAACAGATTTGCTGTTAAATAAATTAATTTTAATTAGATTAATAAAATAAATTTAGATAAAAATTAAATAAAATTTTTATTAGAGAAATTTAAAATACCATATATGCTCTAATAATTACCCTGGGTAATTATTGTTTCAACCTCTCGCTGGAGGGGGCAATCAAAAGGGAGTGGGTAAATATGAGCTTTTTTAAAGAAGGCTAATTATAACTATTTTTAAGAGGGGTAATTATTTTTTCGATTTTTGGCTGTAGGGGGTAATTAATAGGGCGGGGTAATTATATGAGTGAGGGACATTATTTCAGCATTTACTACGGTATTTGATATTATAGAGATTAAACAAAAATAAAAATAATGAAGCTCCCAAAGGTAAACATATGCACCGCAATGTAAAAATATTTACAATTTGCCAAATGTTTAGTGAAAAAAATATTTTTAAACAAAATTCTGGAAAATTCAAAATATTTATAAAAAATGATTTCACAAAGAGGAGGAATATAAATAAATATAAACTTATTAAAAATTTATTAAAAATAAAAAAATGTAAATTTATTTAATTAAATATTTAAACAAAAATAATGGATGGAAAAAAATATTTTTTTTTAATTTTCACACGAATTTTGCTAATAATAGAAAATTTTATTTATTTTATTTTTACAAAACTCATCCATTTTTGTTTAATAAATATTTAATAATAAAAATGGAAAAATTTTTGAGATTATCTAAAAAAAGGAAATAAATAAATTTGATAAAAGAGGAAACTTCCTGAATATTACAATAAAAGGATTTTTTAATTAATTAAAAGAATATCTAATTAAGAAAAATATTCTTGGAATAGAAATGTTGCTAATTTACAGAAAAACGCAAACTTGAAAAAACTTAAGTTTGTAATAAATAATAAGAATGAGTAATTATTAATAATATTATGAAGAATACAAACTAGATATTTTTCCGGAAAAGTAAGTTTCCGGAAAGTTTATATTCTTAAATATATTTCAAGTTTGTAATCAAGTTTATTTTTAAGTTTAATCTTGTATTACACCCAAGTTTATTTTTAATTCAAGTTCAAGCTTAATCTTTCAAGTTCAAGCTTACTACTTTCAAGTTTATGCTTAATACTTTCAAGTTTTAAGTTTAATCTTAAAACAGTTTGTTATAAGTAATAAATACAAATTTTTTCATAAACTTAAGTTTATATTAAATTAAAGTTTATACTTAAAAGTTAATTGATTTAACAAAATTGAATTATTTAAATGTTTGTTAAAGTTTATTTAAATTTATTAAGTTTGTTAATAAAAGTTTACAAGTTATTATAAAATTAAATTTAACAGACAGAGAAGAAAAAATTGAAAATCACGTCAACAGTTGTTTATACAAATAATATTTTAAAAAACTTAATAAACAAAATATTTCAGACGCATTTTGATATTTAATTAATTTTTTTGAATTTTTTATTAATAAAAATATAGGCATTCTAGGTATTTTCAAGCAGAGCCGGATCAAGTCGAGATCTCGAAATAAAATATCAGTTATCGAAAATCTGGATATTTTGAGATACTGATCTCGATTCTCGTATGACCCTCCAAGTCCGGCTCTACTTTTAAATAATTTGGGGACATAGAAGAATTTGACAGAACGAGTTTTAAAATAAAAAAATTCTAAAAAATTGTCAATGACGACAAAAAATTTTTTTCCAATTTATAGGCAATTTTATTATCAATTAAATGGTTTCAAGAATACCCATAAAACTAATTAAGTTATAACAGAATATGAACTGACTTGTTAACTAATTTAATAGTAATACATAAATGTTTAAAGAGAAAATTGAAGAAAAAAATTTCAAGAAATATTTAAATAAATTAAATAATTAAATAAAAAAAAGAAGAAAAAATTATAACAAAGAATATAAATTAATTATATTTATTTTATTTACATTTTTATTTAAATTAATGTAAAGCCATATGGGAAATATTACGAGATAAAAGAAGAAAAAAATTAATTTTTATACTAAATAAAAATGAGGAAGCCAAAAATATGTAAGAGTATAAACTTGAAATTAAATATAGAAAAAAGAATTAATATAAAACTTTCCGGAAAATACATAATTAATTTGAGTGTTTCCGGAAGTTTTTTTCAGTTTTAAGTTTCAAGTTTATTTTTGACTTTAAAGTTTTTAAGCTTGATCTTAAATTTTCAAGTTTGATCTTAAGTTGATTTAAAAGTTTTTGGTTTCAAGTTTATTTAAAAGCTTCAAGATTATACAATTAAATTTTAAATATTTTCTGTTTTAATTTATCTGAACGTTTTGAAAATTAAATTTAATAAATAAAAAGTAATAAAAATTAATATTAAATACATAAAATGATAAGTAAAAATATTTTAAAAAACTAAGAACATTTTAATAATTTAATAAATTTTTTGGTAGACAAATTTAATTTAAAGACAACTAGTAATGAACAAAAATATCCAAAGAAATTATAAAAAATTTTAAGATCTAGCAAAAAATTCTTGGAAGTGTAGGATTTTCTGTAATACTCTGAAAACAAAGAAAAACACATTTGATAAAGTTTTCACACACCTACTCATTTTTGCTTTAAGTTTATAAGTATTTTCTGGAAAGTTTAAAATAAATATTAAATATAGTTTATTTTAAACTTGTATTTTAATTCCAACTTTTTAAGTGTTACGGTCAGGTTTAATTTAAGTGTATGCATTAAAAAATTATTTTGTGTTTTCCGGAAAGTTTATTTATTCGAATAAGTTTCAAGTTTGTTTCAAGTTTATTTTTAAAAATATAATCAACTTTATTGCTTAAAACAACCTTCCTGTTTGCCTGTAGCAAGTTTTATTATTTCAAGTTTATATTTTTTAAAGTTTATTTCCAAGTTTGTAAAAATGCTCGGATAAAGAAAGTTTATTTAATTTTTATTTCCTTTTAAAAATAATAATTTAAAGTTTATTTATTAAAAAGTTGTTATCAAAAGAAAATTAAATTTAAACACAGTTGGAAAATAAATATCCCTTTAGAATAAAAAAGGTTAGCAAATAATAATGAAAAAAAATAAAAAAGCAAATAATACACTAGTGAAAAAGGGCATTTATTTATTTGAGAGAAGGCAAAGCAGCTGGAAATTCTAATTTTTCTTTTTAATTTTCTGTCATTGACAGTCTAGTGTATTTTACATAAGGACTGGCTTTTTGGGCGTGGTGGAGGTTGGGCGCAGACTTAAAAATGGCTAAAAGTGCAAAATAAACTTTGATTTATGACATGCTTCTTCTAAAAGTGTAAACGTTCCTTTAAGTATTTTTTAAAATTGAATTGGATTCTAAAACATTTTTGACGTTCAGAATTAGAGTAGTCGGTATAAACAAATTCTTGGGTTTACCGAAACCGAAATTTTGTCAAGGAGTAAGGGGATATATGGGGTGTAAAGGGGTATATGTAGTTGGGTATGGTATACTTATGATGTGAAAAAAGAGTGTTGAATATAAGGAGTGTTGAATGAATTAAGGTAGATTTGGGTAGGATATAAGGAGATTAAGGAGGGATGGAGAGATAAAGAGGGATTAAGGGGATTTGAAGAAATGTGGGGGGGGGGATATAAGGCATTTGTAATGATATTGGAAAATCTCCCAAATCATTCTCACGCAAATCATCTCGATTCTGTTCATCTCGACTGCTTCTAGAATTTAATAATGAGTAATTTTGCTTGACTAAAAATAAAATATTTTGATTACAAATTTAAAAATTCTTCTTTAAATAAATAGAAAAACCCTCAAAAACAAAATTTATTAATTAGAGAACGGCAAAAATAATACAAAAATTTTTAATATATTTTGTGCTTCAATAAACACATCAAAAAATATATTTTTTAAAGAATTAATTGGAAAAGACATTTTCTTTCTCATCCTTCTTTTTTTAATTTTTTAAAAATTTTTATTTATTTAAAAATAATGGTTAACAATCATTAAAAATATTTTTCTTTATTTTTTAATAAATCAAAAATAAATATAAAAAATTCAAAGTATGAAATATTATTGAAAAGCACTAATTACTAATTTAAATAAAGCCCCCACCCAGAATTACAAACCCTAACTTGAAAGAACTTCATGGATTTTTATTTAAGGGTCGAAAGGAGTAAGAGAGAGAGGTAAAAGCTTAGTCCAAACAGGCATATCCTTCTTATTCTGGCCCTTATCAATTTTGATACCAATTTCTTTAGCTCGATGAGAGGTTATGGCTTGGCGCCGTTATCTAGGCGTTACTGGGATTGACATGAGCCTGGAAGGTTCCCTTCTTCCGGGACACGCCCAAGTAGGCGCAAAGCAATAACTTGCTGGAAAATTTCTGACCCTTTACAATTTTGGTACCAATTTCTTTAGCTCGATGAGAGGAATTGTTCAATACTAAATTTGGTAAGATTCGGAAATCTTGAAGCAAATTATGGCTTGGCGCCGTTATGGCCGTTCGCCCTTTCGGGCTGTACCCCCTTCCTCCTTACAATTAGGATAGGAATAAGGCCAATCGCTAAATATATTATTAGACACAGAATAAGCAGTTATTATTTTCAATATTTATTAATTAAAACAAAATTCCTACCAAACTTTTTTTTTCATTTTTAATAACAACAATAATTACTTAACCTAAAACTTTCTAAAATAATAAAAAAATAAAAAAATTATTTACCCTTAGGAATAAATAAAATAAAAGTAAAAATGACTAAACAAACAAAAAAGGAAAAATAAATTAGCTTAACTATAAAATATTAAAAAAAAACATCTGCTGCTAAATTTTGTCCTTTTTTAAAGAAAATACACGCTATTAAAGAAGTTGATTTTGACATTTCTGCTTACTTTTTTTAAAAATAAATGTCTGTGTCTATTATAATAAACGTCACAAAATGGAGTAAATAATATCCAAAAATAACTAATTAAAAAAAAGTTAAGTTGAAAGTACTTAAATGGTTTTAGATTGGAAGGGATTGAAGTTGAAGCTTAATAAGTTTATGAAGCAAAACTATTTATGAAGCAAAACAAACTTTTTAAAAGGGAAATATATTTTTTTCGATAGTATAGCATTAATACCGAACCATGCCGAATAAAAGTTATATCTAGAGCTAGGTATAAATAGGCAATATATTGGCACAAAAAACTGCCAAAAATCAGAAATTAATGCAAAGTAGGCAAGATTAAAGGGTTATATAAAAGACATGCATTTGTCTAAAAATACTGGCTCTAGTCTATAATCTCACTAAAAAGTTTCAAATCCCGAAAGCAAATTAGCTAGTCAAGTTCTATCGAAAAATACAAGAGTGTTTAGGATTCGGAAACAACAAATTTATCTCTTCATTGCCTTTGTTTTTTTTTAAATTATTTATTTATTTATTTAATTAAAAATAAAATTAAAAACAAAAATTTAAATATAATTTAATTTTCCCTTTTTAAATGTCACATCACTCATTTAATGTTCGAAAAATAAGCTGTTATATGTCAATAATATTAAAAAAAGTTTTTAGAAAATTTATTTTTTGTTTACAACTTTGATAAAACTTGAATTTTAATTAAAATAGGCAAACTTGTTTTTGTCTAAACTTTATTTGTTATTTCTGTTAATGTAAATAAACTTGAAGCAAAAACAAGCTTGATATACATAAAACTTGAATTAAAATAAACTTTTTTTAAAACTTAATTTGTCAAAACTTTTTTTCCTGCTTGCTAGCAAAATTGACGTTATAAATAGAGTTGATCAAAACGATACTGGTATCGGCCAACCCGAGACCGAGATTGACCGATACTCATGAACCCGATACCGAGACCGATACCATCATTTTGAGCCGAGACCGATACCGAAAAACGATACTGACCGAGACTAACAAAAAAAATTTTTTATGTCAAAAAATACGTGTAAAAATAATTTATTCATTATTTTCATCATCCAAATCATCAGATAAATACTCTTCATAATCTGGATCCGATCTGGCTTGGCAATGGATAATAATTTTTGTGTCCGTATCCGAATAGGTATATCTGTGAGGTCGACATCCGTATCCGATTATATCCTTACAACTTTTGAGGCATATCCATCCGCGGGTATCCGCGGATGGCCGAAGTGAAAATTTCGGTTAACCAAACCATAACCAAACCATTGATTTTGATCAACCAAACCATTGTTCAAAAATTTTTTCAATTTTAGAAGTGCAAGTCAACATATTTCTTCCAATTTTCAGCGCCGCAGGCAAAAATTTTTAGAATTTTAGAAGACCTTATTCGAAAAAAATTCACTTTCTCTTTTAAGGACGGATATCCGAAAAAATTTTGGCCGAAAACTTGGACAATATTGAGAATTTTGTTTCTTTGAGTCAGTATCGTTTCTCGCCGAGAAATGGACCGAGAATATCGGTATCGGTTTCGAGACCGAGAATGAAAAAACCGAGACCGATATTGGAAAAAAGCCGAGAATCTCGGTATCGGTCTCGGTATCGGTCTCGCCTTGATCAACTCTAGTTATAAATAATGCTTCAAGTTTATTAAAAATATTTTAAAGGTTATAGAAGCCTTAAAAATATTTTTATAAAATATTTTTAATTTAAGTACTCTTCTCCTTCCATTTTTGGAAGTTAAAAAATATTTTTATAAAAATATTAAAAATGTGTGAAAATAAATATAAATAATTTCATATTGTAATACATTTTCTAGTTATTAATTAAGTAAAATTCCCTTTTTCCCTTTTATTAAGGGTTAAAGATTAAATAAAAATTGGAAGGGGATTTTCTGGAATGAAACAAGGAATTAAATAAATGAAAAAAGTTTCTAGGGTATATTAAAAAATATATATTTTGTTGAAATTAAAACTTGAAGCAAAGAAAAGAAAAAATTTAAAACTTGAAACAAAATAAAGTTTTTAAAAAATAAAACTTGAAGCAAAATAGAAAAATAAACTTTAAACATTAATTTAAAAAACTTGGAAAATAAACTTTAAACATTAATTTAAAAAACTTGGAAAATAAACTTGGAACTTAAATAAACTTGAAAAACTTGAAGCAAAAAAAGTTCAAAACTTGAAACAAAATAAAGTTTATAAAAAATAAAACTTGAAGCAGTATAGAAAAATAAACTTTAATTTAAAAAATATTAAAAACTTGGAAAATAAACTTGGAAATTAAATAAACTTAATAAACTTGAAGCAAAAAAAACTTGAATAACAATAAATAATAAACTTTACCCAATAAATAAACTTGAAGCAACAAGGAAGAATATATAAAAAGGATAAACTTGCTACAAATGCTTAATTATTTATTCAATTTTACTCAGTTTTGGAAAAAAGTTTCCAGGAATATATGTTTATAAAAATAATTTTTATTTTATAAGCACTACTTGTACGTGGAAATGTTAGGAATATTTAATTATATATTTTTTAACTGACAAAAACACATTTAAAGCTATTTAGTAGTTCCGCATGTCAAAAACGTGAAACTTGTCAAAATATAAGTTGGGAAAAAAGAAGGAGGAGAGGAATGTACATAGGGGGTGAGGATATAATGGAACGAATATATCGGGATTGCTGTGAGAAAAATAACCCCTTCTATAGAGTATACTATCCTAGGTCTAGCGGATCTAGGCCCCGAAATCAGTAGGTTAACTGTTCGTATATAGAAATATCCTGATATATAGAAAAAAAACTGTTGAATATATAGAAATATCCTGATATTTTAATGTATTTTCTAGGAAATATTTATTTTAGAAATATTTTTTCGCTATACATTAGCTTATTGTCCCTCCCATTTCTATGTCTACATATTTAAATTATTTCAGTTAGGGAAGTATCTAAGGGACTTGATCACCTCGAAAGTTTCCTAAGCTAGTCCCGATCAAATCCTTTCACTCTACAATTTTAATAACAGGAAAAGGTGCCTAGTAAAGGAAACCTTTAACTAAAGTTTAAGAAATTTTTTTTTAATTTTTTAAAAGTAAAAATTTTTAAAAACCCGGTAAACAAAATTATTTTATAAAAAAGGATTAAAAAAGGGAGGTAAATAAATCTAATAAAAAATAAAAAGGATGTGGAAGTGTGTTGCCAATATTGCCCCCAACTTATTTTACGCACTTTTAAGTTTAAAAACGAGGGGAAAAATATTTTCTTATTTGTTAGTGTTTGTGTACTTATGAATTCAATAGAGCATAAAAGAAAATTTAATAAAAAAAAATTAAGTTTTGATTTAAATAAACTTGAAATAAAGTTTTGAAAATATTTAAAAATAAACTTGAAGCAATTAGAATTAAATAAACTTGTTTTGAGAATAAAAAGTTTTAAAGCTCTCTTAATTATTTTAAAATATTCAACTTGGTGTTACGACCCGAGGTGTCCGAGATTTAACTAATGCGACGAGCATAATAATAACACTTTATCACAATAGGAAATAAACAATAAGTGGGCGAAGGGAATGGGACAGACGAAGGAGATCAGTGACTAGCCCCGCTAGTATGATCCGACTAGACTGACGTTTTCTCTGGCTTTTATAGTAAACACTTTAAGGGCTGACGCCCATACACAACACCTCCCCCCTTGAAAAAAAGGTTCGGCTTTCACTTAAAGCCGAAGCTTTACAATTTTAACATTCACTATAGCTTCCATGCTATCAATACAATCAACACTAAGCCAGAGCGTCTAGTCTCTCACTAACACTCAACAACAAAATACAAAAAAATGTGGGATGACAAAAGGGCAAAACAACAAATTAAAATTACAATACAACAATTACAAAATCACAAAATTTGTCATCTTATTCCACATTTTTCTTCTGGCAGCGGTCATCTACAGTGCATACAACAGCTCCAATCAAATATCGCACGTCCTGAATTGGCCACACTGTTGATCATCACACTGCTTGTCCATAAGCTTTTCACTTTTATTTTTCTTACTTTACTTCACTATTTTACTTTCCTCACTTTTTATTTCACTACCATTTTTCTTCACTTTATATTGCGGCACTACATTCACTTTTCAACACTGTGCCCAATAATTTCACTAAATTACATCACTAATACTTTATTTCATGACTTAAATGAAGTCAAACACCACAACACTAACGGTACCGCTAGTGTGCAGTTCGGTGCCGTTTCGCCGTGTACTTTTTAGGATGGCTCGTGGTTGAATACTATCACTTCAATACTACTACTACTAACTAACTAACCACTCAAAGGATGCATGTTACATCCTGCCTCCTTCAAAGACTCAGGTACACACAACACTTCACTGAACTTACACTATGTGTAGTCTGGGTTGCTTCACTGACTTGCGCTGGAATACTTCAATCACTAATAATATTCACTCCTCAGCGCCTTGACTCACTTCAATTCACTTCACTCAACAATTCAAACTTCACTATTTGGTCTTACCCACCTTTCTTGGCTGCCAAATTTTATTTTACTCACTTCATTATTTGGTCTTACCCACCCGTAGGCTGCCAAATATTCACTTTTTCACTTCACTTTCAACTTTTTCAATTTTTCTCAACCTTTCAACACTTCAATCTTGATCGGCAAAATCTGCGCACTTCCAGGACCACTAGGCATTTCAGCCTTAAACTAGGCATTTCAGCCTTAAACTTCGACCATTGGCACTCGCACTGAGTCCTTTTTCGGTCACTACTACTAACATGTCCACTGCGCCTAAAATTTTACTCAATTCACTATCGACTCATGCCGATCACTAATTACGACGTCTGTCCACTCAAACTCAAAACAATCACTTCACTAATTGCTAAAAGCAATTCACTACACTTTGCCACACTTCACTTTTGTCGACCGCGCCATTGTTACGACCCGAGGTGTCCGAGATTTAACTAATGCGACGAGCATAATAATAACACTTTATCACAATAGGAAATAAACAATAAGTGGGCGAAGGGAATGGGACAGACGAAGGAGATCAGTGACTAGCCCCGCTAGTATGATCCGACTAGACTGACGTTTTCTCTGGCTTTTATAGTAAACACTTTAAGGGCTGACGCCCATACACAACACTTGGAAGCTATTTAATCTTCCCCCTTTTTATTTATTAAAAAAAGTTTTACATTAAATCTGTCTACTTAGCAACAAATAAATATTAAAAATAAATGTAAAAAAGTTATAAGTATATTTAATCCCCCCTCTTAAACTTTTTATAATTTTTAAAAATTAAAAAAAATATATTTATATCCTTTAAGGTCTAAATTAATTTATCTATTTATTAGAGAAAAAATTAATTGGATGAGCAATCGAATAGAGCCATTAAGGAATGATTTCAGGCCGAAGTACTGTGCTGCCATAATGTAAATCCGATTAGGGTTGGGGGCCCGGTTGGGTTTGGTTCGAAAAAGACACGAACGGCCCGGTTCGAAAAATCCAACCCTAAATCAGATGATGGGCTATTTCTGCTCATTCATAGTCTTTCTATAAGTATTAGGTATTTTTTAGTTTCTTTCTGCATATTATAACGTCAGCGCTATTTTTTTGTTTAATTTTATTAAAAGCAAAAAATCCAACTCAATTAATTTTTATATTTATTTAATTATGCAAATAATTAAATTAATTCATCTAAATTGAAAGTTAAATAAAATAATTTAATGAATAAAAATCTAATTTTATGTGTTTAATAATTATAGAGCCCTACACCTTATTATACTTCAGATTTCAAATATACTCGTATACAGTATTTCTCTAAAATAAGACCCTTCTAAAATAAACCCCTATATATGCCCCTTATAAAACAAGCCCCCCCCCCCCCTTCCCAAAAAATATTTAATTTTTGAGTACTTGTTGAGTCCCCATAAGGGGATATCAGGGTGCGTAAAAAGTTTCCGGACTTAATCAAAATGAATTCATTTTTTTAATTTCAAAATAAAAATAAGTTTACACAAAACGTTCATTAGACTCTTGTAAATAAATATTCATAACAAATTTTCAAAATGGGAACCGCCCGCTGAGATACACGCATGCAAATGCCTCCGAAAATTTCCTACTATGTTCTAGAAGGATTAACATATCTGGAAGGATTAACATGACATGCATATAGAGTGATTTAGAGAGATATTGAGAGATTTGAGGGAATTAAGAGGGAAGGGGGCTTGTTTTAAAATGAAGTCACCTTCCCAAAGGGGTGACTCCCCTTGGGTAGTCACCCCTCCTCCTTTGGGGAGTCATTTAAATTTACCGAAATTTAAATTTTATATTGAAATTAAAATTTATCAATTTATATTAAATATTTTAAAAATTCCAGTTAAAATCCCATAATTTATTTAAACTCTTCCCATAAAATTATTTTTTAAATTTAAATAATTTATTTTTAGTCATTTATTTATCAGTAGGCGAACTTTCAGTTATCTCTTCAGCCTTTTCCTCTTCCAAACCTCCAACACATTTCCAACCACTTGCCAAAGTACATTTACCCTTACAGCAATCAAAAGCCTTTCTTGTTGGATCACATTTCCTTTCATAACCAGGTTTATCTGCAATACATGCCTGGATTTCCTTAAAATATAAAAAAGTTGAGAGAAAAATAACAAAAATTGTTATTAAAAATATTTTGTTGGAATTGAAGAAGAAGAAGAACATTTTTTAATTTGAATCTAAAAATATTAAATGTAAAGCATTCGTGTAAATGTAAAACATTCGGCGGTTGGGAGCGAACCAGCATCTTCAGTATGTAAAGCATATTTAATGTAAGAACGAGAAAGATCCAGCTGGCTAGCGTTTAAAACGCTCAATAGGCGGGGGTTTATGATCCCGGTACCACTAGGCGGGGGTTTATGATCCCGGTAGCTCAGTTGGTGGAGCACCTGTACGTGGTGAGCTAAAGCGCCTAGCAATAACTGCCTGGAGGTCGCAGGATCGAAGCCTGCCCGGGATTAAACTTTTACCTTATCCCTAAAGCTGACTTAATCCCTAAAGCTAAGCATGAGGCAGATGGTGTAAATGGCTAACACATCAGTCCGGTAAACTGAAGTTGCTGATTAGCTCCCAGCCGCCTAATAACATTTGCTTAAGCTATAGCCCGGCTGCTTTACTTAAATTATTAAATAAAAAAATAGTTTTAATTTTAAAAAATTAATTTTAAATTGAGAAATTATTTATATAAATGTTTAATAATTTTTTTAATAAAATATTAAATTGATTAAATAATTAAATAATTAATTTTAAACTAAAACACACAACAATTTATACAGAATTTTTAATTTAATGAATTAATATTTGGCAAACAAATTTGTATATTTTTTTTCAAAAAAATAATTTATTTTAATTTTTGAATCCTCCATTTTACGCAAATTTAATATTTTTAAACAAACAAAAATTAAAAAAGAACTTTTTTTATAGCTAAATGGTGGCAAAAATTAAAAAAAAGTTTATGAAACATTTTTTGATTTTTAAACTGGCAAAAATTAATAACGTAAATTCTTATATTTATTATTATGTATGTACGATTTACATGTATGTTTATACGATTTAAATATATACGATTTGTATTTTTTGTTTAAATTTAAAATGAAAAAATATTAAAATTTTTAATTAAAAAAAGAATTGCAGATTAGGTGTACGGAATTCTCATCTCCCAAACTGAAACTCTTAATTAAAATACATATTCGTTTTAAAGGAAAAAGTCAATTATAACTATAGACTAGATTAATTCGAATCGGGAGCAGGCCATCGTACCGCGAGCCCAACTTACCGCAGTGCTATAACTTTCTTCAAAAAAGTCGAATCCGGGAAGCCTTGGTATGTTTCGATGCATCTCAGGGCGTCCCAGTGCGGTACGTTGGGGTGTACCTGTTCGAATCCTCACGAATTATACACGCTTCATCGAGCTTAGACAACTTGTAGCACTCTTTGGAGGAGAAATTTGCGAACTCTATTGTGGATCAACTCTATTGTGGAAACCTTTTGGGATGGGTATTCTATGCTTTATTTTATTTATTTTATTCATAAATTAATAATCAACACTAGAAGGCCAGGAATATGGATCAGGGCGGTGGATCAGGGCTGTTATTAGAAGGAAAATTCATCGGATGGTCGATCGAATAGGACCATCAAGGAATGATTTTCAGGCCGAAGTACAACGACTGTGCCGCAAACTAAATCCGATGATGAGCTATTTTTGTTCATTCATATTCTTCGTAAAAGTACATATTAGGTATTTTTTAGTTTCTTACTACATATTATAACGTCAGCGCTATTTTTTCGTTTAATTCTATTGAAAGCAAAAAATCCAACTCAATTAATTTGTATATTTATTTAAATATGCAAATAATTAAATTAATTCATCTACATTAGTTTCTTTTTCTAAAATAAGCCAGCCCCCTTCCCAAAAAATATTTAATTTTTGAGTAATTGTTGAGTCCCCTCAGTTGAGTCCCCATAGAGGGATATAGAGGGTTCAGAAGAGTATCTGGAAGGATTTACATGACATGCATATAGAGTGATCTAGAAAGATATCGAGAGATTTGAGGGAATTGAGAGGGAAGGGGGCTTGTTTTAAAATAAAGCCCCTTTCACAAAGAGGGCTTATTTCTTCCCATAAAATTATTTTTTGTGAAGCTCAAGATGATCTAACGATATACCAGTTGACTGAGGTATACTAAACGGAGGATATTTCTTGATAATATCCTTCATAACAATAAAATAATATTCACTAAATCCTCTTTAATTTTAAATAATTACTTAATATATTTACCGAAATTTAAATTTTATATTGAAAATTAAAATTTATCAATTTTTGTCAAATATTTTGAAAATATCATAATTTATTTAATTCTTCCGATTAATTTATTTTTAAAATTTAAATATTTATTTTAGCCATATATTTAATAAGTTAAATTCCAGTTATATCTTCAGCCTTTTCCTCTTCCAACCCTCAAACACATTTCCAACCAGACGTGGGCGAAACGTTTCGTTTCGTTTCGTTGTTTCGTTAGTTTCGTTATGTTTTTTACTGTTTCGTCTCGTTTCGTGACGAAACAGTTTTTAATTTGTTTCGTTTCGTTTTGTTAACGAAACACCTGTGTTTCGTTAACGAAACATTTCCTATTTTTTAAGCCAAAATATTACCCAAAAACTGAAAAATTTTCCTCTTTGGTGATGATAATTCAAAAAATTTTTGCCTGCGGCGCTGAAATCTGAATCTCAAGCGCCTACGGCGAATAATTTACCTTATTTTTTTAACTTTCCGTTTGATTTTATGTTTTTTATGCAAAGTTAGACTGATGCCAATGAAGAGTCTATCTGTTTGGGGGTCTATCTGTTAATGTCAATCACGGGCAAGGGCAAGAGACAATTTCAAAAAACGAAAAACACAACTGATGCCAATGATCATGGATGTTGTTGAGCAAATAAATCCGAGTACGTTTGTACTTGACTCGTATATCAATAGAAAAATCGAAAGGCTGAATTTTACATGGAGGGATTATGAGTTTTTAGACCTCTAAAATTCTTAAAAAAATTTCTTTGACCACTAAGAAGTGAATGAATTTTTTCGCCTACGACCTTCTAAAATTTTCAAATTTTCGCCTGCGGCGCTGAAAATAGAAAGTAAATTTGGCTTATTAGCATCCGAAATTTTCAAAATTTTCACCTGCGGCGCTGAAAAAGGAAGAAATCTGTTTTAGTGGTTTAGTAGACTTTGCGGAATTAATGGTGATATAGGGGATTAGGTGAAATTAAGGGGAAATTGGCGTTTGAACTGATTGGGTCCACAACAAATGGATAATGGGACCACAATTTGTGGTCCCACATAATTATATAATGGCATAAATGTCATTAATGGCCAATTAACATGCTTAATATTGAATAGTTAATAAAATAATTAGGGTTTTTGAGATTTTTTTGGAAATAAAATGTTTCGTTTTGTTTCGTTTCGTTTCGTTAAATTTTGACTGTTTCGTTTCGTTTTGTTAACGAAACGATTTTTAAAAATTTTTGTTTCGTTTCGTTTCGTCCGAAAAAAATTTGGAGTTTCGCCCAGGTCTGTTTCCAACCACTTGCCGCAGTACATTTACCCTTACAGCAATCAGTAGCACCTCTTGTTGGATCACATTTCCTTTCATAACCAGGTGCATCCTTAATACATGCTTGGATTTCCTCAAAATATAAAGAAATTGAGAGAAAAATAACAAAAATTGTTATTAAAATTATTTTGTTGGAATTGAAGAAGAAGGACATTTTTTATTTGAATCTAAAAATATTAAATGTAAAGCATTCGGCGGCTGGGAGCGAACCAGAATCATCAGTAAGTAAAGCATATTTAATGTAAGAAAGAGAAAGATCTAGCTGGCTAGCATTTAAAACGCTCACTAGGTGGAGGGTTTAATACCACTAGGCGGGGGTTTAAGATCCCGGTAGCTCAGTTGGTAGAGCACCTGTACGTGGTGGTGAGCGAAAGCTCTTACTTTAATCGCTAAAGCTTAGCATGAGGCGGATGGTGTAAATGGATAGGTAACACATCAGTCCGGTCTACTGAAGATGCTGGTTCGCTCTCAGCCGCCGACTAGCTTACACTAGCTGAAGGAGAAAGAAATAATTATAGCCTAGCTGCTTTACTTAATTTGACAAAATTAATTTTAGATTGTAAATTTATTAAATAAATGTTTAATAATTTTTTTTAAATAAAATATTAAATTAAAAAATTAAATAATTAATTTTAAACTAAAATACAAATCAATTTATACAGAATTTTTAATTTAATTAATTAAATATTGGACAAACAAATTTTTAAAAATTTTTTAAAAAAATATTTTATTTTAATTTTTAATTCCTCATTTGACGTAAATTTAATATTTTTAAACAAACAAAAATTAAATAAAAACTTTTTTTAAGCTAAATGGTGGCAAAAAGGAAAAAAAGTCTCTCGGAAATAAATTTTCATTTTTATTTGGCTAAAATTACTAACGTAAATTCTTATATTATTTAGTATAGATTAGAGATCGGAATTTTGAAAAAACCGGGACCGGGAACCGGGAAACGGGTTCTGAAGGTCGACCGGGAGGGACCCGGACCGGGAAAACCGGGAATTCCCGTTCCCGGTTTCATCCCGGTCAAAAATGACCGGGAAACCGGGAAATTTAAAAAAATTTTTTAAATGCATTTAAAAATTTTAAAAAGTTATGGGAGTAGTTATTTATTGAAAAATCTGATTTATAAATAGAAAAATTTAATAAATCAGTAAAATAAACCAATTGTGGGCGAGGGATTTGTTGTCGAGGAACACAGGTCCGTTGAAGTCAGACCAGCCACGCGTTGTTCCAAGTTCCCTCGGCACAAAAAGGAAGTAGTTGTTTCGGCACGTGCAGGGACTGTTGAACGGTCGACTAATGGTCCTTTCGGTCAATTGTAATCGACTGTGAACAGTCGACCGTTTGTTGTTGCTGGAAGGGCGATTGCACAAAGAGCACGGCCAAAACTAGTCGACGGCCAAATAGTCGACTGTTGTTCGCTGGAAGGGCGATTGTTGAAAGAGCAGGCCAAATGTAGTCTGCTGAAGGTCGATTAAAGTTGAATCGACCGTTGTCACCAATAGCACTTGCAGGGCGATTAAACAAAGAGGAAAAGGGCGACTAAGCTCAAAGAAATAAAACAAGCAGCGAATAAAAATATTTATTTTCCAAAGGCAGCCAAATAATAATAAAAGCGAACGAACACAAATAAATCAATCGGAGGGGCAATAAAATAGAGTAAAAGTAAAAGGCACGTACAAAGTTAAAGTTAAAGGGACACAAAAAAATGGGCTGAATTGGTGGAACTGGTCAATGAACGGGGTGTGAGTAGTGAATGAACTAACACTAAAAATAGAGTAAAAAGCAAATGCTTAAATAGCCGACTGGTCTAGCCTGGGGCGTGGCTTGTTTTCCGACCAGCCGAAGAAGAAATGGGCGTGGTTGGCAATAAAATAAATGAAGAAAAGGAAATAGTACGTACAACTGACGATAGGAGTAAAATTAAATATAAATTAGAGAAATGGGAGAAAATATTGAGTGAAATTAGGAGAGGGAAAATATCTATGAAAAAAAGGTGACAAAATCGTCGCCTGTCGGCGACACTCCCGCCCCAAAAGAATCGACTTTTAGTCGATTATCATCTTCCCACTTCTTGTTCTTCCTTCTCTTCATCGTCGTTCTGTTTCATCATCGACATCTTGCATTGACATTGTTCGGCAGAAGTGCCACAGTATTGATTTCCATTTGGTATGTCGATGATCAAGTTCTGCTCATTGATACAGATTTGCCATTGTGTTGACGATCGTTCGTGGTGAAACATTAGCTTTATATGAAGTGAAGCTTGTTGACGACATGTCGAGTGTGGGCACATAGTTCCTGCTTGTGATTGTTGCACCATGTTCGAGTTCGATCGCATGTTCGATTGTCGCGGCAAATCGTTTGTAGGCACTTGCGGGTGAGTAGTCGAGTGTGAATTTCTAGTTGACTGTTGAGTAGTTGACTGAGCATTTCGACGCACGTTGCGATTGGCGTTGCGATTATTGAATAAAGTTGTTCCAGCCATAGGTTCTGTTGGTACAGACGAGTCCAATCGGTTAAATCCACCATTATCAAACGGTTCAACGTTGTTTCTAGCTTTTCGATATACCATAACCGGTGAGATTGGTATTGTTGGTAGTTCTCGGGTCCCACGTTCATTTCGTATTGGTGTAGAAGTTCTATTAGTTGCCGACAGTGGAGTAGCATGTTCTCCATCAAATGTCCAATCAGACCAAGTATCATGTTCCTGATGAGCACTAACATGTTCAGAGTGTTGCTCACTTTCACGTGCTGTTTGTTCCGAGTTAATCCAATAAATTCTTTCTGGTGGGATCAGTTCGTAGTGTCGTTGTCCTTGTCTCCAACAAGCTTTTCCACGGTTGCGACGTAGTGATTTAGCACTTGATCCACGAAATCCATGTCGATTCTCACGTTCCAGCGGGTTTCCAAAAAGCATACAAGGTAGATCAGGTCGTATCAGTTTAACTCCTTTGTTCCAGTAATGACGGTCGACGGTACAGTTTGGCATAATCAGTTCCTTGTTGGCAGGTAGCTCAGTAAATCCTGCAAGTCCTGCTGGTCGTCGCAAAGTGCTTTTTGCAGTTAAAAATTCCAGTTCGGCATTTCCAGATTCCATTATCTTAGCAATTGCTACTCCTGCTTCGAATTGAGTTTTGTCGTCGCAATTCCATCCAAAGTAGTGATGATCCAGCCAACGGTCCAATCGAGTTGGAGTTGTTTCAACATTGTTGCGAAGGCGCATCATATTGATTGACCAAAGTTCTTCTAAGTTCTCCAAGTTGTTAAAATGATTGATGGATGGAATTTTCTGCTGAGCTTTTATAGCCAGAGGTGGGCGTGGCCATTGATAAAAGTTTGTCGTTGTTAAGTTGGCAAGCAAAGTAGGCGGTGCCAAATTTTGTAAGTGGGTGTGCCAAGTTTTCCCATCAGTTGTTTGAGACTCGAGACATGAAGTCGAGGTTGTCGAGACATGCATATTCTTCCATATTCTAAGTCGAGGTTCGAGACCAAAGTTTCCATAAATCGAGGTTAGCATATTCTCCCGTCCGTAGGGCCCTCCCGGCGCCTGAGTTGCGAAGCAAATTGCAAGTAGTGTAATGAGTAGCACAAGTCGAGCTGCTGCCTTCCAGGCTCGAAATACTGGGTTGAGGCGCACAAAAAGATACAGTAGTCCAATTCCAATTATAAGTGCAAGTAGTAGGGAGGTGATGCTTGAGAATGAAGTCAAGAGTGTTGCCAATACTCTTGGGTCAAATCCAGTGTCCCACCAATTGCCTGAGGGTAAATCCAATGTTTCTGAGTCTCGGTGTCCATGCTGAAATCTTCTCTTGATTGGCACATAGTAAAGGTCTCCAATGAGTTCAAAATTGGTTTCTCCTGCAGGGCAGTCAACACGACAATTGGTCCGGATTTGAAAATGGTCAAACGGTAAGTTCTCTTTCCCAATAGTTCCATTTGGTGAGCATCTTGCTGAAAACACAGTTCCATCAGCACATTCAATGTTAGCAAGTGCATTTCCACGGTCTGTTGAACAAGTATATTGTAGTTGCGCTCCGCTTTCACATTTATAACATCCAGTAAGGTTGTGGACTTGAACAATACAATGCGAGTCTTGAAATTCCAATAGTAGTTCCAAATGCTTCATTTGCACATGTAGTTGTAGCGGTGAGTATCCATAGTCCGCATAGACATTTCCTCTCTCATTTCTAAGTTGTAGTCTTGCCACACTGAGTGGTAGTCTCACGGTTGAGTCGTGTAGTATTCTCTCAAAGTTCAAGTCACGGCAGCTGCAGGCGACTGCTCCAGAGTCGTGGTCGAAGATACAGTCGACGCACACTGTATTTGATATACTGCAGTTGAACAATCTAGCATCTGATTCCGTTGCACAATGTAAGTCTCTAGGTATATTCTCCACCATTGCCACGCTGGTCCCATCAGTGATGAATTGCCGGTTCAAAACTGGTGCCGGGGGTGCAGCGACAGCGATCGGTGTCACAGAAACATTGTTCCAGTTAAAAGTCATTCCAGGGTGTAACACAATTGAGTCCATGAGGGGTTTTTTGCCACTGACCTCTAGTTGTAAACTTGCGTGTATGTTGAACTCCCATGTCGGACAAGTGATGAGTTCAAAAGTGTTTCCAGTAGTTGGACGAGCAAAAGTCCGGTAGAACAGGCATGCACTCGTAGGTAGGGCGCATCCTTGAAACCAAAATGATGAGCTTAGTTCACATCGCGAAATTCCAGGTAAACTGTTGACTTCTCGTAGTTCTGGTATAACAGTTGACGGTCTGACTGTTGCACAGTAGTTTTCTTTACATGATCCACTAGTAGGACATCTTTTGACAGCAAGTGTTTCCATAGTGTAACTCCGGTACCATCCCTCGGATTTCGGCACACAATCCATCGTGAGGGCATCCACTATAATACTCAAAGTTCCCAACGCAATTCCATGTTCGTTCCTAAGTAACAAAGTAGTTGTTTGGCCTTTTGGTAGCAAAGTTAATGTTGTGGCATAGTTGAGCACACAAGATATTCCTGTCGGTCCTCGTCGGCAGCTTTCTGACTTCGTTGTAACTGCCACGGTATTGGAGGAATAAGTTTGACTGGCCAAAGTGAGTAGCACGACCAAAGGTATCCAATTTGAGGGTGCGGGTCGTCTACCAAGTATCCGGTCCAGGTGAGCACGTCTCCATTCCTGTCCGGTCTGCTGTAAGTTGCGGCTTGCTAAGTTCAATTGTTGTCTCATAATTCGAGCTCTTGCTGCGATTCCTGTAGTTCTAGCCAAAGTTTGAGCTTTCTGAGTAGTCTTCCTCGTACAAAGTGTTCCACATCCCACTATACAGTAACATATTGACATAAGTGCACGAACATTGAAGCTAAAAATTCGTAGTAAACATAGTAAACATCCGCAACAGCAAATAGTGAAGCTCATGACAAGTCCTGTAAGAAATGCTGCCCATCTTGGACTGCATGTTGGGTTGGCGACGTGGTCAATACAGAAGAGACAGTCAATCAGTGAACAGTCTCCTATTGCTGGGCAAGTAGTGTGGACGGCACATGTTTCGCTGGTAGTCGTCCAGAAGTAACTCTTACAAGTGTAAGCTTGTAGTAACATTTCCTGCGGCAGTTCATAAGTAACATTCGGTGAGGCTTGTCGTATCAGGCAATCTCCTTCACAGCAAATTTCCATCTTAGTTATTTGTGGTGGTGTGCTGACCAAAATTCCTTTGTTTGAACAAGTGAGTAGGCATTTAGCACAATCCACCAAGGCTGAGACCGGGACTAGTAAGTTGAGCAAGCAAATAATTGCCAAGATCCATGGTGTAATAACAGTCAACGTTGTTTTCTGTTTTGCTCTCGGACGAGGGTTCCATTTCTTGATAGTTAGTTGTCTAGTTGGTTTTGCATATTGATCCTTCTGATGATCAGTTGACTCTAGTTCCTCAAATTCTTCCATTTCAAGTGCTCTGTCTCCAGGTTGTCTCTGAGTTGTTTTGTGCATTCTAGGTTGAGTTCCATTTCCTTTGAAGCTGGGCCATTTATCGTTGTCTTTGGTTAGCATTCGTTCTGCCTCGCATTTGTTGATTGAAATCACTGCCACTGATTTGTTTGAGCGGTTGAGTCGAAAAGTTGATTCTCCTCCAACCATTTTGCCAAAGATAGTATCAATAAGGTAGAGTCCAGATGATATTGGTTTCCAGCTAGTAAAGTACTTCCAAAAATGACGAATGCCAATCATAATTGCTGGTGCCTCGTGTGAAATTCTAACAGCATTTTCAATGTTAGCTCCATACAAGAATTTGTTGTCATTCAACTGGACTGTATTGAATGGCTTGGTTATTTCTTGGACGCGGTTGAGCACACATTTCTCCCATGTTCCATCTGAGCGTTGTAACTTGAGTTCGTACATTGGTGAGTAAAATTTGAGTGGGTCGTTCATTGAGCCTCCAAAAGCTTCAACTTCCATTTGTTCGGCACCTATCCGCTGTGGTTGTAGTTCTTCCACAAGATTCTTAGTAATGTAGCTTGCCATACTGCCTGGATCGAAGAGCACACAAACTTTTTTCTTGGTTCGACGTCCACGTGATGTAACCATTATTTGTCGTGTAAGTAAAAGAGCATTCTTCTTTGCTGGACCACTTGTATGAAGACTGAGTGTTGAGGCTGGTTCCTCTAGTTTGTCCTTGTTCTGTTGTCGCTCCTCGCAGGCAATTCCATGTTCCAGTTCTGGTGTACATTGACGGTTCTGGTTTACTGCGGCTTGTTGGCAGGCCAGACGTTGTTGAGCACATCTCTGCTTTAGTTCTGATGTCCATTGAAATTTCTGGTTTGCTGCGGCTTGTTGGCAGGCCAGACGTGGTTGAGCACTTCTCTGCTTTAGTTGTGATGTCCATTGACATTTCTGGTTTGCTGCGGCTTGTTGGCAGGCCAGAAGGTGATGCGGGCCATTGCATCGATAGCAAGTCCTTTGGTTTTGACAGTCACGTGCATGATGTCCTTCCTTGAGGCATCTGATGCATCTATTCATTTCTATGAGTCTTCTCAGTCGGTCCCTTGCAGTTGAGTAGATACGGCAGCGGCTTGGCAAATGTCCTGATTTGGTACACAGTGAGCATGTTCCAGTGTTGTATTTCCTTGATTGAGAGCGTTGTTGCTGAGCCACGGCAGCAAATGTTCTCACAGTATCTCTTAGTGGTGTCGGTTGAGGTTTAATCTCCCTCTTGACATTTGGTGAGTTGTCCATTGAGTGTACACAGTGCAAAACTTCCTCTTTGAGACTGATGATTTCTTGAAGTTGCTTCAGTAGATCCTTGTGGGTCCATGGCCGACGAGATTCCTTTTCACGCATTAGTAGTTCTCGCAGCACGCCAGAGGGTAGCTTGCTTCGGATCTGCAACATAGTTTGAGTTGAGTCAGGCGATTGTCCCTGCGACTCCAATTGATAGCATATTCTGTCCACTGTGTCCATGAAGTTGCGTAGTGATGATGATGCATCCGTTGCCCTCGGTAAGTGCATCAGTTCTGAGTACAAGTTGTCAATAAGTCTCTTTGAATCGCCAAAACGGTCCTTCAAAATGTTGAGTACGTGCTGGTAGTTGGCGTCCGAAGGTTCATAATGTTCAATAGCTTTTCGTGCTGGTGAGTTGGCTGGCAAACACATCAAAAGATAGGTGTGCTTCTGGAAGGCGGACAAGGTCGGTTGCTGATCAACTGCGACTGAAAATGCATTCCACCATGTTCTGTATCTGTGGGCTTCTCCATCGAAGCGCGGTAGTTCCAATGTAGGTAGTCGGACGGCTTGTTGTACCATATCCGATTGATTCACTTGTTGTGCGGGCAGCTGCTGGCCCTGATGACCCTCCATGGTCAAGTTGATTAGTTCCACAATTCCTCTTGCTCTCTCGTGTAAGTCCATAAAATGTTCGTGCGGCAAATCCTGTTCAGCCTCAGGTTGCGGCGGAAAGTTGTCATATAGTTCCTCTTCTGTTTGTAGAGCATTTTCTTCCAAATTGTCCATGTGTTCCAGCCAACGAGTATTGAGTTCATTCACGCGTTCCATTGACGATTCCAGTTGAGTTCTGACCACACGAAGTCCATTAGTAGTTGCCTGATTGATCACTGGTTGATCCAAAAGTCCATTAGCATCTGCAATTCTGTCCCTCATAGTTCGCAAAACAGGAGCAATAGCACGGCGGATTGGTCCTGAAGACGGCATTTCTCTGCTAGTAGTCGACTGCAGTAAGTGGGAGTCGATTAGTTATAGTAGGCTGCTGACAGTTGATTAGAGTCGACGCTGACAGTGGTCGGTTAGTTGTCTCACACAGATATAGTAGTTGACGGTCGATTGCAGTTAGCGACGGTCGATTGTAGTTTGCCCTGACGGTTGATTAGTTGACGGCTGCAGTGCCAACTATCAGTTGATTGCACACACCAGTGAAGTGAAGAGCACCAACGAAGTGATGACCACACTTATTGACTGATGAGCAAATTGAGTTGATTGAACACACCAGTGGAGTGAAGCACCAAGCAGTTGATGAACACTCAGTTGACTGATGTACAAATTGAGTTGATTGGCGACGGTTGTTGTTGTTGACCCGAGCTGCGCACTGACAATTGATGTGGGCGCTGTTCCCGGCCGTTGCACCAATTTTTGTGGGCGAGGGATTTGTTGTCGAGGAACACAGGTCCGTTGAAGTCAGACCAGCCACGCGTTGTTCCAAGTTCCCTCGGCACAAAAAGGAAGTAGTTGTTTCGGCACGTGCAGGGACTGTTGAACGGTCGACTAATGGTCCTTTCGGTCAATTGTAATCGACTGTGAACAGTCGACCGTTTGTTGTTGCTGGAAGGGCGATTGCACAAAGAGCACGGCCAAAACTAGTCGACGGCCAAATAGTCGACTGTTGTTCGCTGGAAGGGCGATTGTTGAAAGAGCAGGCCAAATGTAGTCTGCTGAAGGTCGATTAAAGTTGAATCGACCGTTGTCACCAATAGCACTTGCAGGGCGATTAAACAAAGAGGAAAAGGGCGACTAAGCTCAAAGAAATAAAACAAGCAGCGAATAAAAATATTTATTTTCCAAAGGCAGCCAAATAATAATAAAAGCGAACGAACACAAATAAATCAATCGGAGGGGCAATAAAATAGAGTAAAAGTAAAAGGCACGTACAAAGTTAAAGTTAAAGGGACACAAAAAAATGGGCTGAATTGGTGGAACTGGTCAATGAACGGGGTGTGAGTAGTGAATGAACTAACACTAAAAATAGAGTAAAAAGCAAATGCTTAAATAGCCGACTGGTCTAGCCTGGGGCGTGGCTTGTTTTCCGACCAGCCGAAGAAGAAATGGACGTGGTTGGCAATAAAATAAATGAAGAAAAGGAAATAGTACGTACAACTGACGATAGGAGTAAAATTAAATATAAATTAGAGAAATGGGAGAAAATATTGAGTGAAATTAGGAGAGGGAAAATATCTATGAAAAAAAGGTGACAAAATCGTCGCCTGTCGGCGACACCAATAAAACAAATCTAAATTACAATAAATTAAAACATAAAGCGGATTACGTAGGGCTAAAGGAATTTGAGAGGCTAGAGAATAATTGTGGGATATTAGGAGATTTTGGAGTTTAAGATCTCCCGATAGCCTCCTCAAATTTTTTATATCGCCTATATGTATTCCTCATCTAATTCCCTTTAATCACTCCTAATCCACCTTGATGCTGATTTAATTTTTATTTAATTTAATTTTTATTTAATCCCTCCAAATCCACTCGGATCTTCTCTGTGCAATTGTGATATCAGGGATTAAAAGAGATATCGAGAGATTCAAGTATTTGTTGGGAGTATTAAGTGAGATTGTGGAGAAAGACCTCCAACCACCTATATCACCTGACATTTATTCAAATTCCTTCAATCGGAAGGCAATGATATCAGATGATTACGGCAGATCTAATGGATTTAGAGGGATAAAGATGGCTTAATCACCAGGTCCCTTGATAAAATCGCACTATACACTCATTTCCCTCAACTTTTCCTCCAATAATACCTTTAAATTTCTCCGTTCCAAATTCTTCCGCGAAAATTTTGAGAATTCTGGAAGGCCAAACAGCCAAATTTCTTCCGTTTTCAGCGCCGCAGGCGAAAATTTTGATAATTTTTACAAAATCTACAATATTTTTAAGTCAAAAATCAAAACGCCAAGCAAAAATATTTAAAATTAGCCGCTAGAATTTTTCCCGGTTTCCCGGTCCAAAAAAAGCCGGGATCGGGAGCGGGAAACGGGAAATGAAAATTAACCGGCCGGGACCCGGACCGGGAAAACCGGGAATTCCCGTTCCCGGTTTCATCCCGGCATCTTCAAAAAAGCCGGGAAAAAGGACCGGGAAACCGGGAAACGGGACCGGGTCCCGATCCCGTTCCGATCTCTAGTATAGATCTATAGTATAGTATGTACATATTTGTATTCTTTTGTGTAAATTTAAAATTTAAATTTAAAAAATTTAAAATTTTTAATAAAAAAATGGATGGCAGGTTTGGTGTATGGAATTCTCATCTCTCAAACTTTTCTTTTTAGATAGGCTATATTAAATTTTAATTTCATACTTTTCTAAAAGCCATTTTAAATCTGCTACAAGAAATCTTTATATCGAAAAATTTTGCTTGGATGTTATTCAGAGTTTAATTCCCTAGGCATCACGGACATAAAATTTGCCCTTAAATCTACCTTTAGTGCACCTTTAAAATTCAATCCAATACAACCCAAAAAAAAATTTCCATAAATTTTCCGAAAGATGTAAATTGGTGGTTTTATAGCAGACTTAAAGGGCTTTCAGAAAAGTATAAAATAAAAATTTACTACAGCCTATAAGGAGTCGAAAATATTTTTAATAGACATTTACTAATACAAGGGGAAACGAATATAAATTTTATATTCCATCAGATCCAATCGTTCAGGCATAATTACTTTATGTTAGAACAATTAGTTACCAATAGCAATCCGTAAATTTCAGAATCAAAAATATTCAAAACTCATCTTTATCAATTATGTAGATCTCAACCAGTGATGCAAAAGTTCCAGTTCCAATTCCGGAACTGGGACCGTGGAACCGGCAAAGGTCTGGAACAGGTTTGGAACTGGAACGCCAAAATTAAAAAATCAGTTCTGGAACTGGAACCACCAGGATTTAAAAACCGGTTCCAGAAATGGAACCGGTTCCAGAGAAATTTTGGAACTTTTGCATCACTGATTTCAACCCAAATTTATTACATTTTATATATTAGATAAATATTCAAGATATTTACCAAAATTTAAATTTTGTATTGAAATTAAAATTTATCAATTTTTATCAAATATTTTAAAAATCATTAATTAAAATTTTCCATAATTTATTTAATTCTTCCCCAAATATTTTTAATTCTCTTTTAAATTTAATTTTAGCTTCATTCTTTTAAACGCAATACCATCCACTTTCTTTAGTACATTTTCCTTTACAGCAATCATAAGCACCTCTGTCTGGATCACATTTCCTTTCATAACCAGGAGCATTCTTAATACATGCCTGGATTTCCTCAAAATATAAAAAAGTTGAGAGAAAAATAACAAAAATTGTTATTAAAAATATTTTGTTGGAATTGAAGAAGAAGGACATTTTTTAAATAAAAAATTTATATATTATTTTTGTAATCTGCTAAAAAAATATTTTAAAATAAAAAAATTTTTTTAATGGTTTTTAATGTTTAAATTAGGGTTGTTGGCAACCGGTTTTAAAATCGGAATTTTTGAATTTTTTTTGGCAAAAAATTTTCAAAAAATCCGGAAATTTGTGAAGATGAGTGATTTTATTTAAAAATTCTCCCAAAAATAAACCGGTATTTGCCTAAAACTAAAACCGAAAACCGGGTTTCTAAAATTTGGATTACCCGAAAACCGGGAATACCGGTTAATAACCGGTCGCCAACAACCCTAGTTTGAAACTAAAAAATATTTTAAAATTTTATAAAAAAATATTTTAAAATGATTTTTAATGTTTAAATAAAATTTTGTTTAATTTTTAAAATAAAATATATTAAATGATGAATCTTAGATTAAAATACACAACAATATATAACAAAGTTGGCGATTTAATGAATTAAATATTTGACAAACAAATTTTTATATTTTTTATTTTGGGGTTTTTATTACATTTTATTTTCTTTATATTTTTAAACAAGCAAAAATAAAGAACGCTTTTTCAGTTAAATGTTGGCAAAAACAAAAAAGTGTACCAAAAATATATTTTGTTGATTTTTAGGCTGACAAAAATTAATAACAAAAATCTTTTTTTATTATTTTGTTTGTGTAAATTTTATGTGGCTTTTGTGTAAATTTAGAATAATAAAATTTAAAAAATAAAGAAAAATTATTAATAAAATAAAATAAACAAAAAAGGATTGAAGGATTGGCGGTTTTTGGTGATTAGAAATATTCGACAATAAAGAAAAAAATATTTTTTGTTGACCCGATGGGTGGTAGTTATTTTCAGACTTGCGTCAGTGTTCGGCACCAGACATCTATGCCTCCACAATCTTAGCTGCGCTCCACTCTCGGCTCAACTACATAGTCATTACTACCTATAATTGAGCCGATACCATCTCCGAATTGTCTAAAAAATATGCCAATCGACACTGATTAATGAACAATTGATTGCTAGAAATGAAGATGGAATAATTGGGGGAAAACAAGAAATTGAAAAAGTTCCTCAGATGTATTGTAGAAGGCTTCTGGGATAAATATTTTATCATTTGTCCCATTTTTTATTTATAACTTAATATCTGTTTATTGGCTATTAAGAGTTCCAACATTAGAAGGCCAAGAATATGAATAGCTTATACATATATTATCGACACCAATATCCACCACCAACAAAATAGAGGTGATACGGCCGGTTTTATGGATACGGCCGGTTTTTTAGTCAAACTACAACATTATTTAATAAACAAACACAAAAACTTTATGACATTTTTATTCAAAATAAAATAAATTAAATGAAATAAACATTCCTTTAATAAAAATTTGAGGTTTAAAATATGAATCCATTCCATTTAGGGATATTCTAAAATTTTTAAAAGCTTTTTTAGCTTCTTTTGTGGCATCTTGACATTGCAAAATCTTCAGTTGCAGCGCCATAAAATCAAAAATTTCGGCCAGTCGGCAATAATCAACAAAAAAATCAAATTTATTTAAACAATTTCTCACAAACATTGCTTGGAAGACAATTTCCGTGTCTGTAGAACTTGTTTATTTAATTAAAGAAATAATAAATTATGACTAAAATATTCGTGAATTTAATTCAAATATTTAATTAATTGTTTAAATTCCAATAAAAAATACAAAAAGATTTTTTTTAAATATTTTTATTTAAAAACTTTTTATATTATTCGATGAAGTTAATTTTATTTGTTCATCATTCTTTAAAATTTTGTTAACAAATTATTTCCTCGTTTTTATTTTAGAAATATAAATAAATAACTATTGTCTAAATTAATTTTAAATTGATATTTAATGGATTTTGATTATATTTAATAGACATAAATATTTCCTTGTTTTTATTAATCAAGGAAATTAATTTAAAAAATAAAATTAAAGAAATAAATATATTTAAGTAATATAAAAGAATAAAAATAATTAAATAATATATTTTAATTTATTTAATTTTTAAATTTTTATTTTAAACCTTCGAATAAATAGGAGGGGAGACAACCACTGTGTGTGTAATTTATTTATTAATAATTTAAAGAGCCGCCTCGATTTGTCGATTTATATCTAAAACTTTTGCCAATCTTTAATTAATTCAATTACACTAAACCCTAAATTACCATGCCACAATCTAGAAGAATCCTTAATAGAAAAGCCACAAAATTTCTCAAATTGTTTCGGTGTAGAATTTTCTAAATTTTAAGATCGGCCGAAGGATCGGTTGATATTAGATATAAAATATCGAAAAATACCAAATGTCGAAAATTATTGAATAACTCGACATTTTCTGAGTGCGATATTTTTTCGAAAATAGCGAAAAACATAGAAAAATATCGAAAAAATCGTATCGAGCCGAACTCTAATAAATATACCTGTGTAGTTAAATGTTAATCATTCATCTTTAATTAATTAGATATTTTATTTTTTTTTAGATTTTTGTGTCTTTGATTAATACAATTTAATTAAAGATTGTGCCAAATTAATTTTTGAAAACTTATTTTAATCCACTTATAGTTCTCCATCCTTTAGAGAATTAAAAATTGTAGACTATAATAAATTGCACATTAAAATGCTTCGACATTTCCCTCCCAATTAGTTACCAACCGCATTAAAAAAATACAAAAACTTAGTTGAATAACTAGATTCAATTGCATAAAAATGAATAATATATAAACTTTTTGACTAATAATTTGAATTAAATAAAAAAATTCAGACAAAATATTTAAATGTTATTTCTTGCTAAAAATTACTTCCTTATTCTAAAAAGGATAACATTTAATAATTTAAATAACCTCCCCCTCCTACACAAATAATTTTAAAAAATTTTATTCGTATATAAAGGGTAGGCAATAATTAAAGAATTACATAGTACATATTTAAAAGTTTAACCAAAAATAATTCTAGATTAGGGTTGCCGGTTCTGGACCGAACCGAAGAACCGATGATTTTTCGGTTGGGGTTCTTCGGTTCGGTTTCGGATATCAGAAGATTTTCGGTTCCGTTCTTCGTTCGTTTTCGGATATCCAAAGATTTTCCAAGAACCAACAACCCTATTCAAGATTTTATGCCAATATTTTAATTTGTTCGGCTACTTGGGGGATAAACAATAAATACCCACGAAAATACCTATAATTCATTTACATCTCGATTTTTAATATATTTTTTTATATTTCTCCTCCAAGACCTAAAATTTAATACATTTCAGTTCTTTTTCCAGATAATTTTTCAGCCCCAAGAATCGGTTGAAATTCTGTATTCTAGAAAAAATAAGCTTTAATATTTGTACTTAATTTTCCTAATTCTTTTCTTCTAAATTTCCAAACAAAAAATATAATTATTTATTTTTTAAATTTAAGGGTATCATCAAAATAAATAATAATTAAAATGTCTTATTTATTTTTAATTTCCTTAATAATTTTTATTTTAAATACTTCTTTTGTTTTATCCCAAGAACCAATATCGTTAAGAAAGGAATTACCGGAAGAACGCTTAACTGTGGTCAGATAGGATTTAAAAAAAATTTTTTTAATTTAAAAAACAGCCAGGAATAATTAAATATTATGGATATACTTGCGAAATACACAAAGTTATAACGGAAGATGGATATATTTTGGAAATGCATAGAATCCCTTTTGGCCGTAATTTTAATGAAACAGAACAGAAAAAACCTAGAAAAGTAGTTTTTGCTCAACACGGATTGTTGTCCTCTAGTTTTGATTGGGTAAGGGTTTGCTTGTTTGGAATATACTAAAGGAACTTGACCTTCCAGAACATAATTTCTGGACACCAATCTCTTCCCATTATTTTTAATTTTTCTTCATAAGTTCCCCTTCCATAATACACCTACCCATCTATATTTACAAACCCCTCCCTTTTTACATTAAAAGAAACCCATAAATCGTAATATAGAAAGAGTTTAGCAAGGTCAAGCCACCGGGCTGGATTCGAACCTGCGACAACGCTGACAGTCAGCCTGTCTCAAACAAATACAGGTGCTCTAACGCTGAGCTACCGGTGCATCGACTACGTTCTTTTATCCTTTTAGATCCTTTAATCCCTGCCTAGGTGAATCGTCCTTACAATATAACCCGTCTTAAAATCTAAAAGTATAGTTGGACTTTCTTGTAAATTACTCTCATAAATATTTTTCTTCGAGGAGGATGAGTTCCACCAACTATTCACAAATAATTCAACCCTCTTTATATTCTCTATTTAATAATTTACCTATAAATAGGTATCCAATTTGCCTCATCAATCGCTAGCATTTTTGTTGGCAGATGCTGGATTTGATGTTTGGATGGGAAATATGAGAGGCAATCTTTACTCGAAAGATCACGAAAAACTTTCTCGACTAGATGATAAATATTGGGATTTTACTTGGGACAAAATGTCCTCCATAGATTTGCCAGCAATGATAAATAAAGCTTTGGAAGTTAGTGGACAGTCAAAATTATATTATGTTGGACACAGTCAAGGAACTTTAATTATGTTTGCGCAGTTGTCTAATAACAATCGAGAATTTGTTGATAAAGTTTTTTTGTTAATTAATCCCCTCCCCCCTTTATTTTCTTGTTAATAGATTAGCAGATTTTATGCATTAGCACCTGTTGCCACAATAAAATACATTAAAGGATTAATTGATATATCAGGCAAATTGTTTGGTATTCAACTTGAAATTCTGAATAGACATTTTGGTTCAAATGAATTTCTTCCAAGTAATTTTATAACACAACAAATTGCCCGAACCCTTTGCGGTGCAAATTGGCAAAAACCAAATTGTAAAAATATTATGTTTTTAATTGGCGGGACTGATAGTAAACAGATGAATCAGGTATTGATATTTGGAGGAATATATACCTAAATAGAGAAGGTCTTGCTTTACATGACAGGGTTGCTCCCCGACGGGGGGAGGGCCACGGGGATAAATTTTCGTGGAGGCAGCGCCACGGGAGGAGGCAGCGCCACAACTCTAATGACAATAGAAATAAATTTCGGATAGGATTTCGGATCGGGCTTTCGAAAATTTCTTGGATCATCTATCGGATTTCGGATAACACAGCCCATCACTGCAGTAAAGCTGTGCTATGTCAATTTATTTTTTTCCACTAAAAACTGCAAATTTTTAACATTTAAAGACTCGTGTAACAGTTTACACAACACATGCACCTGCAGGAACTTCAACAAGAAATATTGCTCATTGGGTAATTAAATAAAATTAATTCTTAAAAATATATTTAAAAATACCAGGCTCAAATGCATCATTCTGGTTTAATGCAAAAATTTAATTACGGGTCAAGAAGGGCAAATCAAAAACATTATGGACAAGTAAAAAATGAAATTTACTAATTAAAAAAACATAGTCAGACCTCACTTATTTGTACACTTCGAAAAAAGGATATCCTGATGTAATCCCCGGATGTCCAATTTAAAAATTATTTATGAATAGGTATCGAGTATTTTCGGATTTGGATATCCGGGGATTCCCCAGAATCCACCAACCTTAGTGTACACCCTTGGGGTTGAAAAAGCTTGCAGTATGCTGAGGAGTGTTGGGGTATCGTTTAGCCCTTAGATAACCCGTACTCACCCAGATTAATTAAAAAGTTTACTTAAAAGTGAAGGTTTGATCCACAGATCCACAGATTTGAGATTTGGGATCGCTCTTATTTATTATTTATTCAGAATACACCACCAATCTACAATTTAACTAATATAGCAGATATTCCCATTTATTTGTATTATAGTGAAGCAGATTGGTTAGCAACTAAAAAAGATGTTGAGGTACTGGAAAATAAAATATTGAAAGATAATTAATTTTTTAAATTTAAAGGAAACAATTCTTCAACAAATTCCCCAAGAAAATATTAAATTAGCAAATGAGTTACCCAATTTTAACCATTTAGATTTTATTTGGGGGCAGGATGCAGCAGAGGAAATTTATGGGAAAATTATTAAAGAAATTAGTGAAGAAGATTAAATTAATTAAAATATTTGTGGAAAAAAAAAGAAAAATAATTATTGTAATATATTTATAATTAATTAAGCAAATAAAATATACATTCAATAAATTTTTATATTATTAAAATTATCAAATATATTTAGAAAAATTTTTAAAAATATTTTTTTAATTTAGTACATAAATTAATTTTCCAGAGTTCTGTGAAATTCAAAAAAAAATTTTTAATAGCATATACACACACATACTCCAATTTAGCCTCCAATAGACTTTTATCCGTCCAATGAAAGTTTATGAGTACAATGAAACTTTATGCGTCCAGTCAAAGAGTAATTGGATTTTCCTTAATAATGCCTGGACCGAACCGAAAAACCGAGGATTTGTCGGTTCGGGTAAGTTTCGGGCAGGGTGGCCTTTTTACCCTATTTCTAGAGGATTTTCCCTATTTTTGATCTTTTCGCCCTATTTTTTCCCCATTTTTGAGTGGCTGCGCCCCATTTTAGTGGTTTGGAAAAGGCCACCCTGGTTTCGGATATCCGAGGAATTTCCAGGAACCGACAACGTTATCACTAATATGTTTAGGCTCATAAAACTATTGATTTGACTCATAAACTTCGAATGGACTAATAAACTTTCATTGTTTATTTTGTTAAAAACATTTGAATTTTTAACGTTGATAGAGGATTCTAATTCAGTTTGCAAAAAATACCGTAAATGCTAAAAAACAAATACAGTAAATTCTTTAATAGGACCAGCATTGAAAAAATAGAAAATAAAAGCATTGAAAAATAAAAGCACCCTCACTAATTAAGTAAGAGAAAATGTGGTTTACTAGAGGATTGGAAATCAAATGTGATATTAAATAAAATAAATAAATATTAAAATAATTTTATTTCATTCATTTACGTCAGCAAGATTATATTATATTATGCATTTGTTAAGCCGTCTTCACGAACTCTAATAAATCCTTGTATATTTTTGGCTCGTGGTGGCTCGGAATTTTTGGCTTTTGGCTTCCATTTTTAGTTTTAGCCAGTTTTTAATCTATAAAAAAGATTTTATTTTGTTTAGAATCTTTGAGACCCATTGGGCGTACGTCCCGAACATGAAGAAATGTTTTGGAACCGTACCCCTACTTTGCAATACCAAGAAAAATCCAATTATTCTTTCATTGGACTCATAAACTGGAGCAGAGCCATACATATTTGGCCTTTTAATTGAGATAATTTCTGTGATTACCCCACTAATTCAAATTATTAAATCTATTTTTTAAATAAAATGATTTTTAGTTTTTAATCTATTATATTAAATTAAAAAATAATTTATTGGGAATTTAATAAAAAAAATTTTTTTAATATTTGACTTTTAATTTTTTATTATATTTTTTAATTTTTAATTTTTTAACATTTAAACAAATAAATTTCTAATAAAAATTTTGGGGTACTTAAAAGCTTAGAATTTAATTTCTATAACATTAATTAAAATTATTTTAAAATATAATGATTATTAAATATTGTTAATATATTATTACCAAAAAATTATAAAATTCATAGCCTCCAAATAAATTCTACTCTATCTTCCATCAATATGGTTGTCGGATCCGGATATCCGGAACTGAAAAAACCCCGGATATCCAAAAATCTTCGGTTAGGATACCGGATCCGGATATCCGAAGATTTCCAACTATCCGACAACCTTATCCATCAACTGAGTAAATAACACATTTCCTGCCAATTCGAACGTTTTCTATACTTCACCCCACAAACTTTTACCTATTTCTTTTTAAATTTATATTTTTTATAGAATTATTTCAAAAAAAAATTAAAAATGTTCAACTTCAAATCATTTGGAAAGATCCAAAAAATATTATTTTGTTATTTATTCATCACTATGTTTATATTTCAAGGTTTATTAGCTCAGAATTGTCTTAAACCTAGAAGCAAATGTGATATAAATGCTGTAGTCGCTTCAAATTGTTGTGGTGATAATTATTATTGCTTTAAAAGTAAATGCACAAAATGTCTGGGAAAAGGTGGGGATTGTAGAAATGGACCTTGTTGTAGCCATAGTTGTGTTGGTGGAAAATGTAATTGAATGGGGATTTAAAAGAAAATGAAGGAGAGAAAATGTACATATCTTGGAAGACTAAATTTTAAGAAGTAAAAAAAATTTTTAAAGTCTAAAGTCTTTTCGAGCCAAAATTGGGAACTATTAAAGTAATTTTTAATGTAAAAATTAGCGTTGTTGGCGAAAGTTTATTAACCGGTACCTCTGGTTTTGGGTAAATCCAAATTTTAGAATTTCGGTTTTCGGTTTTGAGTTTTAGGCAAATACCGGTTTTATTTTGGGGAATTTTTAATAAAATCACTCATTTTCACAAATTTCCGGTTTTCGTTTTTTAGATTTTCTAAAAACTGTTAATTTTTTGGGCAAAAAAATTTCAAAAATTCCGGTTTTAAAACCGGTCGCCAACAACCCAGTAAAAATTATAATATTGTAATTTCATAAAAGTAGTATAAAAATATGTAGTTAAATTTTTTGGATTGATAATGTGTATTATGTACGTGTATTTAATTTTCAGTTAATAATAAATTTTATAATTAAAACTCTGACTGACACCAAAAATTTACACATTAACTAAACGTATCGCTTAGGCATTCCCTACCCTCTCTTCAACCACGTGGTAAACCACATCTAGAGAACGTATTACATTAAAATGTGTGTGGGGATATAATTGAAATACTTAAAATAATTACGAGATTAAATTAGGTATACATTGAAAATTATTAGAGGTTTTTAACCCGAGATCAGCTTTCTACATTAAGTATTCAATGTGTTTTTTGAAATATGTACGCCCAAAACTTTAAAAGAAGCAATGTTTTAAAGTAAAGTTTTTAAGCAAATTTTTAAATAGAAAAATTCAAAAATTCAAAAAATAGCTCAAATTTAAATTAAGAATAATCTTTGCTAGATGTGTTAGGGAGTTTTTTAACTTTGAATGGCACAAATAAAAATTGTTTTGGCTTTGCTCTTCCTTCCTTTCTTTTATTTTTTATCTTTCCGTTTTTGCACCAATTTTCTCTTTCCAATTTGGCTTTAAAAATAAAAGAAAAAGCTTTGAAAATTGGTAGAACGTTTGCGGAACATTTGCGGATTACCTCGATTTTATAGTATACCCCTAGGGGGCCGAAAATGGTGTTTTTAGAAATGAGGGAGGGTATATTAAATTGAAGGTATTGCGGTTGAGCAATTCTCCTCCAAATGACCAACCAAAATTAAAAAACATATGTACCGTATTTACTCGGTTAATTCCCTCCCTCGAATTTAATTCTCCTCTCTCGAATAATTCCCCCTGCTACGGATATGTTGAAACAATAATCCCCCTCACCCAAATACCCTACTACATGTTCAAATTTCAATACTCGGATAATTCCCCTCCCTCGATTAATTCCCCATGCCACGGATGGGTTGAAAAAATAATTCACCAGGGGAATTAATCGAGTAAATACGGTATCTAAAATTAAGGTTTATCTAATTTTGGGGTATTTAAATGTGAGGTCCGAATTGTTTAATTAAGAGATTTTTATAAACATGGGCAATACATTGGCCCTTAAAATATTCCAATTTCAATAGACTTTAGTTTTATCTACAAATATTTTTCCGCAAATTTTGTCCGCAATATTGTCTAGCCTCAAAAAGAAAAGGCTTCTTCTTTTTGTTCGACACTAAAACACCTCCTCTCTTTCTTTCTCTTTTCTTAGCTTAACCTCCCCTATATTTACATTAGCGCCATGTGTCTAAAAATACTCTATGTATATACAAATAACAATTATAATTATAACAAAACATATATTTCTTTAAATTTTGTTGAAAACAAAATTAAATGAAGTGTACTCTTCCTTTGTGGTTTTATTACCCGTCAGAATGTTTTTATTAAAGTTTGTTTGAAATTAGTGTTCTTTTAAGCTTTTTTTCTTTTGTTAAAGGAAGTGACGAACATATTTTTAAGAGAAGAGAATGTTTATTGATTCTGTTTAAATTTAATTCTGATTGTTTTTATTAAATTCTGAAAATGTTTAAATTAAATTCTGATTGTTTTTATTAAATTCTGAAAATGTTTTTAGTTAATTCTGAAAATGTTTTTATTAAATTCTGAAAATGTTTTTGTTTAATTCTGATTTTTATTGTTTGGTTTATGTTGTAAATTAATTCTGGTTTTATTAATGTTTATTATGATTTCTGATTTTCAATATTGATGTTTTTCTGATTTAATTTAATTGTTTCCTAATGTTGTTCTGATTTGTTTTAATTTTATTCTGATATTACCTACTATTTTTCTAATTTTTTAATCCAAATTTAATTCTGATTTTAATAATTCTGATAAATTAAATCCCTAAATTTTATATAAAGCTGTTTCAACGCGAAAATTCAGTGTCTGAAGAAAAATTTTGAAATTATTAGTTTTTCTTGTTAATTTTCAAAATAATATTAAATTAATATTTTATTTTAGTATAATCTCTTAAATTTAATTAAAATGAGATTCAGAATCTTCACTTTTCTTTTAATTATTTTCTAAAATTTTTGATAATGAGTGAAGCTAAAATTTTACAAAGAGATGCTTCTGCTTCCAAATCTCATAAAAATAAATTATTAAAAGAAAAAAATGTAAAAGAAGAAGCTAATAGTAGCCCCGTAGAGCCAATCGAAACTGATGCAATGCTTGAAAAACGTGACGAAAATCGATTAGCTAATGCTATATTAAATGCTTCTAAAGGGGAAAATGAATTTCTTCCTCCCCAGCTACAGGCTAATGGGTCTAGTGGTGGTAGAAACACTGCTTGTGTTGAGGTTTTGATTATAAAAAATTTTTTATAGAATTGTGAAGCAAAATAAAAATTTAAAAAATCGATGAGTAATTGCTTCGATTTTGAGAAAAAAATATTGGAAACATAATTAAAATTTGCTTCATGTTTTTATATTTTATTGAAAATTTGCTTCAATTTTGCCTCAATTACATATTTTTTTAAATTAAAACTTGAATTTTATTTAAAACTTCACTAGAAATTAAATGCTGCACATTTTTATTTTTAAAACTAAAAATTGAAATAATTTTTTTAACTTGAATTTGGAAAGACTAAATTTTCTTCACATTTTAAATTAAAAAATGTTAATTTAAAAAAGTTGAAAAACAATTATTAAAGTTGGAACCTTTTATTCAAAACATGAAGCAAAACTCGAATTTTACTATAATATTAACTAGAAACTTGCTTCACCTTTTAAAACTTGATTTAATTAAAAATGTTTCACAATTTAAATAATTATTAAAACAGGTTAGAGCACGCTCTTCTAGTCCACGGAGGATTCCATTATTTGAGAGAGCTTCAGCTAGATGGTTTATTTGTCTTTTTATTTAAAAAATAATTTTTTCTAAAAAGGTGGAATCCCCAATTTGCTTCACCTACATTAGAAACTCAATATTGGAAGTGTTCTTTCCCTTTACTGAGAGACCGATTCCGTTCAGGACTATTATATATCCTTATTTGTTGTTTAAGTTGGTTATTATTTCTTTGGATATTTAATCAAACACAGCCTTTTCATTGGGTATTTTATTAAATTAATGGAAACATTAAATAAAAATATGCTTCAAGTTTTCATTTTTTTATTTGAAGCAAACCTTGCTTCATGTTGTATTTTTATTTTTCGAAGCAAACATTGCTTCAGGTTCTTTTTAACATGTTGCAAATTCCCTATAAACCTGCTTCAAGTTTAATTATTCACATTTGAAGCAAACATTTCCTAAAACCGACTTCAGGATACTTTCGATTTTAAACAACCTGAAGCAAATATTTCAAATATTCTCCATTGTTTTTAAACTTGAAGCAAGTTGTAAGCAAAAGCCTGTTTCAAGTTGAGATAATTTTTTGTAAAACTTGCTTCCACCTTATAATTTGCAATGCAGCCCCTTGAAGCAGGTTTATAGGGAATCTGCTTCATATTAAAAAGAACTTGAAGCAAGTTTGCTTCGAAAAATGAAAATTATTCCATTATAATAGTCGGTCATTCGAAGTTTTATTTTAAAAATTATTATAGTTAATCGCCTCCCTCCTTTGTCTCCTTTTTGGTTTAATGTTATGGTTTGCTTCATGTTCACCCCATTATCGCCGTTTTTATCTACCAACTTCATTTCTGTGTACCTTCCTTTTGTGTCTAACAACTTTGTTTATTTGTTCAAGTGCCGAAACTTTTATGGGGCCAATAGCTAGTATGGCTACTTCTATGCAGGCATTTTTTAATATTTTTAATTTTTAAAAATTAAATTTTAGGTTATTCTACTCGTCTATGCAGTCATTCCATTCCCCTTATATCTTTGTATCATCTCTTGTGGATTTTATTCATTCTTTTTTGAACTGTTAGCAGCTCCATCTCCTGCTACATCTACAGGCAAAATTTTATAAAAATTAACTTTTTAATCATGAGAAAAACCCTGCTTCTTATCTAGAAGTTTTGTTTCATGTTTTATTAAACTTGAAACTTTTTTTTCAAAACTTGCTTCAAGTTTTAGGAAAAAATTTTTTGCAAACTTGCTTCAAGTTCTATTAGGTTTTTTAAAACTTGCTTCAAGTTTGGATTTCGATTTAAGAAAGAAACTTGTTTCAATTTTTTAAAAACAAAATAAATTTGCTTCGAGTTTATTTGTTAGGTGTTGTTCATTTTCGAACTGGAACTAAAACAGCAATTCATTTATGTATTCATCTACTTGGCATACACCTTTATATACTCACACAAGTTAGACAACGTAAAACATTCCTCAAAGTTGGGCAATCGTTATTGGCAAGGAAAGATTTGGAATTGGAAACACAATTTAAAGATCATATGATTCAGTCTGTTATGCCTAAAAAGGTGACTGAAATTACTTCAATTTTTTTGTTTTTGCTTCAATTTTATGATTTTTGCTTCACATTTTAAATTTTTGTTTTTTCTTTTTTTTCTGCTTCACCTTTTTATTTAAAAATATTTTCAACTCTAATTTTTATTCTTTTCTAGGTAGCTGATGAACTGTTAAAAGAAACGAGCGAATTACGTCGTCCATCTGCTTCGTTAGAATCCCATTCAAATTGCCGAACTTCAAATGCTACAGTTGGTGGCGGTGGGCGTTCTAGTGCAGCTGGGGAATCTACAAGTGGAGGGGGTCTCATGCCGGGACCAAATGGCAGATTATCTTCGTCTGGGGGTGGTAAGCAATATTTTTAGGTTCTGCTTCATTTTGAGAAAAAAATTTTTTTTGAAAATTTTTGCTTCATTTTTAAAATTCTCTTGCTTCACATGTTTAAAAAATTTAAGGGATTAAAACAAAAATATTTTTTGCTACAACTTTCATTTTTGCTTCATTTTTATTTTTTTGCTTCAAAATTTAATTTTCAATCTACAGGTGTTCGCAAATTCCGCCCTTTCACAATGAATTTAATGAGTGATGTTTCAATACTTTTTGCTGACATTGCAGGCTTCACAAAAATGGCTTCGAATAAATCAGCCGATGAATTAGTCAATTTATTAAATGATTTGTTTGGCCGTTTTGATTATTTGTGTGGGAGGTGTTGCTTGGAGAAGATTAGCACACTTGGGGATTGTTATTATTGTGTTGCTGGTTGCCCAGAGCCTAGGGCAGACCATGCCAAATGTTGTGTTGAAATGGGGTTGGCAATGATTATAGCTATTAGACAGTTTGATTTGGATAGAGGACAAGCTGTTAATATGAGGGTTGGAATACATACTGGAAAGGTATTGAATATTCTGATTCTTAAAATCAGAATCAGAATTTATTTTTTGAATCAGAATTTTATTATTTCTAAAGGTAATGTGTGGAATGGTTGGCACTCGCCGTTTCAAATTCGATGTATTTTCCAACGATGTAACCCTTGCTAACGAAATGGAATCAACTGGGGTTGCTGGCAGAGTTCATATTAGTGAAAAAACTGCAGACTATTTGGACGATGCTTATATTTTGGAAGAAGTAAATTGAAAAATAAATTTTTTCTGAAAATTCTGATTTTTATTTAGGGTGCTCCCCATAAGGAAATGAAAACTTTTTTTATTGCTGGCCGCTCTAAAGAATTTGAATCGGCTAGTGGTCAGTTTCTAAACACAATTTCTGGCGATTCTGATTCTGCAAGAGGTGATGGGGGACTTGCTAGTTTAGAGAGTGGAGCTGGTGTTTACAAAGCTAGCTTTAGAAAGGTGAGAGAATTTAAATAAAGTAGAAAAAATACAGAAAATATAAATCAGAAATAAATGTATTTTATTTCTTGGAAAAGAAGCGTGTGTTAATTTTTTAATTGTGTTTTATTTCCGGAACGGAAAAATGTATTTCTGTTGTGGAAAATCAGAATATAAGTTGTTTTCTTTGCTTATAGACATGTATGTATTTTATTCTGAAAATGTATTTTCCGGAAAATAATATTTATTTTCCTGAAAGTCAGAATAATGTGTTTTTAAATTTCAGAATTAAACCTATTTTAATTCTGAAATATTTATGTATTTTCTTTCCGGAACTTAAATCAGAATTTTTTCTAATTAAATCAGAATTTTTGTATTTTCCGTAATTCTTGTATTTTTTTAATTTTTGTATTTTCAGAAATTAGTTGACAAACTCCGCACAATACAAACAAATTCCCTACCACCAGTCTCCCGAGCAGGCACAACCACTACAACAACAAGTCAACAATTAATTGGGGGAAGTAATATAACCCCATTCCACGCATTTGGAGGGGGTGGTTCTCTTCGAATGCGTTTATTAGATCGTTCAATAGAAAATCAGAATCAACAATTTTTAAATAAGGAAGAAAAAGATATTAATAAATTTCTCTCGAGTAACGCTACTGGGTCAGCACAAGTATTGACTAGTATTGGGGAATCTTCGACAGATGAAAGTATTGGAGCTTTGGGGAAGCAGAAGATGCATAAACAACAACAAATGCAGGTGTAAAATTATTTTAGGAAATAATTTACAAATTATTTTTTGTTTGTTTTTATGAGTATATGTATGTATTTCTAAAATTCGCCTTTTATGCTGGCATGGGCCTTTCCATTTGGAGTATTTTATAAGACTTAAGTCCGGGATACCTTTCACCTTAATCGGTAAAGCTCTGAGACTTGCCGAAGCATAGATGTTACCGCTATAATACATATAAATGTTAGGCCTAACTCTATCTAATGAGAAAAATGGAAAACATTATATAATGAACATTAATGGGCGGATAAATAATAAAACATTACAAATGTTTAATGGGAAAATAACAATAATGGAAGGATGAATCAAAGTGCCCTTTAGCCTTTCCTGCTAGAATTCACCTTACATTTTTATCAAAATTTTCTTCAATTTATTATTTAATTTAAAGAATCGTCTTGTTGATGATACACGTAAATCAACCTCTTTACAAATGTTAACTCACGGGGATGGAATACTTCCACCTTCAAATACTCCTTCCAGCAAAATTGCACGTAGTATTATTGGAGGCACTCCACCTCCCAATAAAACAAGTGAAAGTGATTTATCAGAGGGTGTTAGAAAGGAGAAAATTGGGGTTAGCAATAAAGAATTGAAAGAAAATGGTGGGGGAGGAGAGGAGAAAAATGTGAGTATTTATAAATTATTGTAGGCAAATCCTCCGCTATGATAGCTGGGGGAGTATAATGTGTTTACTTGTAAAAATACAGCCAGAATTAAACTTTTAAGTGCTTTTCTTCGTAAAGTTTGGCATAAAAAGTTTAAATCACAAATTTTTGGAATAGAAAAAGCCCGGGAGATTCCTTTCACCATTATATTCATACATTTTTAGCATCAATCCAAACAAGAAGAAAAATCAAAAACTAATAGTTATGTTGATTGGCGCACAGCAGAACGTATAGGTGGTAAAATATCTGCAGATCTTGCAAATGAGAGTAGTGCAAATAATAGTGGAAGGGGGTCAAGAAGTTCGGGATTACAGGTGTTTTTTGAATATTTTGAATATTTAAATCGTCTTAGATTTATCATTATTTTCTCTTATTTAAGTACGTGTGATAAGCGATTTTAAAAAATTAACGAGACATTATTTAAAAATTAAAGGAACTTGGTTCTGAAATTGGTGGGCACTCTACCACTTCCCTCGCTGGACTAGACACAGCAATATCACATCATCACAACGCAGCTTCACTTACCAGATTTGATACAGACCATCGGGATTTTGATCAGCGTTTAGCACAAGTCATTCACACAGCAGATGGGTCATTTGCCAAAGGGTTTTGGATGCATCAAGAGGTGGGGAAGGATTGAAATAATTTTTTTGTTTAAATATGAGAAACTCAGGTTGTCTGACTGATTATACTAGGTTATATCGAAACTTCAATTCAATAGACTTTAAAGCTAAAGCTTATCCATATCCATAGTCATCAATTCTAGTCATTGCTGGTAAATCTCTCTAAATCTATCTTTTGTTTTACATAATGGTTTTATTTTCATCCCAATTTTAAATTTCTGTGTGTAGCGGGAGAAGAGGGGTTTTTAGGAATATATCTAATTTTTATTTTAATATTTTCAACTTTTTTGTTGATTTTAAGTGTTTTTAATATTAATTTTCATTTATAAAAATTTTTAAAACTTATTTTAAGTCATTAAACCGATGGACTCTAAATTTTAATCAAAGAGACATCGAGGCTGAATATCGTGCCCATTTTGCGGTAAATGAGATTAGATCACACCTACAAAAATCACAGATTTCCCTCTTATTTAAGGCAGGTGACTCTTCTGAAAAGCACTCTAGTGCGCGTAATGCAGCTACTGGCATTGAGAAGCATAGACAAGTGAATCAGAATTTTTTAATAAATAAAAAATTATTTTTTAAAGTTATCTACACAATTACAAAATATTGGGGGTGGTGGACATAGTGTTACAGCAGCACTTTCCCAACAACCCCGACAAAACAAAAATAACATTAACAACAAAAATACAAAACCCCAACCCCAACAACAATTATTAATTAATATTCCCCACCGTCACCGCCCCCGTTATCGTTATTCTGGTGTTTTTATTGATATTTTTGTTTCTGCATTTTCTTTTGTTGTGTGTGCAATTTTGTTTTTGGTACAGCCTGGAATTGAATTATCCCCTCCTTTTTTGGTTTATATCTCTGTAGCAGCAATATTTCTAACTGGTAAATAAATTTTTTTGGAAAATTTTTTAAAAAATTCTTGTAATTTTTCCCGGACAATTTAATTCAATATTCTGATTTAGTATTTAATAATTCTGATTTTTAACTTGTATTTTTATTTAATCTTTGTATTTATTCGGTAATTCTTCGGCTGACGCCCTCCCTTTTTTATGTTCTGTTTTTTATTTATTATAAAATTTCTATGTATTTTTTATATACATTCGAAAGAGCTCTTCCAGCTGAGTCGAACGGCACTTAAATCATCGAAGGCTGACTTAAATCAACATAGTTATGAGCTCAAAATGGTCAGATAAACATAAGTAAAAGGGGGCGTCGGCCAAAGAATTACCATTTATTCTAATTATGATTTCTTGTTGTCTGTGTTTGTGTTTTCTGTGTTTTTATTGGTAGTTCTGATTTTTATTCTGATTGTTTTTCCGTAGTTCTGTAATTCTGATTATTATTTTTAATTCTGGTTTCTTCTTGTTTCCTATCCTTTGTTTATTTACAGATTCTGGTCTTGTGTTTTATTATGTTAGTAATTTTATTTTTAATATTAATTTGTGTATTTTTTTACTTTTAATATTCTGATTTTTGTATTTTTGAAAATACAAAGAAAATACAATTAATTTAATTAATTAAATGTATTTTAGCTGTAATTATACTTGTCGGTCTACCTTTACTCAGTCGGCGGCCAATCCTCCCATGGCTTCATCAATGGGGTCCGAGACATGTTTTGGGTAATAAAAAATATTAAAAAATTATTTTTTATTTAAAATTAATTAAAGGTGCATTATTAATTGCTTTGCCTGTCGGCGTTGCTTTATTTAATATTCCTCTATGTTTGGATAAAATAATTTATTATTATCCCCCTCCAAAAGCTCCAATTATTTGTATTCATCCTGGTCAATTAGTTCTTCGTTTACTTTATTCTTATGTTTTGTTATTGGCTTTATACACGCATTGCAATTTTAGGTAAAATTTAAAATTCTGCTTGTTTGGATACTTTTTTAATTAAAAAATTTAATTTTTAAAGCCTTCCTCCCTTTTTATTATTTCCTTATTCTGTCTAGGATTAGTCGAGGTTGACAAGCACAAAAATAACACTATCCAATGTGGGAGTTACATTTAAGCTGAGGGTGGAATTAAGTGTGGATCAAACGAAGGAGATCAGGGACTAGACGGTCCGAGGCACGTCTCAGACAAGTCTGACGTTACGTCCCTCTCTCTCCAACTTTTTTAATAAAATTTTGCCCCTCAAAATTTACAAACACTCTTAGAATTGAATTTAAAAAAGAAAATTCAAATGTCTTTTAAAAAATAAAATTAAGAAAGAAAATTTAAAATTATATACATAATATTTTTTAAACAAATATGTATTTTCAGTCAACTCGGTGCCTGGCCAAAGACAGGGCAAGCATTGGCTGTTGCACTTGTATTTTTATTAAGCACCTGGTAAATTTAAAATATTTATTCTTTTAATTTTTAATAAACTTCCAAAAATTCCCAACAGGTTTTGTCAACACCAATTAGACTTTATTCGCTCCCTCGGAGCAGATTCCACATCATTATCTCCCTTCCATTCATTAATCGAAGCCTCCAAAAATTCAAATTCCTCTTCCTCAATATATTTCCATGACAGTATTCAACCCCATCCATTGCCTTGCAATACTTCCCAACAACCTGTTTGGTCTGCTGGGAATTTTGGATCTCCTTTGTTTTTATGGGAATTGGTTTTGGATGTTGTTTTGGCTGTTGTTTTAGTTGCTTTTCTTAATTATCAGGCAAAATAATTATTTTTCTAATAAAATTATAATTTGGTAAGGGGATGAAACAAAGCCCATTATTTATTAATTTATATTTAATGACTCACATACTTGAGTGACGAGATTTGTCTATGCTTTTAGAATTTTTTAAAATTCTTCGGTTTCCATTTTAATTAATGGTAGCAGGCACGGAAATTAAGTATTCTGTGCCTGCTACCTTTAATTATAAAATTCACCTCACTCAAAACATTAACTACCTTTATTAACTTCATACTCATTTTTATTAACTTCATACTCATTCTTTCCCAAGGCATCCCTTTGTCTCTTATTAATTTAAATTTGGATTTCAAAAAAATTCTATCAAGAAATTCTATTTTCCAGTCCACATTTTTTCCTCCCAATTTTTCACCCTATATTTGTACGGAATGGTCAAATTTTCCCCTTTCTTTCACCAAATTTGCCTTTCCATATTTTGCCTAAAAACAATCAAAAAGATTAATTTTTTATTAGTTCTTTCACAAGGAGAATCACCAAGCATGGAAAATGTTTTCTGGCTAGTATAAAAGGAAAAAGAAGTCTTTTTGATTGTTTTTAGGCAAAATATGGAAAGGCAAATTTGGTGAAAGAAAGGGGAAAATTTGACCATTCCGTACAAATATAGGGTGAAAAATTGGGAGGAAAAAATGTGGACTGGAAACGACACCATTACCATTCATTTCAATTAACATATATCCGCCTTAATCCTCTACGGAGTATATCCACTACTGAGTATATGGCGGAATGCTGGCCTGCTCTAACAAAACCTGTTACAGCTTTCTTCTTTTTTAGCGCCGCAGGCGAAAATTTTTTAAATTTTGGACTCAAGAAGCCAAATTTCCTCCATTTTCAGCGCCGCAGGCGAAAATTTTTTAATTTTAAGCTGTTTATATGACAGAAATCACTAAAAAAATAATGGTTTTTTCCATAAATTCCCGTCATTAGGGGTGCATTTTCTTACTTTTTTTTTGTTTCGTTTCGTCCGGAATTTTGGTTATTTCGTTTCTAAACGAAACGAAATAAATTTTTTTCTGTTTCTTTCCGAAACGAAACGAAATGGAAAAAAGGGCACGAAAGAGCGAAACGAAACGAAACGAAATTTCGATCAGCCCTGATCTCAACCTTTTTAATACATAATTTTTATTTTAAAATATTTGTCATTTTTTCAGTTTGAAGCGGCCTTTCGTATGTCTTTCTACGGAGATGTACAGGCGCGTAGAGATACTGCCAAAATGCAATTAGTTAGAGATCAGGCTGATTGGCTTCTTAATAATATGTTTGTTTTTATATTAAACGGAGATGTATAAAAAATATTTTTAAAGAATTCCCCCACATGCTGTTGAATCACTCAAAACAAATACAAAATATAGTGAAAATCACAAATTGACGGCAGGTGAATAAATAAAAATTTAATATTTTGTTTTTGTTAAGAATATCTGAAAGTGTAAAAATCGAATATCTTTTAAACGCGTTATTGATACATAGGTATTTTCCCTCAAGAAATGATTACTCTATTCACTGCTCCTAAAAATCCAAGTGCGCCTGCTTTTGTGAAGGATTATAATTAAAGACTTGGAGTGTCGTACGAGAATCGAGATCCCGAAAAATTTCGATCTCGATAACCGTGATTTTTTTCGAGATCTCGTCTTGTTCTGATCTCTAATTATAATTAAGGTTGGCGGTTCCGGGTATCCGGAACCGAAAAAACCTCGGATATCCGGAAATTTTCGGTTCGGATACCGGTTCCGGATCCGGATATCCGAAATCTTCGGTTCGGATACCGGTTCCGGTTCCGGATATCCGAAAGTTTCGGTTCGGATACCGGTTCCGGTTCCGGATATCCGAAATTTTCGGTTCGGTTCCTAGAATTAGGGAAAAAGGAAGAAATCTTGCCCAATGGCCTTTCAAACTTTTCAAAATTTTCGCCTGCGGCGCCGAAAAAGAAAGAATCCTGGCATAGGGATCTTCCAAAATTCTCAAAATTTTCGCCTGCGGCGCTAAAAAATATAAGAAAATTGACTTAAGGACCTCAAAATTCTCAAAATTTGCGCCAGCGGCGCAGAAAGAGGAAGAAATCTGGAGCCTTGGCTCACTATAATTCTCAAAATTTCCGCCTGCTGCGCTAAAAGTGAAAGAGTTTTAAGTACGTGTAAAAACTCACATACGTTGCTTGTTTACAAGTTTAAGGGAATGTTGATGTATTTGGATGTTATATAGAGTGGTCAAGGATGATAGGATTAGAGGGGATATATCAATAATAATAATATCAAAGGGGATATATCAATAAATCCTAATATCAATAAACCCCAGAGAGATATAGGTAGATCAACAAATCCCTCTATATCTCTCGTCATTACCAACCTCCGGCTCTTAATCCACCAATATCCCAATGTCTCTATTAATTCCCCAAAATCGCTCATTCCTCCCATAAGTAACACTGTTAATCATAAATTCCCTCAATACCTCTGTTAATTCCCCAAATCCATTCATATTGATCTTAATCCCTTTATGTCATCCATTGGGACTCAACTTTACAGCGCCGCAGGCGAAAATTTTGAAAATAAAAATTTCGGTTCCGGTTCCGGATACCCGAAAATTTCGGTTCGGATACCGGTTCCGGTTCCGGATATCCGAAATCTTCGGTTCGGATACCGGTTCCGGTTCCGGATATCCGAAAATTTCGGTTCGGATATCGGTTCCGGTTCCGGATATCCGAAGATTTCCCAGGAACCGCCATCCTTAATTATAATTACCATAAGGAGTAGTAAAATAAATATTATTTAAAACCTCCCGGAAAGCTCTATTATAAATTTTCTGGAAACCCATCCTAAAACTAATAGAGAAACCTACCAGAAACAAAAATGTGTTTTGTTTCTGGAAATATTTTTTCTGGATTTTAGTTAATTAATCAAAATTTCTATTTAAAATTCAATTCTTTTTCAAGTAATGTTTGCTTCAATAACAAATTGGCACGAAATGTATGAAGAAACATATGAGGGTGGTCGCGAATTTATTAGAGTATTAAATGAAGTTATTGGGGATTTTGATGGTAAAAATAAATTACCGTATTGTCTCTAATAGAAGCCCATCTCCAATAGAAGCCCATGCCCTATTAGAAGCCCACTCAATAGGGGGTATTGAAAAATAAAGGCCCATGCCCCAATAGAAGCCCATGCCCTATTAGAAGCCCATCTGATTTTTGACTACATATTTTTTTATTACCCGTGTTATAGTCGACTAAAGGTATTGATAACAAAATCCAGTCTACAAAACGGAGTATAGAAGGATTTGAATGGAATATCGGGAGATTTGGATGAGTTAAATAGAATTTAAGGTGAATTAAGAGAATTTGGAGAAAGATAGATACGGGTTTAAGAAGGTAACTAATGAATTGTTGTATAGAGACTATTGTATGATTGAGTGGGATATCGTTGGCTAACAACGAATTAATACGAATATTCAGAGATTGAATATTGAGAGAGTTGGTTGAATCTCAAGGATTCAACTCCTTCCGTGATATACCTCGGTCCACCCAAAAAGTTCAATATCGAGGGATTCCTCGATCGATAGAGGTATCAATAATCCTTCCATATTTTCCACTGAGGATATGGAAGTGATTAAGAAATTTAGGCGCGTAAGAAGGAGATTAAGTGTAGTAGAAGAAAGAGCATATTGGAAAATTAGAGTGTGATATTGTTAAAGATAAAAGGATCAATAGGGATATTGAAAATTAAGGTGTAAAATGGATTTAAGAGCAAGGGGGATATCAAGGAATATTTTGGAATTTAACGAATATTTACAATTAAGATGGAATAATAAAGATGGATAGGGAGCTTAATCTGATTATTCAGGAGTTCATTAATAGTGATTTGCGGGATTAGAAGGGATTTACTCATTACTAAGTTGAGGAAAAGGAGTTTTAGTGATATTTATATTAATTTTGATATTTAATTTTTACATTCTTTTCTGTTCTTCTTGCCAAGCAGTTAATTTCTGTTACTTTTTATTTTTTATTTTCTATAAAATTTCGATATTGAAAAATAAAAGCCCATGCCCTAATAGAAGCCCATGCCCTATTAGAAGCCCAGTCAATGAGGGGTATTGAAAAATAGACGCCCAGGGCTTGTATTAGAGATAATACGGTAATTGAAAAAAATAAAAAAATTATTTTTCCCAAAAAAGAATTACTCGACCGTTCTGAATTTGCACATGTTGAGAAAATTAAAACAATAGGTCCTTGTTATATGGCTGCTTCTGGATTGAATCCTGATAGAAGACGGTTGTCATTACATCCCTATGAACATTTATATCAGGCAAATTTCTTATTTTTGTTTATCCAAACATTTCAATTTTCTAAAATGTTTTTTGAAAGCTTCTAATTTTTACTTCTGCTTCATAACTTGTTTAGATTCTCTTAAAATTGCTCAATTTCCATTTTTGCTTCAAAAATATCTCATTTTTTTAAATCTTTAAATTTTTACACGCAAACTTAGGGTCTATAAAATTCTGTTCTGCAAGTTTCGCGCCATATTTTCGCGTTTCGCGCCATATCCGCTTCAATTTTTAATTTGCTAGCAATTATTTTCGCTAGTTCTGCTTTAGTTTTAAACTTTTCTATTTTCTAAAATTTATTAATGGGAAGAAAAACAATTTAAAAAACTTTTTTATTTTCCAACTTTGAATTAAAGTCTATTTTTAGTTAATGGAATTTGCTATTGCTGTACAAAATGCACTAGCCTTCTTCAATCAAGGCAATTAAAAATTAATCATTATTTTATCTCAAAAAAATTAATTTTCAGATCTCTTAAATTTCGAATTTGAATGTAAAATTGGTTTGAATATTGGCCCTGTTACTGCAGGCACTAAATAAATTTTGTTTTAAAATTTATTCAATTTAAAGGTGTTATTGGCACCACCAAACTTTATTATGACATTTGGGGGGATACCGTAAATATTGCTTCTAGAATGTATCAGGTAGAGAATTGGACTTGAAGCAAATTTTAAAAACTTAAAAAATTAAGACTGGAGTAAAGAATCGAATCCAAGTTTCTGCCCACACAAAAAATTTGCTTATTGACCGATATGATTTTGAACATAGAGATCATATTCAGGCTAGCAATTTTTAATTTAAAAAATTAAAAAAAATTTTCAGGTGAAAGGCGTTGATGGGGGTATGGACACTTTCCTTTTGGTTGGTCGGAAAGGTGAAGGACCTCTTACATTTCCTTTTGGCAATGATAAATAAATAAAAATTATTATTTTCTTAAATCTCTGCTATAAATCTATAGTCCCAATGTTAATCTGAAATTGCTTCAAAATAATTTGTTTCAGTTTTAGTGCTTTTTACTTGAAAGTATGATTAGGATGCCGGCCCGGTCCGGTTCGAAAGATCGAATCGGGCTTCGATTTTTGACCCAAAAAAGACTCGAACGTCGGCCTGATTCGAAAATGGCAACCCTATTTAATGATGATTCAATCTTTTATTTTTCTAGAATAATCAAGCTGATTAAAATTTTAATAGATAAAATATAACGAAAATTTTACAAAACTTGAAGCAAATTTATTCAAAATTAAATATTAATTTCCATTTTTTGAAAGTTGAAGCAAAGCTTTATGTTTATCCAATCTCGAATTTTTCTTTAAAATATTTCCTTGTTATTTCTTTCCTAATTTTCGTTATTTTTTCAGTTTCAAGATTTTATGCTTTAAATATTTTTTTAATTTTTTCTTTTCATTTTACCGGTGTATTTTCCAAATTTCTCATTTTGGGGCAACCCCAATAACCTCATCTCTTAATCTCACAACCCTATTACATGTTAATCTTTAGCAATTTTTAAATTTTAATTTGCTTTTCAATACCTTTTTTTATCATTTTTTGGCAAAATAAATATTAATTTTTTGTAAAAAAATTTTGACTCTAGTCTAGTTTAAAGTCAAATTGAAATTTATGAGTCAATTAAAGACTACCGTATTTACTGAAATAATTACCCGGGTTAATTATTGTTTCGAGGGGGTAATTAAAAGGGAGGGGGGGGTAATTATTTGGGGTTTTTTAAACAGGCTAATTATAACTATTTTTAAGAGGGGTAATTATTTTTCGATCTCTGGCTGTAGGGGGTAATTAATAGGGAGTGGGTAATTATTTGAGAGAGGATAATTATTTGAGTAAATACGGTAATCTAATTTTCTTTACTTACCATTTCAAGTATACCGAATAGAAATTGTTAACATATTTTTACAAGTATTAATATTAGAATTACTAAAGTTAAATAAGAAAAAATTTAAAAATCCAGTGGAGACTTACATTTTAATGGCATTTAAATGGCAACATGAAAAGAAATTATCTAATAAAAACATTTAAAAGGAACATTAAAAATGAAAAAATTCCAGTAGGGACATAAATACATGTGTTATATGTATAAGAGAAATCCAATTATACTTGTAGTATAAATCCCAGTAAAAAAATTTTTTGAACGTTTTCAATGATATTAATGTAAATATTGCTATAGTTTCTTCTTGATTTGTTTCTATTTAATAAATTAAAAGAAAATGGAAAAAGAAATCTATGAATATTCAAACAAGCGAAAGTCTGTTGTTCAAATTATTTTACCTACAACAACCAATAAATCAGAAAAACCAACAAATCAGACAGATGAAAACAATAATTTAAATGAATGGATTGATGATAAAAAGAAAAAAATAAATTTATTAATTAGCCGTATCTACAGAAGAAGAAGCAGAAGGGGAAGTAATATTAGTGCGGTTAGAAAGCAGACAATGAGAGAAAAGTTTGTTGAAGTTTTTCTAACAAATCAGAATTTTATTAAAACATGTGAAATTGTGTCAAAAACAAACATGTTCAAATTAAATCAGAAAAAGTTGCAACAATTAAGTAATAAAACCAGAATTTAATTAAAACTTGACAACATTTAAATAATAAAAATCAGAATAAAATTAAAACATTTAATAAATCGTTTCAGAATTCAACCACGCTATCTGACAATGGAACCACTTTGTTGCCTTTCATCGTGCTTGGTTTTTCGAAGATTTTTTATTTAGTTAATTAAAAAAAATAAGGTTCGAACAGGATGCCATTTTGTTGCAATTCTCGAAATCTTTTATGTTTTGCCTGTTTTAATTACAATTTTATTTCATTTATATGACAATGGATGTTTTAAGTTTTGGACTAAACTAGATAAAACGCAGTTGAACTATAATAAAATTGTAACTAAATATTAAATAATTATAAAAGATTAAAATCTAAATTCGAAAGCTTGATAATTAAGACAAGACAATAGGTAAAACAAAATTGGAATAAAATAAAGCTAGTTAAATATTAATAAAAATCAAAACAAAATCAAAACAAAATCAGAACAAAATCGAAACGGAATAAAATCAAAACAAAATCAAAACAAAATCAGAACAAAATCAAAACAAAATCAGAATTAAATCAAAACAAAATCAGAACAAAATAAAAACGGAATAAAATCAAAACAAAATCAAAATAAAATCAGAATTAAATCAAAACAAAATCAGAACAAAATAAAAACGGAATAAAATCAAAACAAAATCAAAACAAAATCAGAACAAAATCAAAACAAAATCAGAATTAAATCAAAACAAAATCAGAACAAAATAAAAACGGAATAAAATCAAAACAAAATCAAAATAAAATCAGAATTAAATCAAAACAAAATCAGAACAAAATAAAAACGGAATAAAATCAAAACAAAATCAAAATAAAATCAGAACAAAATCAAAACAAAATCAGAATTAAATCAAAACAAAATCAGAACAAAATAAAAACGGAATAAAATCAAAACAAAATCAAAATAAAATCAGAACAAAATCAAAACAAAATAGAACAGAATTAAAACAAAACCAGAACAAAATCTAAACAAAATCAGAATAAAATCAAAACATTACATATTAAATCTTGTTATCTAGTTAAAAAATTAATAACTAAACTTCCTTTAAAAACCAGAAAGTTTATAGTTTTTATTAAAAGAAAATAATTAATAGGTGAAGCACCAAGCAACGCTATACATTTTTGCTTTATTTGCTATTCTTACATTAATAATGGCTTTATTACTAATTTATGGTCTTCTTACTTTTGAACATATTTACATTAAAAGTATATTTAATATTTTTAATTGTTTTTATTTATGTTTAATTAAAAAAAGTTCATTGGCGTTTTGATATTGCATCGCTTATCTTCAACATAATTTTCTTCATAATGTAAGCAAAATAAAAATTTAAAATAAATTTTTGACTAACATTTAAATATCAATTTAATTTTTTAACATTTAAAAATCAACTATAAATTTGTTAGATACACTATAGCCTTGGCTATTGAATGGTCAGTTACAAACGTGGAAGTACCCGATTTGCTTCTGGTTGGAAAATAAAACTTTAAACATTAAAGTTAAATTAAAGGTTGTAGCTTTTGCAACACAAATTCCTATACAAATCTGGGCAATTTCTGTAGTTAAAAAATGCTATGATTTTTATTTATTACTACATGTATTTGTGACATTGGCAGAAAAATAATATTTTCAAAAATTTAAAAAATTTTAATAAACTAGAAATAATAGAAATTGAGCAAAATAGAAAATATTAAATTGAGGATCGAATCTTTTTTTAAAATTTAGTTGAATAAATATATTTTGCGCTTCTTATTTTACTATTAATTTGAGAGATAATTCTGATTCGTCAAATTGTTTCTTTTGTTGTTTGTGTCTTAACTAGAAATGTTTTTAGTTAATGTTTTTCTGATTAAATTAAATTTGTTTGGATAAAATTAAAATTGTTCAGAATAATTATAAAACAAGTTCTGACTAAATAAATCAGAACAAAATTTGAACATTAATAAAACTTGTTCAGAATTAATTTGTTCAGAATTAAATGTTCTAAACATTTTCAGAATACTAAACAAACATGTTTGTAAATGTTTATAAACATGTTTGGATAAACAAATGTTACTATGAAATGTTTACCGTCGGTAAAACATTGTTGAAAGTTTTGTTGTTGTTGTTATTTAAAAGTTGTTGTTGAAATTGTAATGTTGTTGAATCATCCCCCTTGTCTAAAGTAACTAAAATTTTTCTTTGTTTATTTCCTCCATTAGAAAAATTATTGGAAGAAAAAGCATCTTTAAATAAAAATATTTTTTAAATATTTAAAAATATTACAATTAATGCTTTTTTGTGCTATTCTTGTTATTTCCTGTCCAGCTAAAGATAATTTTGAAGAAACATTATTATTTCTCACATTATTATTGATAATTACGCTACGATTCTCTTGTTCTGAATTCAACCTTTCATCAGATCCGGAAGAGGAAGGGGGTGATTCCTTAAATTTTATTTTTTATAAAAAACAAAATTATTTAGAAGTTAAATAGTCGATACAGATGTATTTCAGAATTGTTACATTAAATAGAATTTTATTTGTTATAGAATTTCGAAACATATGTATATGTACCTATATTATTGGAATTTTTAAAAAGTGTTTTTAATTGTAAGTGAATGTCGTCTCCTTTCCCTGTGTTTTTATTGTTATTCTGAAAACTCTGAAATGTTTCAGAATTTTATAGATCAGAATTTCATAGAATTGTTTCTGAAATCTATACAATCTTTACCCAAGTTTTAAATGTTCTAAAATTTCAGAATATTTGTTTGTTTAATTAACGGTTGTTTTTCTGATTTTTTTAGAAATGTTTCCCGTGTTTTTAATGTTTTTCTGATTTATTGGAGTATCTAAAAATGTTTTAATTTATAAAAACATTTTCAGAATTTAATAAAAACAAATATTTCCTCACTAATTTTATTGCCATTGTTTGTATTTCACGATGTGCAGCATTTTCACGCCCACCACTTTTATTATTAATATTAGGAATTGAAGATCTATCAGTAGAACCTCCACGTTTCTTCTTTGAATTAAATAACGAAAAAAATCGTTTAGGACAGCATTGACCAAACTTAAAAATTATTTTGAAAATTAAAAAAATATTTTATTTTTCCCTCACAGTTTGTAAAAATTCGTGTCTAAACAAATTGGACATTGTAGCATAAAGTAAAAAATTAACGGAAGAATTAAGCAAGGAAAGAAAATCTAAAATATTTGATAATTGTGCCATAGCAAAGCGAACCTTTAATTTTAAAATTAAAATAAATTTTTAAATTAATTTTTACTTGTGGTTTAATACCCATCCAAATAACAAGTATGCCTTGTGGAAGTTCGGTAATGAGAAAAACGGCAACAATTATCTAAAAAATTAATTAATGTGACTTTTAGAAAATTAATGAATTGAAGCAAAAAATTGAATCAAAATTGTTTTAATAAGCAAAAAAGTCCAAAAGAAGAGAAAATTGGCAACTTACAGTCAACATTGCTGTTGTTCTCTCAGCTTGCACTTTGGAAGAATTTCCACTACCAGAAGCACCCTTTTCATTTCCAACAGATTTGTCTCTTCCATTATTAGTTTGGGTTGGTAAAGAAGAGAGTGTTGATTGTTTCCCATTATGGAGTCGATTTCTAAATTAATTTTTAAAATAAATATTGTATTATACATATCCCGCAAATACCTTCTTTCACGTGCTTCAACAAGCATTCGAACAAGTAAAGTCATAAAAATAGTTAATAGAAGGCAAGGCACTAATTTTAGAAGGAGACCTAATTTAATTTTAATTTTACTTAAAAATATTTTTAATTTAAATATTTACCAGCTATCCAAAAGCTAAAACGCTCCCAAGTACAATTCCAAAAACTTGGTTGAGCTAAAATATAGGCAGATACATTCTGAAATTAAGAGACACATATAAATTCTGATTTTATTTAAGGAACATACAGAATCAGGTTTTTCGTAAAACGAGGCAAACTTTGAACCATTAGCCTTGCAAACATCGGGTGCGGGTAATTCACCCTTGTAAAATATCTAAACAATAAAAACATATTTAATAGAAAGCGTCTTAAAAACAATTTTCATTTATGAAGTTTCTGATTTTAATTCAGATTTCTTTCTAAAACAAGTAAAGTTTAATTAAAATTCTGATATAAAAATTAAGATTTTATTTGGTGTTTTATTAAAGGATAATTTAAATGTTTTAATTAAATTCTGATTCAAGACAAGTTTATTTTAGGTTGATTTCTGGTATGTTTAATTAAAATTCTGATTTTAAAATGTTTAATTAAAATTCTGATTTGAGAAATGTTTAAATAAAACTCTGATTTGAAATAAGTTTTATGTTTTACCTGATATCTAAGCATATTAGGCGCGGAACCAACAGCTGCTATTAATATCGCTGCAACAATTGAAAAAGATGCAGCCTTATAAGTATTTAAACGAGGCCAATTTCTCGACGAATTTGAGCTGCTTTTTAACACAAGATACCTTTAAAAATATATTTTTTGTTAATTATTTTTGTAAAATTTTAAATTAATTCACCTTAAAACAGCCATATTAACAGTAATCCAAAGAGAAGCAGAGTGAAATAAAACCGAAAAAAGAGCATAAGAATAGGTGAACACAATCCAAGTAAAGGTAAAATAAAGTGGATGACAAAGTTCAATCTAAAAATTAATTAGAAATTTAGGGAAAATTTTTTTGAGTTTTTTTAGTAATTGGAAATTTAACAAAATTAAATTATTTAATAAATATTTCGGCAATCCAGGAGAATTGGGGTCCCTGCGGAAAAAAATCTTAAAAATAAGAAAAAGGATTTTTCTAGAGTAAAAAAATATGCTGATTACGAATCTGAACTCGGATTTTGGAAAAGTCGAATCCGAACCCGAATATAGGTCCTCGAATATCGAAAACCCATAGGGGGGACCAAGCTGATTTGGGGTGAAAAATTCGAATATGCAAATTATACCTCATTCGAAAGAGCTCTTCAAGCTGAGTCGAATGACACCGAAATTACCGTGATTGAACGAGATCGGACGAAGTTATACCACAAAAAACAAACAACGTAGGCCTATGTTTTTTTTGTCATAACTTCGCCTGATCTTGATCAATTGCGATGATTTTGATGTCATTCGACTCAGCTCGTCTAGCTCTTTCGAATGAGATATTATTTGACCAATTTACGCTCTGTTTATTTTTCGAAATTTTTCCCAAAATGTCAAATATCCGAATTTCGGGTTCGGGATTCGACTTTTCCAAAATCCGAGTTCAGATTCGTAATCAGCATATTTTTTTACTCTAGAAAAATCCTTTTTCTTATTTTTAAGATTTTTTTCCGCAGGGACCCCAATTCTCCTGGATTGCCAATATTTCCGAAACAAGTTTTAGCAATAAAGTTTTAATCTATGAAACAAGTTTTGTTTGTTAGAATTTATTACGAAGAAATTCTGATTTTAAAAATGTTTTTAAGTCTAATTCTGATTTTCAGAACAAGTTTAAAACAATTCTGATTTTAAAATTTGTTTAATGTTTTTATTAAATTCTGGTTCCAAAACATGTTCAAAATAAATTCTGAACAAAGTTTAATCTTTTAATTCTGACAGAAATTCTGATTTTAAAACATGTTTTAAGTTTAATTCTGATTAAGTTTCAAAACAACTTTTAGGCATTCTGATTTTAAAATTTGTTTAATGTTTTTATCAAATTCTGGTTCCAAAACTTTAATGTTCAAAACAAATTCTGAATAAAGTTTAGTTTTTTTGTTATAAAATTCTGACAGAAATTCTGAAAAAGTTTTTAAAAACCAGAATTTTAAATAAACTTTTACTTGTTTGTAAATAAAATAGGAAGCCATAAGCGACATATCACAAATTGCAATACCAATCAGAAAAAGGTTGAAAGGATTTTTTCTCATTGTAGGCCTTTAAATTAATTAATTAATTAATTAATTAATCAGAATATTTTTAAATACCTTAATAAAACAACAACAACACAAATATTAGCAATAACCCCCAAAATACAAATTGTTTGATAAATTATTTTATGAAAAGAGTCATAACGTTCCGAGAGGGAGGATAATAACTTGAAATTGAAAAAAATATTTTTTTAATTAAATTATTTTAATTTTTATTAAAATTTAATTTTATTATCATATTAATAATTAATTAATTTTTAAATAATTAACTTAAAAATTAATTATTTTAGGTAATAAAATTATTTTTTTGTATTTTATTTTTTAATTAATTTTTAATTATTTTCTTTATTTATTTTCATTTTTTATTTTAGAATTTAATACCTCTGTATAATATATTTGGGATTGCTTAACACTTTCTTCATCCAAATCTGTACAGAATCCAGACATTATTTAGAATAATAAAATTTGGAGTTAATTTTATTTTAAATATAGGAATTGAAAAAAAATATTTTTTTAATCTAAAAATTAATTTTAAAATATGAAATTTAAAAAATAAATTCGAAATATTTTAAGATAAATTGTGTATTTTTTGTTAAAAGAAAAAATAATCCCATCTAATTAACAAAAGTAGATAGGAAGGTTGGAGGGATTTATTTTTTGTCAACTTTTAAATAAAAATTAAATTTATTTTTGTTTTTGTTTAAATTCAATTCGCTTCAATGAATTTGACTATTTTTATAAAAAATAAAATTAGTTACTCTCATAGTCCATCTAATTAATGTAAATGGATTGGAGGAACAGGACGTGGATATATAGTGGATTGCCTAATTAAATAAATATATTTTTTGTTTATTTATTTATAGAAGAGATTGAAGGGGCTAGTCGGGTTCAGTAGTGGCTGCAATGAGGGTCTGATTTTGATATCTAAAATAAGTACAAAATGGTCAGCCAAAAATACCTTAAGGTGCGTGTAAAAAAGTGTGTTGCTGAGGTCTGATTTTTTTCGATTTAGACAAAAGGATGGAATTTGAAAATAATAGATATTTTAAATAAAAAGTATGATTAAATTAAAATTTAAATTAAAAGAGGACAATAAAAAATACAGATGTGCTCAATTAGTATAAATTTACATTTTTGGAAATTAAATCTATTGGGAATTTGATTTATTTTTTTTATATTTTAGAAGTTCTTTTAACACATTCTTGTTGTATATCCATGTGTCTACTATTGTACTTTTTTACTAAAAAAATTTTATAAAATTAAAAAAATTTTTTGCACATAAATTATTTAAATATTTAACAATTAAAATAAATTTCTAAATTTATGAAAAAATTCTAATTGCTAACATAAATAGTAAGTGTGAGAAAATAAATTTTAAAAATAAATAAATTTAAAATAAATTGAGATTATAAGAATAAAACAGAAAATGCAAAAACTAAAATACGAAGGATGAAAATAAGAAAATACAAAAATCAGAATTTCAAATCAGAATTCAATCAAAAACAAAAATACAAGAACAGAATATAGGCTTAATAAATACATTTTATTAGAAATACAAAAACCAGAATTATTCTAAAGATATTCTGTTTTTGTATTTTTCCATTTATTTTTAAAATTCTGAAAATAAAAGAAAAATACAATTATCAGAATTTTAATTAAAAACGGAAAAATACAAAAATCAGAATTATTCATAGACAACATAAAGATACTTTAAATGAGCGTCATTTTGCACAACATTTTCTATTAAAAACTGAATAAAAAAAGAAAAAAAATGCATAAAAATATATTAAAATAGTAGCAAATATTTCCTCATTTATTCTTTTAATTTTAAGCTTTTTTTCGCATTTGACTCCTTTTTTATTTTTACAGGAAAAGGCTTGAAAAAAGAGAAAAATGCTAAAAATAAATTTAGAGACATTTTAATATTTACACGCAAATTAAGAATAATACATAATTTTTAATTTTTGCGGATAAATTTTTTTTGCAGAAATATTTTGCGGATTTTTTAGAATTTTCTTTTAATTTTAAATTATTCTAAATAAATATTCCAAAATTTTAATTTAAAAATATTTTTTCTCATATTTTAAAATGTTGCCATAAAAATAAATATTTTTTCTCCAAAAAAGGAAAAATGAAAAAAATTTAAAAAAAGAAACAAATAAATGATTAATGAAAAAATAAACTAAAAAAATAAAAGAAAATATTATAGGATTAAATTTAAAAAATAAATAGGTATAATTAATTATTCTAATCTTTGATAAAAAAATACATAAATTATTTAAAAGTGTTTTTTCTTAAATTGGAATCAGAAAAAAAGTCATGAGGTTTAAGAAAATACATCTGAAAACAATAAATAAAAAATCAGAATTTTAAAAGGATAAAATACAAAAATACAAAGATCAGAATTAAAAAGAATAACTAAATCAGAATTACAACAACAATGAAAAATACAAAGATTCAGAATAAAATAAAAAGGAAATAGGGAAAATCAGAAAATAAAAAATCGAAAATACATAAATCAGAATTAAAGAAAATAAATAGACTAAAATACAACGATAATAAAAAATACAAAAACCAGAATTTAATAAAAAATAAAATCAGAAAAAAGAATAAAATACATATGTATGTACATATTTAAATAATTAAAAATCAGAATTATCAAAAAAATACAAATTTGTTTAATTAAAATAATTAATGAAATTTTTTAACACTACATAAATGTGCTTCATTAAATTAATTTAACAATTTTAATTTTTATAAAAAATTAAAATTAATTCCCTAAATCAATAAAACATTTTTTTCATTTAATTTATTAAGCATGGAAGAAATTTGAGTTGAAAATTTTTTATTTTGAAAAAAGGGAGAGAGCAAAATGCCAACAAACAAAGAGAGAGGATAATGTAAATAGAAGCTGTTACAACAAAAAAAAAGCCTCAAAGCTTTTATGGTATTGTCTTTAGCAAAATATACTTATTTATTTTTGGATAACTACAATAATTTTTTGAAAATACAAACAGAAATGGCTTTAAATAAAAATCAGAATAAATATAGAATGAATAAATAGGAAGAAATACAATTAAATACTAAAATACAGGAATAAAACACATCAGAAAGAAATACAAAAATCAGAATTATAAAAGAAATACAAAAATCAGAATTATAAAAGAAATACAAAAATCAGAATTATAAAAAGAAAATACAAAAATCAGAATTATAAAAGAAATACAAAAATCAGAATTATAAAAAGAAAATACAAAAATCAGAATTATAAAAGAAATACAAAAATCAGAATTATAAAAAGAAAATACAAAAATCAGAATTATAAAAAGAAAATACAAAAATCAGAATTATAAAAGAAATACAAAAATCAGAATTATAAAAAGAAAATACAAAAATCAGAATTATAAAAAGAAAATACAAAAATCAGAATTATAAAAGAAATACAAAAATCAGAATTTTGTATTTTCCACATCTTATTCTGATTTTGTATTTTCTAATTCTGATTTGACTAATTTTTGTATTTTTTTCTTTCGTTCTATAACAATAACAAAAGTTGCAGAAATAAACAAATCAGAATTTGAAAAATACAGAAAAATACACATAGGTAAATAAATATAAACTAAACTAGAAACAAAACCAGAATTATAAAATTCTGTTTTTAAAACAAATGAAAAACATTGTTAAACCAAAAACAGTAAATGAATTAAAATAAAAACAAAACGTTAAAAATTGTTGACAATAACAAAAAAATTATTTTTATTAGGGATTTGAATAATTATTTTATTAAAATAATTTTTGTTTTTTTTCTAAATTTTATTTTTAGAAATATTTTAATTTAAATAATTTATTTTAAAGGAAATATAAAAATAGGTAGTTGGTTTTTGATGCGTAACAAATTAATATTTTTAATAAAAAAATTGGCAAAAATTTTGTAAAATTATTTAAAATTTTATTCAAATTAATTAAAATTAAAATTACAATTTTTATTTTAATATAAATTTATTATTAAATACATAAAGAAAAGTAACAGAAAAAACCAAAGAAAATACATAAATCAGAATTTCTGAAATAAATGGATAAAATAAAGGTTAAAAAAGAAAATACAAATCAGAATATTAATAATAAAAAATACAAAAATCAAAAATTTTCAACAAATGGAAGATAATATAAAATCAGAATTCTTAAAACAGAGAAATACATATAAATCAGAATTTTGCAATAACAAAAATACAAAAATCAGAATTTTAGCAATAAACAAAAAATACATAAATCAGAAAATCAAAAAAGAAAATACAAAGAATCAGAAATTTAATATTAATGAAAAATACAAAAACCAGAATATGTTTAACTAAATATAAGTAAGCATAAAAACAATTAAATAAGCATCAGAATTTCAAAAATTCAGAAATAATAGAGAAAGGAAGTATTTATCCAAAAAGGGCTAAAAGACATCAAAAATCAGATTTATAAAATATCCAAAAATATATTTATTCTCCAAAAAAGTCAAAAAGCTTTAGGCAATTGTTATATACTAACAAAAGTATTTTTACAACAAAAATATATTAAATGTGCCACCCACTTAGTTAAAGATAGAGGAGAGAAGCGCTTTGTTAAGCGCTGAAAAAAATTGAATAAAAATGAAAAAAAAATAAGAAAAAATGTGATGAAGTGAGGAAAGAAAAAAAGGTTTAAAATTAGAAAAAAAGCCAAGGCGACGAAAAAATACAAATTGAATTTGAGGGGGAAGCAATGCATCATTTATATCTTTCAACCTTCCCAGCTAGTTCTTTTTTTGAAAAAAAAGTTTTGAGTTTGGCATAAAATTGGGGAATATTTGCTTATTCTTTATCGTATTTTGGACATTTTTTGAATAAATTTTTGTGACTGAAAAAAATTATTTTTATGGGTGAAGTGAGAGAACGATTGGGTTGATTTCGAAATTATTAGAAAAAAAGATGAGAGACTAGTAACACAGAAGTTTGTATAGATCTCCACAATACTTTCAGCTCCCTTCTCTAAAAATTTAATAAACTTTAGTTAACTATTTAATAAATATCTTTAAAAAATTCAAAATTTTCACTAGAAAAAGCAAGCATCTTTTGCTTTTTTCGCTCAAAACTTCTGAAATATTGAACAAAAAATTTTGAAAACTACAAATAGTAATAAATATTCGTATAGCTCTAAATATTTCTGAAAACTGGCAGAAAAATTTTTTCATGTGTGTGATTTTTGCATGGGAGAGGATCTGTTCAAAATTTCAAAATTTAGAAAGGTATGAATAGATAGCCAAATAACATATATTTGTTATAGCGTAAAATAAAAAAAAATTCTGACAGAAATTTTTTTTATTTAAATCAGATCTCGAAATTATATCTTCCAAATAAAGACAAACAAACCCCAAGAGAATTTATGTATTTGTTTAATTTCCAAAAAAGCGCCAGAAACACAAATAGTAAAGAAAAGGGAGTCATTCTTCCCACAATTGTGTGTGAGTGATTTTTGCGTGGGAGAGGGGGGAAACACATAACAATGGACTTGTTGATTTTGTTAAAAGATAAGGAGGGGAAAGAGCTATTTTTGTATTTTTGAGAATTTAAAGATGAAACTGATGAAAAAAGAGGATTTTTTATTTCCTTATTTGTAGTAAATTTTTAAGAAAAAGATTTATAAATTTTTATGAAAAAATTTAAATGAAGAAAAACAAAAACACAAAATAACTAAAATAATGTAATAATTGTAATTCTGATTGTTGTGTTTTTCCTATTATTAAATTCTGATTTTTGTATTTTTGTTTTTCTGATGCTATAGTTAATTAATAAAAGGGTATACTAATAATTCTGATTTTTATTGTTCTGATTTTTCAAAATTATAATTCTGATTTTTGTATTTCTGTTTTTCTGATGTTAATTAATAAAATCAGGTACACTGATAATTCTGATTTTTATTGTTCTGATTTTTCAAAATTATAATTCTGATTTTTGTATTTTGCTGTATTTTTGAGGATTTTTTACTATCTGTTCTATATAAGAGATACAATTAAAATAAAAACAGAATTTAAAACAAACTGCCAAAATGTTTACCTCTCAAAATAGGGTTAAAAGGAATTTAAATATTTTTGCAATTCCCTACAAATATAAAATAATAAAAATATTTTTATTTTTATTATTTAAATCTTCAAATATATTTTCTTTAATCTCAAAGGAATATTCTTTTTCATATAGAAAATAAAAATATTTGAAAAAATATTTTGAGAACTTTATATAGGTGAAAAATACCAAAAAATGAGTGGGAGGGAAATAAAAGATTTAAAAAAACTTTTTTTTATATTTTAAATATCTAAAGCTTTTTCCAAAATAAAAAGTTCTATTTTGATTCCAAAAATTCCCACAAAAATTCTTTTTATATTCTTCCATTGTTTTTTTCCTTTTTTTAATCCAAAAAAGTCGCTAAGGGAAAATTGAAGAAAAGAGAATTAAAAAATCACAAAAATGCAAATAAGTATCATTTTCTGCTTTTTATATAAATAAAATGGCTATATTTATTCTTTAAACTTTCTGGAAGAATAAAACAATGGAAAAGGAAATAAAATTAAATAATCTATCTGGGTAAATACGCAAGGAAAAGGGCACATTAATGCTTTATTGGAACCGGGACTTTCTTTGAACTCAGTAAAATAAAAAAATTTAATAGAAAATCAGACATACATATGTACATACACCGTGTACGGACTAAAAAATAATGTCAAGCCGGAATTTTTTTTAGTTTTAGCTTAATCTTCCATCTTCCAAAAAGCCCGTGGTTAATGGTGTGTGTTTGACCGAAAGTGAGGAACGGATCCAGACATTTGTAAGCAAATCCGAACTAAAAAATCTTGTAACTCTCTATAATTCTTTTGTATGTATTTGGTAATTCTTAACTAGGATTGCGCCCGAACGCTCAAGGGCGGGTGTATCGTGGTACGAGGTTTTTGAATTGTTTCGGGGCGGAGTTCGGGTCGGGGGAGCAAAATATGGTCGGGATTCGGGGCGCAACTCTATTCTTACTAACCCCCGAGAATTTTTAAATTTTTTTGTGAAAACAGATAAAAATAAAAATACAATTCCAAAAATAGAATTAAATATTGTGCCTTTTTAAGTAATTTTTAAGAGAGAGAATGATGGAAAGAATAAAAAAAGAATCTAAAAAAAAGTTTGACAGCAAGTATTTTTGAAAAAACAACCTGTCATTTAATTAAATAAATATATTATTTAAATAAACCCTTTATTTAATTGTTTTTAAAAAATTATTTTTATGGGTGACATTTTATCCCATTTATTAAAAAAATAATAAAATAAAAAATATAAAAAAAAAAGTCTCCGTTCTCTAGGCAGTCATGGAAACTCCTTTAACAAATAATAGGGCTTTGTAATTTGTGAGTGATTAGGGGAGGTAATAATTATCTTTTAAAGCAACACACGTAGCTAGTTAATAAACAAAAGGTGGTTAAGAGAGTAAATTACATAGAGATTTCTAAGAATTTATTTAATGAAAGATTAGAATACTATAGAGAATCCTCATTGTTAGATACCCCCAAAATTATATAACCTCCAATTTAGAATAAACATGTTTTTTAAATTTTATTCTAGACTGGTTGGGAAGCTGCCTAAACAATATGCCCTATTAAAAGTTCAGTCATTATAAGGTACAGCCTTTCAGCTTCAAGGATGTATTTTTATGAGGTATTTTTATTTTTACTATATTTTGTAAAAATATAGTCATCCTCCATCCTCTCCTCACTCCCTCTCCTACATCCCGTATTTTCTCGATTAATTCCCCTCCTTCAAATAATTTCCCCTCTCGATTAATTCATCATGCTAGAGGTGGATTGAAACAATAATTCCCCATCCCCAAATACCCTACTGCACGTTCAAATGCCAAAACTCGAATAATTCCCCTCCCTCATTAATTCCCCATGCCAAGGAAGTGTTGAAAAAATAAATCCCCAGAGGAATTAAACGAAAAAATACGGTAATTATAAAAATAGAATTTTTCTCGGAGATTTAGACACTCAAATTATAATTAACCAAAAAATATTAAAACAAAATACTAAAAATTAAATTGAAAAAATAAAAAATAATCTTTGTGTATATTTTGTTTCAATCTCACAAATTTTTTTGGACGAAATGTCACTTTTATTTAAATTTTATTTTTAAAAATTTTTTATTCTAAATATTTAAATATTTTCTTTTGCCAATGACGTTTATAAAAAGAATTGAATTCTTCTCTCTCTTTTTGTTTTGTTAAAAAATTCAATTGCGCGAATAAATATAATAATGTGCTTTATGAAACGTAAAATGAAAGAGAGAAAAGATTGAGTAAAAAAAGAATTTATTTTCTTTTTAAAAATATTAAATTATTGCGGAAATATTAGAGATTTTAGAGCTATTCTAAAAAATATAAAAAGTTAAAAAAAATTATTTTTTTATTGTCTAGGATTGTTTAAAATTGAGATTTCCTAGGTGTTTTTAGGAGGAGGGAACTAGACGGGCTAAAAAAGTATTTTTGTCTGATATTTTATCAAAATTTTGTGAAATTATAATTATTTAAAGTACTGTAAAAGTTGAAAAAATTACCCTGTGTAATTATTGTTTCGATCTCTCGCTCGAGGGGGTAATTATTAGGGAGGATGTGCTTGATTTGGGATATATCTCATTCTAATTGAACCGAAATTGATTTATTTTTTGATATTGAGTCTTAAAATGTTCCAATAATTAAATTTGATCATAATTTTTTAAATATTTTTAAAGTAGGGGTAATTTTTAAAGTTTGCTAAAAAACCAGGGGGTAATTAATAGAGAGGCTAATTATTTCTGCATTTACGGTATTTTAAATTACCGAATTTTGATTGAAAAATAGAGTGCTCGGCTGCTTTATTAGAAAGGATACGGTATGTTATGAATCTTTGAAGGATTAAACAATGTACTATAAACTTCTAAATTTTTATTTCTGACTTTTTTTAAGAAAAGGAGAGGGACGGATCTAAAATAAAATTGTTTTCAGATATTTTTTAATTTTTAAAAATCCTCTAAAATAATTTTTAAATTTCAAAAATTTAAACTTCGAGGCCTCTATTTTAAGCAATTAAATAAATAAACTACTACCTACTTTATTTTCAATGGATGATATTAAAAAGGAATATAGAAAGTCAAATCCTTTATTTTAAAAATTCAATCCTTTAAAGCTTTGTGAGAACTCGACCGGATATATATTTAAAAGAATGAAGCTTCCCCCCCCCCCCCCTATTTGACTGGGCAATATTTATTGAAAGATGAACGCATTAAAATAAATATTTAGCTCAAATTACATGACCAAATAAATGAAAAAAATATTTATGAGACAAATGTACGTAAATTTTTTAAATGAAAAAAAATTTTTTTGAAAGAATTTTCTAATTTTTATAAAAACGAACAATTGGTCTTTTAATTTTTGACTAGTAAAAACAAATAAGGGAAGACGCGCGTTTGTTAAAATTATTAAAATATTAATTTACAAGGTAAATCACAGTTGTTTTTAGAATGATAGATGGGAAATTAGAAGAAAAATTATTTTAGATTTTTTTGTTATTTTTTTGAATTATCAAAGATTATGTAGTTAGTCAAATATTAGTCAAGGTTTTATATTTTTAAAATTAAAGGGGGTTGTAAAAAATAAAAACGAAAGAAAGAAAGAAATAATAATGATAAACAGTTGTTTTGTCAAAATGAATTTTTAAAAATATTTTTTAAATAATTTTTAAAAATAATTTTTTGCATGACCACACACACACGGAATTTTGAAGAGAATTTATTATTAAATTTAAAAATAAATTATTTAAAGCGGAAGTTTATTTTTAAAAAAGTGTGTTTTTTTTATTTTTTAAATTTGTGTGTAATTGCAGAAAAATTGGGTTTTTAAATTTTTGGAATACCGTATTTACTCTATTATAGCCCCCCTCTCAATTAGAGCCCCCCTCCTTAATAAAGCCCCCGTTTCGAGGATGGTTGAAAAATAGAGCCCCCCGTCTTTATTAGAGCCCCCCTCTTTAACAGAGCCCCCCTTTTTGTCAAATGTCAAATAAATAATTTAAGCAAAAATGTTGTTGCCGTTCCCCAGTCCCTCGTTATAGTCAGAGTCGCGCATGTTTCAATCATGTGTGAATAACAGTTTATAATAAATAGTTAAATCGTACGCAATTTTGTAATACTATAGGGAGAGCTCTTCCATATAAGACTCGATGTATTGGCCAACTGACAACTCTTTTGATGAATGAAAAAGTGATTTCCCTTTGCATATTAATTTAGGACGTACTTGTAAGCACCAGGAACGAGAAAAATTACCGATTTCGTGAAACGAAATCGGGACGGCTGCTCTTTCCCTGATATTCACCAACTACTTTCCAATCGCTGTCTAAGGATAAGTTAGTCGAGATGTTAAGCTTACTTCGTACTCTACATTCCTCAACAATGGAATTCCAAAAATAATTGAACTAATTGAATGTTATCCTTTATCCAAAAAGTACATAAAACCCTAGCTTTATAACTTTTGGAGAAAAGAAAAACTGTTGCATGCATTATCATGCAATACCTATCTTGTTTTTGTGCTAAAATTACAATTAATTTTAAAAGTTAGAAGGTCTATAAATTGAATGAAAAACCTGTTCCTATTTTAAAAATAGGTTGAAAAATACAGCCCCCCGTCTCTATTAGAGCCCCCCTCCTTAATATAGCCCCCGTTTGGAGGAAGGTTGAAAAATAGAGCCCCATGGGGCTCTAATAGAGTAAATACGGTATTTAAATTCAAAATTGTAATTTTAAATTTTTTGTTTGTTAAGGCTACGTTCACATAAAATCAGGTGGATAGTAAAGGGGTAAAAGGTAAATTAAATATCGCCGGGTCAGAATAATTTTCTTGATTTTCGTCCGATTCGAATCAGAGGTGGGTCGAAACAGTCAGAGGTTTCGGAAATCGGAAGAGCCGGCAATCGGAACTGGCTCAAAAGTCGGAACTCAGAAATTGAAAATCAAAATTTTTTCGGAAATCGAAAGAAAAAAACGTCGGAAATCGGAATTCCGACCCACATCTAATTCGAATAATATATATCTTTTGGAAGGCATAATTGGGCTGATCTGATCTGAATATTCTACAAAAAGTACAGACAGAAAAGATAATAAAACAATCATGCATGATTTACCCCTCCTTATTTTGAATGAATGTTATTTTCTGTCGGAAGCCGCGAAGCAACTTTTATTTAAACACATCATCAGATATACTTTTGTACTTTCCGGAATATACATACCTATATATTTATTTACCTATATATTTTCCGGAAATGTATTTTCTTTAAAAATTTATTTTTCAAAACAAAAAAATTCTCTTTTTTAAATAAAATAAAAAAAAGAGAGATTTACAAGGATTTATTTAAATTTAGTGTAAATTTGCGGAATAGAAGAAAAAAAAAGAAAAATAGGCAATTAACCGGAGAAGAATATAATGCAAACATTTAAAGGGAAGGGGGAAGGAGTTAGTTGTTTGTGTGTGGATGTGACGGTAAATAATAAAAATAGAAAAAAATAAAGCTTTAAGTCGACAATTGAATTTTTAGGATTTGAAGCGGAAATAGAAGAAAAAAAGAAAAAAAAACTTTTTTGTAAGTGTATTTTACGAAAATAACAAAAAAAAATTAAATAAATTTAAAGTAGGGATTTAAAAAAAAATAAATGAAAAGACATGCGTGGCCCTTTCTGAAAACGAGGGTCTCGATGTTCTTTTCATCATTTTTTCTTTCTTTAAAATCGTAGGTCAAATTTTCTCAAGGTTCAATTTCACTAAGTTTGCCTGAGGTATAGTCAAATGAAAGTTTATATGTAAAAGACAAGATTAATAAAAATCAAGAAGTTCTTTTTTGTATCGTTGCTCATGAAAAACGGATCCTTAAATTCGGAGTTTGAACAATTATCACGGTAGAAAAGATACAAATCAATTACTTTTAATCTTCTCTTTATCAATGTCGTTTGTTTGAACAGAGGAATATAGTGAAGATAAAGCAAGGAGTGGATTTGACCATTATATATAATTTAGGGAAGAAAGGGGGAGGGGAGGGCAAAGTTCGGAATTATCAGAATCTCTCATACTAACAAAAGAATTTATATTAAATAAATATTCAAGATATTTACCGAAATTTAAATTTTATACTGAAATTAAAATATATCAATTTAAATTAAATATTTTAAAAATTCCAGTTAAAATCCCATAATTTATTTATTTAATTCTTCCCATAAAATTATTTTTTGAATTTAAATATTTTTAGCCATTTATAGGCGAACTTTCAGTTATATCTTCAGCCTTTTCCTCTTCCACACCTCCAACACATTTCCAGCCACTTCCCGCAGTACAAGTACCCGAACAGCATTTAGTAGCCTTCCTTTTTGGATCACATAGTTTTTGATAACCAGGTTTATCTGCAATACATGCCTGGATTTCCTCAAAATATAAAAAAGTTGAGAGAAAAATAACAAAAATTGTTATTAAAAATATTTTGTTGGAATTGAAGAAGGAGAACATTTTTTTATTTGAATCTAAAAAATATTAAATTTTTTAGTAAAAAAATGGTTTTAATTTTATAAAATTAATTTTAGATTATAAAATTATTTAAATTTTTAATAATTTTTTAAAATTAAAAAATTAAATAATGAATTTTAAACTAAAATAGAAATCAATTTATACAAAATTTTTAATTTAAGAATTAAATATTTGGCAAACAAATTTGGATGGCCTGACAGATCCTATTTAATATGCCCTATAAGGGGTCGAAAATATTTTTATAGACATTTAATTTTTTATAGACAATTTAAATAGGTTAGGGGTTTCGAATCGGGCCGACGTTCGAGTCATTCTTTTCGGGCCGGCCCAAACGAGTCTTTTTCGGGCCAAAATTCGAGGCCCGACTCGATCTTTCGGACCGGGCCGGATAGGGCCCCCAACCCTAATTTTTTAGAAAAGTGAGGAAGAAGTGCTTTTTCGATATTTTTGAGTTTTACTAGTAGGTAATTAATAGGGCTGGTGACTGGTAAAAAAACTTTTATTGGGTTTATTTCGAACCTGGACAATACTGAATATTTAGATATTTGTGGTCCCAATTCCGCTTCTATTTAAAAACATTTTTTGATAAAAGTGTCAAAAAATGTCAAAGAATAGCAAAATACGGTCTACATGTTTCAACGTTGTCCGAGGGGGAATGGCACGGGGACGGGGGATTCGAAATGCTGGAAGGGTTGGGGAACACCGAGGGACTCCCTTTCCCTATTTAAAAAACATTTTCCAATAGAAAAAATTTTTTTCTAATCTAAGCACTACTTTAAAATTTTTAAATTAAATGACAGACACCTTTCTAATTTTAAATTATTAATAATTTTAGTAAGTTTTAAATAAAATTAAATTAAATATATTAATTTAAAAGTAAAAACAAATTTATACCCCCCACTTTTGTAGTTTAATTAATTAAATTTATATGCCTGATTAACAGACTTTTCTATTTCTAAACTAAAAAATAAAAACTTTTTTAGAATAAAAAAATTTGCTAAAATTAAAAATACAAGCCAAAATGAGCCTCCAAAAGCCAAAAATTCCGAATATAGCTCACAAGGATTTATTAAAATTTGTGAAGACGGCTTAACAAATATAAAATATAATTTTGCTGACGTAAATGAATGGAAAATTATTTTAAATATTTATTTAATTATTTTATTTAATATAATAAAAAAATGAAAACACATTTGGTTCTATCCTCCAATAGAATCCGTCCTCTCGTTTGCTTAAATTAGTGAGGGTGCTTTTATTTTTCAATGCTTATATTTTCTTCAGTCTTCACACTCAAAATTTCCATAAGTTCCAATTAATTTGTTCCGAAATTCAAACTGATCAATTTCTGGAGTATTCAAAACTAGTGAACCTCCCCCCCCCCATTAATATTTAAAAATTAAATTTTTTTAACAAAATATTCAAGTCTTCCATATAAAAATTAAAAAATTTTATTTCCTGAGAATGTTAATTTGAAAAATATATGTAAATCAACGGATAAAAATTAATTGAAGATCAATGTTAAAAAAATCTTTTTTTTAATTCAAATATTGTGTTTCAAAGTATTGTAACAGAAAGGTTTATTTTCAAGATCATTTCCAAAATTAATTTCAATAGAACAAGAAAGCAATTCGAAAAATGGACGTAAATTGTCGTCTTCTCCGTCTAGTGAGAACTTTCCGCCTAAAATTTTAGAAAAATTAAATTAAGGACATTATGTAGTTATTATAGAGATAGCTTTAATATAAAGCTGTCGGTAATTAATAAATTAGGTATGTGTCGGCACTTAATTGGCACCTAGGCTTGTCCTTAGTTATTATCGCCTATTGCTACTTTGTTATCCTTGCATTTACTAGTGTGATAAAGATTAAAGATTCACAAAACTCTTGGTCTTGAGTCTTGACTCAAAACTTTTCTTGGGCTTTTTTCGGTCTTGGTCTCAACTTTTTTGAGCTTTTAAAAAATACACCCCTAAAGATCGGTGAAATAATAAAAGTAAAACCTTCGGGTCTAGTCTTGGAAAATTTTCGGTCTTGGAAGTCTCTAATAAAGATATCATCCTATTCTGTGTTATTCTGTTAATCCCCAGGTTAGGCTCCATCACAAAGTTAGTTACATAACAGAAACCCTTGAGGTAATTCCAAAACAAGTCTACAAATTTAAGTATGTAATTTACAATTATTCCCTCAGATTAAATAAAAAACCCTCACCAATTCTACTCCCATTTTTAGTAAAAAATATATAAGGCAATCCTGTTTTATCTTTCCAAGAGGGAAAAACAACCCCACAACCAAAAACATCTTTATCCTTCCAAGAGGATTTATGAAAGGTTACTTCGTTATTTTGATCATTCCAAAAATTATTTGAATTGTTAATTATGGATAATTTTGTAGGAATATTATAAAAACCAATTCCAACATAACTACTGAAAAATAAATTATATTTTTGTTTTAAAGAAAATTAAAGTATGGATCTCATAAAACTTGTATTTAATTTCAACTTGAAATTCTTTTAAAATAAATTTTATAAGTTTAAATTGTCTTCATAAGGGATTTTCACTATCGATTAACTGGTACCCCCGGTTTGAATTTTAGTTTAAATACAGGCCTTATTTTGGGGATTTTTCCGGTCGTGTCTAAAACCGTCGTGTCAAACTATACTTAAAACTAAATTACAATTTATTACCAGTGGTTGGAAACTTGTACCAAAATTCGTACTCGTACCTGTATACGAAGTCTACATATATTTTTTAAATTTTTAAGTAGGGACCAGACCGAGACGAGATTTCGATTCTCGTGCGACTCTCCCAGTCCAATCTTTTTATTTTTAAGAATCACTCACGTTCGCTCCTTTGCTTCTTCTATCATAGTAACTTCAAAATAAAATAAAGAATAATTACAACAATAACCCCAAGCTTTTGTAAATGGATGTTGGGCATAAAAACAAATAATTTTATTATTAACTTAAAAAAATTTAAAATTAATTTTAAATTTTTTATTTCCAAACCATTTTCTTTAGCCAAATAATATTTAACTAAAATTCCCTCACAAATTCTAATAAATCCTTTTTTAGCTTTGCAGGTGCCATTAGAAATTGTTGAATTAATACATTTATTTTCACAACAAGTTAATTTCTCGCTAATTTCGTTAATTCGGTTTTTCTGTGATACGTAACGCTTAAATGATTTTTTTAACTGAGTTAGTCCTTACATACAAACTCACCACAAATTTTAAATCCAAAACTTCTTTCTTACAATTTGCTAAATCAGTAATTGAATTTTCCAATTCTCTAGACAATTTAGTGTAGTTGTCAATGAAACTTAATTATTTTAATTAAATTAAATCTGGATCAACAACCCTAGAGTTTTCTTTAATAATTCTTTAAAATTTAAATTTTCCCAAGAAATTTTGATAAAAAAATTTAATTCCTATCGTTGTGTAGTGCAGGGATCCTGCCAACAAAAAATCAAAATTCCCGATTTCGGGAATCGGTAATTCCCGACAGAAATAAATTTCCCGAAATCGGGAATCGGGTCGGCAGGATCCCTGGTGTAGTGGTTAACACTTACTTAAAGGGAGAATCAGACTCGATGCCTGGGGCCCATTTCATTTGTCCGCAGATTCTGTATTCTGTACACAGAGCACAGAAGCTATTGAAATTCTGTTTCAATAAATTTCTGAGTACACAAATCTGCGGTTACCACAGAATTTGTGGAAACATGTAAACAACATTCCACAGAATCTGTGGAATAATTGAAACAGAGTTTCTGTGGTTCTGCGGTAAGTGCACGAACGCAAAATCTGTGGACAATTGAAATAGGCCTCTGGTCCAAATGTCTGTTTTAGTGTAGTAGAACATTTAAACAGGTGCAGATCCTGATGGGGTAGGAAATTATAAATCTCGAGGAAGAAAGGTATTGACTTGCTAACAAGAATATAACACCCCCCCCTCCTCCACATTTGAATTCATAATAAATAGCCTTGAAGTATAGCTAATTAAACCTCTAATTAAAATTCTTTTAATATTTATTTATTCACCTTTTTTCATATGTATTTAATCTTTCTTTATTCAAATTATTCTCTTCTTTAATTTTGGCAATTTCAACTTTAAAATTCTCCCTCTCCTTCAAAAACCTCACATTTTCTTTAATTAATTTTTGAATTTCTTCTCTCATTCTCCCCAACTTCCCTTCATTCTCCCTCTTCATTTCTTCCATTTTAACCCCATTCCCTTCAATCAAATCCATCTTTTCTTCAGCTAAATTTAGCACAACTTTTTCCAATTTATTTTTTTCTTTTAAATTTCCTTCATTTTCCCCTCTCAATTTTTCATTTTCCCCCTTTAAACCCTTCAATTTTTCCTCTAAATTTAATTTTTCTTTAATTAATCCCTCATTCCCCTCATTCATTTCCCCATTTTCTTTTCTCAATTTTTTCACTTCTTTTAATCTAATTTCATTTTCTTTTTCCAATTTTTCCATTTTTGTCCTCAAAAAATCAACTTTAATTGAAAGACGGTTATTTTCTTCAATTATTTCCAAATTTTTATTTTTAATTTCTTCCAAATTATTTTGATATTCTTTTTTTATTTCCTCATTTTCGATGTTGGATTTTAATAAATATTCTGTTAAATCGTTGTTTCTGTTAATAATTCGTTTGTTTTCTTTTAATTGTTCCATCAATGAATTTTGCTTTAAATTTTAATTAATATATTGGGGATTTTGGAGATTTGAGAGGGAATTTACCGCCTTTTTAATATAATTTCAAAAAATTTCTGGTAAGAGTTTCCATGCGATTAAATAAAAATTTCCCTTGATGAAAACACTATGGCTGCGTTTACAATAGCATCCATGTTAGGCTTCTGTTGAGCGTTTTGTCGAGCGTCAAGCGCACCTATTTACAATTACGTTCGTGTCGAGAGTTGAGTGCCAAGCATTTTTGCTTTCAAAAAATCTAGAAAAACGCTTGACGCTCAACACACGATGCTTGACACGGATCCATTGTAAATGTAGTGTAACAAGCAACTGGCAACATAAAATACAGTATTAACTTGAATAATTACCCTGGGTACCCATTATTTCAACCTTTCGATAAAAGGGGGGTAATTATTCGAAGGAGGGTAGTTAGTGAAAAAATGCGGTTTGTGGTTTATTTAAAATTTTTGTTTGGACCAAATTTTATCGAAATTTTCTTCCCACCTCCCCCAATTTATTTAAAGATGTTTATTTTTTACCAAATCACATTTATCCTTAATTAACTGCTTTTGCAAGTTTGTTTGATCCATTTCTTCAATTAGTGTTCTTTTACGTTTTCTATAATTATTTAAATTTAGTTGTGGATCAGCCGAATCTTCATTGAAAGAATTTTCAGATGTAGAACTAGTTGAATCATTCATTTTTACTAAAATATAATAGGATCCAATATTGGGTAAATATATTTGTGAAATCTGGGGTAAACCAAGGTTTAGGGTGGTTCCCTTTTATTCTCCCCAAGACTAAGACTTCCCCAAGGCTTTCTTTTATCTTCCTTCCCCTTTATAGAGACGGCGGTAAATTTTAACTCTTCGAAAAATTTCAAACTTTCCGAAGAGTTCCGGAAATTAGCTATTAGGTATAATACTCAATGGTAGGGACGTGCGAGACTCTTGGTCTTGATTACAAGACTTTTCTTGGGTTTTTTCGGTCTCGGTCTTGAGTCTTGGAAAATTTTTAGTCTCGCACGTCTCTACTCAATGGGTCTGCGTGTTAGAACCTACGGTCCACTACTTTTAGTGTGTGCCATAACTTTGGGTGAGTAAGGCCTTCTAATCTCAAAAATTTATGTAAGTTATCCTATTGCGAATAGATTTAGTGATTGGAGTTCAAATTTCCGTAAATACGAAATCTTCCTAAAATTGAAATTTACCGCCGACATATGTACAATATGGCCAGACTTTCTCCTTTTCTTAATTTCTCACGGCAAGGACTACATATTAAAAAATAATTTTTTCTTTATTGTCTGAATATGCTACAGGGAAATATCTAGAGTGAAAATGAAGGAGGGTGAAAGTCTGACCTCTCTTAAAGTTTTTTTAAGAAGAAAGAGGGCAAACCCTAAACCTTGGTTTACCCGAAATTTGTCTGTTTATAAATTTTTAAAAATAAAAAAAACAAAAATAAAACAACAATTAACACATAAATTTACATAACAAAATTAATGTGAAAATAGAAAATAGTAAATGAAAAATAGCAAAAACTGAACATATCTTTTGCATCTCCTTCCCCCTTTACTATCTTAAACTGTAGACATTTACAAAGAATCAATATAATAGGTTGGTTGGGTATTTTTTGGGGTTTTAAAGTATAAAGATTAATTAAGGGTGATAATGTTGAATAAATATTATTAGAATAGAAAACAATTCAAAAATTAGGAAAAAATTAGCCCTATACATTTTTTCCTCATTTTTAAAAATGGTTGGTCTATTTTCCTTAATAGTTGAGTTTGTTGTTGTTTCCGTAAGGAAAAATGGAGAAACAACTAACTTTTTTATACACACAAGTAGCTGTATATCTCCTTCCTTACCTATTCTCCGTGGAAGGTTTTGCTGCTGTGGAGGAAGCCAGTAGAGATCGAACAAAAGACAAAATCAAATATTTGATCAAATAATTTTCAAATTATTTGATATTTGAAAAAATCAAATTTCTTCAAAACTCATCAAACAAATATTTGATAAAATAAAATCAAATAAAATTTGGTCAAATATTTGATTTTATTTGACTAAATTGGTCCGATCTCTAGAAGCCAGGCATGTCCACCGCCGCGAAGATAGGAATATATAGGTTTATTGTTAGGTTACTAGTGCAGAACCCAGCGACCGGTGACTCCCCGCGAAACGCGCGCATAAAGTTTTAATTCCAAATTTAATTCCAAATAATGTTTAATAAAAATTTAAATAACAAATACATAAATATTAAAAATAAAATATTACTTAATTTAAACAAATTTAAAAATAAATATGTATTTTTTAAAAATTAAAAATCTTCAAATATTATGTTTGAAAGTATTGTAACTGAAAGGTTCGTTTTCGAGATCATTTCCAAAATTAATTTCAATAGAACATGAGAGCAGTTTAAAATATGGACGTAAATTGTCGCTATCCTCTTTCAATGAGAATTTGTTGCCTAAATTAAAGTTAACTGAATTTAGAAAAGTTTATAACATCCCGTTACCCATACTCCGATGATTTTTTTGCAGAAACCCCAACCGAACCCCGATATACTCTCTTCGGCAAATCCCGATACTTGACACTCTCGACCCTAAATGTTAGGGGTGCCAACCTAGTTTAAATTTAAATTGTAAAACTTGGTGTTCTTAAAATATTTAAAGACCGAGTACTATATATGGGGTGTCTTAACTTTATCTACTATTTCTTGACCCTCGTATTGGTTTCCTATTCCAGAATTTCCTCTTCAGAAAAAAACTCTCACCATTTTTTCTACCATTTTTTGTAAAAAATACATAAGGTAATATGTTCAAATCCTTCTTTGATGGAAAAACAACTCCACAACCAAAAACATCCCCGTCCTTCCAAGGAGATTTTTGATATAATTCGGTTCCATTAAGATTTAAACGACCATTTAAAATATACATTGATGGAGCCTCTTTATTGTAGAAACCAATTTTTGCATAACAACTGATAATTATTTTATTTTAATCTTTCAAGTTATTTTGGCTCTATTACACAATATACGTCCAATCAACTTTTATACGTCCAATCAAAGTTTATGCGTCCAATGAAAATTTATGCGTCCAATAAAAAGTTTATGCGTCCAATCAAATTTTATACGTCCAAACATATTTTTATCACTTATTATTTGAACTGAATATTTTCGGGCCTAATTTTTTTTCAAGCCGGACCGGTCGAGTCTTTATCTGGCTTCATTTTTATCGAACCTGGCACTGATTCGGCGTCCGGTCGAACCTGGCACTGATTCGGCGTCGGCGTCTGGTTCGACCTATCGAGCCGAACCGGGCCGGCAACCCTAATTGGAATACAAGTCCCGGTTTAATTTTTGGTAAAGCATTCAAAATTAATTGATGAAATAAGATTTTTTATTTAAAATTATTTCTTAAATTATATTCATGATAAAAATATGTTTGAATGTATAAAATTTGATTGGACGCATAAACTTTGATAGGACGTATAAAAATTTGATTGGACGCATAAATTTTCATTGGACTATAAACTTTGATTGGACGTATAAAAGTTGATTGGACGTATATTGTGTAATAGAGCCGTTATTTTTGCCAAGTTTATACCCTTCTAATTGAGTCAAGTTTTGGATAGTGCCCAGCTCTTCTGCTAATAACCAAAGTAAACTTTCTCTACAAAATGAGCTATCGGAGCTTTACTTTTGCCGGCTCTTTTAGAAAAATCGACCCTGTGGATCTTCAATTTTCAGAGGCTTGTATCTCGATCCAATCAAATCATATTTCATTAATTTTGGTGTCAGACTCAGCTCGATGAGCCCTTTCGAATGAGCTTTTTTAGCATATTCAAATTTTTACCCTAAATGACTCTATGGTTTTTGACCATTTCAAGCCATATATCTCGGGTCCACATGCACCTCCGGGAAGAAAGGTACGTTTGACTCGGCACCTTTTATTACCCTATATATGACATCCCGCCTCCAGCAGTATCTCCCTTCTCCCTACAAAACTTTAACATTTTTTTGGCAATTTAAAACCCCTACAATTTGTCTTTCACGTCTTCCAACATTGTAATTTCAAAATAAAATAGAGAATAATGACAACAAAACCCTGCCGCTTTTGTAAATGAATTTTCTGCATAAAAACCAATTTCATTGTTAACTTAAAGGAATTTCTTTCTTAAAATAATTAACAAAATTTTATTTTTACTTGTATCGTCCACCGAATGATAGTTCACTATTCCATCATCCTGAACACGAATAAAGCTATGCCCGGAATTACAAGTTCCTTCAGATAAATTTGAATTAATACATTTATTTCCACAACATGTAAAGTAATTGCTAATCTCGTTAATTCTGTTCTCAATGGATACATAACGCTAAACGATTTTATAAATTAAATAAACTTTGATTGTGTATAAAGAATTTAAGTGGAAGATAGAAATAAACATTATGGATAGCTTTATGAATTTATCAAATTCAGTCATTAAACCAATTCGTCATGATTTTGTTTTTGTTTTAAAACATAGGGTCCACCCCAGTTATTTCCGTCCTATGTCACTTAATCCCAACTCAATACCCTCCTCAATACCCACAAATCCGCTTTAATATGCACAAATCCTTATTTATCAGCCCAAAATTTGTATTTGACCTTCTGGGCCATTTGATCTCCAGGGTCTTGACCTTTTAGGTTTTGACCTACTGGGTTGATCCCCACAATTTACTATATTAAAACTTGTTTTTACAATTTGCGATAATTGTAATAGAGTTGTGTGTAAATATTAGATATACCTAAATATCGAAAAGCACTTATTCCTCTTCTTACGGAGATGGAAAAATGTGAAAAAGGGGCCGACTACAGAACCGACTTTTACCGTGGATATTTTATCTGTAATACCAAGGCTGGTTAATCTCTTCTACACAAAAGAAAATCAAACTTACAACAAGTTTCAAATTCAAAGCGAGCTCATTTCTACACTTTGTCAATTCAGAATTTGCCCGTTGTAATTCAATAGACAACTGATTATTTTGTCGAAGCAAAGCAGTTTTCTCGTCTGTCGGTAACTGACAAGCATTTCTGTAATTCTCCAATTCCTTCAAATTGAAATTTTTTTCTTCTCTCAATTTTAAATTTTCTTTATTTATTTTTTCCAATTTTTTGTTCGAATTTTGGTATTCTTCTTTCAATTTATTTAATTCATTCAATAATTTTGAATAATCAGTTTCAACTTCAACTACTTCTTCCAAATATAATTTACTCTCCTTTTTGTATTTTTCTTTTTCACTGTTTGATTTCTCCAATTCTTCATATAATTTATTTTTTTCGGAAAGAAGGTCCTCATTTTTATTAATTTCTATCATCAGAGAATTTTGCTTAATTTTTTGAATTAAAATATAAAATTAAAAGGAAAGTATTGGCAAAAATTCTTGACATATTTATGCCGATCCCCAATGAGAACGACACCAATCAGTCCAACCAATCCAATCCGTTCTCCAAATCTTCAATGACGTTTCCCTATATTAAAGTCCGATTTCATTTAGAAATTCTATTTCATATTAGAATGACCCGCTAGGTCACGATAACTCTCCAATGTCGAAAAACTTACAAGATTGTTCAAATCTTTATTTTGAACAAAAAAGGTAATGAAAGCCAGAGTGAGATGGATATCCGCGGATTTCGAGCATCATATCCGTATCCATCTGAGTTAAAAAAATATCCATATCCGGATATATCCGTATTTGCTCTAGTAATCCTCCAAGGGTATTATTGTTTCCACCCATCTCTAGAGTGGGGAATTATTAGAGACTGATTAATTACTAGAGCAAATACGGTATCCGTATCTATGAACAGGGCTGATGAGAGAAATTCGAAAAATCTATCAGACCAGGTGCTCGAAGAATTAGAAGCCCCTCCCAACTATTTTTAACCTTCTATACCCCATTTATTCTCTATTTAAATGAATTTATCAAAATATTTATTACCAAATCAGACTTATCATTAATTAATTTCATTTCCAAGTTTGTCTGCTCCATTTCAAACTAAAAACTTTTTTAATTTAAAAATAAAATTTTTTAAATTAACTGCCAAGGATCTTTTCCGGCAATTATTTTGTTTCTCTACAAAATTATCATCACAACTTTCATCAGAACTGTATGAATAAAACACCGTTTTACGCTTTCGACAATTTTTTAGTATTTTAAAACTAGTAGAACTGGTAGTTAAAGAATTTTGAGATGTTGATGAATCAGACATTTATTTAAATTAATTAATTAAAAATATTATCATAAGATTATTATTTAATTATTAAATTATGATGTTGAAATTTATTAATTTTTTCTAGAAAATAACAAAAATTGACGAGGATAGGGGGAAAATGGTAAAATATGGAAATGTGGAAAATAGGGAAAATCCTTCCTTTTAGTTTCAGACCCAACATAAACTTGTTTTTGTTCGTTTCAGACAACTAGAAATTCAAGAAAAACGAGGGATACCTATTAATCTGTTCAATTTAAAAATAAAATTGTTGATATGTATTATTCTAAAAATTATCTCTTGGTCTAGGAATGGGTTTATAAATTAACGTAGAATCAAATTTTTTAGCTATTTTTTAAGAGCCATTTCCTCCTTGTTTAAAAAATCTTAATCTCCTTTCTGATAAACTCAATAAAAAACAGAAAAGTGAAAAAATTTGAGAAAGATTGAAAATTTTTTTACATAAATATAAACATTTCTGTTTTTGTGAACATAAATAAGAGGAATCAATAGGTTGGGGGTGTTCTTAGAACTGTTTTGTAAAAATGTTTGGTTTGAAAAGATGGAAAAAAAGTGAGTTTGTCTCTCTAAATTAATATTGTAACTGTGAAGGAACGCAACATTACTAACTATTCTATAGGCAAAAAACAATATCGTTTAAAGATCTACATATAAAAGTTGAAACCAAAAGTCATTATTCTTTTGCAAAATTGATGGGTACATATCAGGGGTGTGCCGAAAGTCATTTTAAAAAGCGAACGGCGAAAATGCGAAAGTCCAAAAAAGCCCAAAATCGACGAAAGATGAAAGGCCCAACAGCCAGCTTTCTTCAATTTACAGCGCCGCAGGCAAAAATTTTGAGAATTTTGGAAACACAAGTAGCCAAATTTCCTCTCAGATTGGGTATATTTTTTGCGTTTTTCTGCGTTAATTTCGTCAAAGAAAACGCAACCAAGGCCAAAGTTTAGCTTTTTTTTTGACTTCCTGGCCTTCCGAAGTTTTTTTTTTCCTGGCCTTCCGAAGTTTTTTTTTTTAGTTTTTTTTTTCTGACTTCCTGGCCTTCCGAAATTCTCAAAATTTTCGCCTTATTTGAAATTTTAAAGCTATGCCCTAATTTTTGCCCTATTTTAGTGTTTTGGAAGGGGCCACCCTGATAGGGGATTAAGATTTAAAATTTAAAAAGCTACTAAAACTACTAAAAAGGATAGCAGTAATCTTATTTATTTTCAAAAAATAAGGGACTTTGGACTCTGAAAAAATTTTATTGTTAATTCACGTGAAATTCCTCTATTTCACACATTCTCTTTTTGAGTTATTAATTAATCTGAGAATTTAAATTTTGAAATTAATTTTTATAAAAAAAACAAAAAATAAATTCTAATAAATAGACTAAATATAGAAAGAAAAAAAAATAAAATCTCAAAGAGCATTTAAAATTAAAGGTTAGAAAGGGGCAGCTTTCGTTGAGAGTATTGAGCTATTCAGACAGTTAAGTAAATAGGCCAAATGTCTTGACAACTACTATTTAAAATTTAAAAATGGATATTTCTTTCATTGAAATTTTCAATTTTTTATTTTCCTGTACTTTTCCTAGTTTGACAAATTTGGCCAAATAAATACTAGCAGATTTACCCATAAAAGTATATTATTTTTAATAAGAATAAATAAAATTTAAATAAATAAATTTACAAAAATGATTAAAATTAATTCTAATATTATATTTTTAATTTTTTTAATAATTAATTTTATGATTTATTGCACAAGAGCTAAGAACGGCGGCCCATCGCATAGAGGATGTGGACATGGTAGTCATGAATGTAAGTCAAAAAAATTAATTGAATTATGTATGTCGGATAGGTCCACAGGGAATGGTAATAAAGCTAGTGAGTAAAGGAGGTCGGTCGGAAATACGAAGGTTCCGGAAATCGTAACCATCGGAAATCAGAATTCCGACCGAATCTGGTGAGTATAAAAATTTTATTATTATATATAAAAATGAATATTTTACTAGATAATCTTTAGAAAATAGGGAACTTATTTACTTTAACCTAATTATTTGCTCAAAATGGTCAGAGCAAAACTTGTGTAAAACCCGCGTTTCGCGAGGGTTTCGCGGCAGGCGCTTCGTGGGGAGCTAAAGGTCGATGAGTTCTACACTAGTAGAACTCAAAATTTAGTTCCTCGTAATTTTGTTCAAAATCATCAAAACAAGTTGATTTTGTTACCATTCGACTCAGCTCGTCGAGCTCTTTCGATTGACATAATGTATATTGTCAAAATCTAATTGAAAAATCCCACACAAAAATTTTGAGGTGGGTAGTTAAAGTAAATAAGTTCCGAAAATACATACAATTAATTAAGCAATAAAAATTTGATAAAAATTATTTTAATTTATTTTTTAATCAGGTCATCCAAGAAACTGACAGAAAATGAGGATGTAGCCGACTTTTCTGTGGAAATAACACGGCTATTTTTACTATTTAATATTTGAAAGACTAAGATGTATCCCAATCACTATTTTAATATTTTTCTATTTAAAAGTTTTTTGTAGGGATAAATTATTTGAAAAATTTGGAAATGTGTATATATTTTTGTATTCCGCAATTGCAAATTTTTGTTTTTAAATACCTGCGGATCCGAGGTGGGTCGGAATTCCGACTTCCAACGTTTTTTCCTTCCGATTTCTGATTTCCGAAATTTTTAAGGCATATTTCCGGTAAATGTCCAGTTGATCAGAGTTGCGTCGTAATTGAAAATTTTTTTCGTAATCGTAATTCGTAATTTAAAAAATGCCGTAATTCGTAATTTTTTAAAAATATTTAAATTAATGTTCTAGATCACTTAGGAGATCAGTTAAGATATGAGCATCAATCATAAATCACCAAAAATTATGAATCCTGAAAATCACGCAAACACAGAACAAAGTGGCCTATTTGATAAAAATATGTAAGACAGGGCCTTCGAGGACCAAGTATTGGTGTAAGCAGTGGAGGGGCAACTACGAATAGTCAAAAATCGCTGGTGAAATCGAGACAGAAAATATTTTGCATAATTGTTAAACGAGTGGAGGCATGGTCACGGATACTGATTTTGGTATACGTATCCGCATATTTACGGCGGATACAGGCAGATATCCGCAGTCATTTTGATATTATCTGTATCCATATCCGTATCCATGACCATGCTAAGAGAAGTTAAAATTAATATCCGAATATATTTGTTATATCACTAAGGATTCTTAGATAATTTAAAATAATATTTTCCGTTTTGAATATTTTTAATTTGATAATTTATTTGATAAAAATATGAGTTCGGAATCTTCGATAACCTATAAAGTGTAGTAACATTTGATTTGCCAACATTATTTGCCCATTTTTAAATCTTTAAGAGAGAGGGAGAGAAGAAAGAAGGAAGGTGAAGACAGAAGAACAGGTTCGGACCAGGGCTGTGCGTCATGGCGTTTTGGCGTCGTTTTTGGCCGATTTTGGCGTTCTGGCGTTTGGCGTGATTTGAAAATTTGAAAAATTGGCGTTTGGCGCGCCACGCAAAAATTCTGCCGCACAGCCCTGTTCGGACAAACATTTGCGGGTTCTTATGCTTGACATAATGCCGAACAAAGTCTTCAATTTAGGCAATATATAGATTATGAGACATGCAGTATGTAGATGGGAAATTTGCTTTATAACAAATTTCAGACAGAAATTTGTTTATAAATAGAGAAAATAAATAAAAGTTACTATCATTTAAATTGTTTTTTATTTTTATTTTCAGAGGTTTAAGTTTATCAAAAATTAATTAAAAATACTTTTTAAAAATATGGCTGAATGTAAAGATATTCAATTTCAAGAAATGGAATTATTAGAAGTTTATAAAATTTATTTATGGGAATGCAATGAAATTCAATTACAAGACTTGGATGTATTTGAGGTGTATAAAAAATTTTTAATTATTTAATTTTGGAATAAGAAATATTAGAAAAAATTTGAAAATTTTTTACCCTCAAAATTAATTTTAGAAATTCATAATAAATTTTTGGAGTAAGAAGATGTGGTGTATTAGTTAGTCTATTAGCCTCTACCTACTGGGTTATAGAGTTCGTACCTTTTGGTGGTCATAGATTTTTTTATTTAATTTAAAGACTTTTTAATCTCAAATTTAATTTTAACGATTAAAAAAATTTTTTGGGGGTATAGGGTCGACCCCTTGTTTGTAAAAAAAATTTGGGGGGGGGGGGGGGGGGGGTATAGGGTCGACCCCTTGTTTGGAAAAAAATTTTGGGGGGGGGGGGGGTATAGGGTCGACCCCTTGTTTGGAAAAAAAATTTGGGGGGGGGGGGGGGGGGTATGGGGTCGACCCCTTGTTTGGAAAAAAAATTTGGGGGGGGGGGGGGGGGTATGGGGTCGACCCCTTGTTTGGAAAAAAAATTTGGGGGGGGGGTATGGGGTCGACCCCTTGTTTGGAAAAAAAATTTGGGGGGGGGGGGTATGGGGTCGACCCCTTGTTTGGAAAAAAAATTTGGGGGGGGGGGGGTATGGGGTCGACCCCTTGTTTTTTGGAAAAAATTTTATTTATAAAAAATTTGAAGGATTTATTAATTAATGTTCATACTACACAACCTGAAGAATCTGAATTGGTAAATATCTCAGAAGATGAGAAAGAAAGGGAGACTGAATCCTTGACTAAATCCGATGGTTTTAAAAATATTTTTAAATTTTTTAAATTCATTTTTAAGGAAACTTTGAAGACTTTAGTAAATTGGAGGAGGCATTTGAAGTGCAAGTGAAAATAGCGGAACCTTCTGCCAACATTAACTCTGTATACATTTTAAATATAAGAAATTTTTTGAAAATCCTCCCTTTAAAAAATAATCAAAATACTTTGGGTTGCAAACTGTTTCTTATATAATTCTAATTATTTTTCAATTTTTAGCCGCCTTGCTCTAATAATCTGGCGACCTTGGCAATACAAAATCGCCAGGAAAATGCAAGATCGCCAGGCTCTGATAACTCAGAGTTTTTTAAAAACTCTGGAAGTGGATGTGATTCTAAAAATAGTCCAATTTTGGTTAATTCCGAGAAATTAAGGTTTAATTTTGGACAAATTTTTAACATTTTTTGTTATTTTTCAGTCACGATAATTGTATGCAAATTAAAGATTGCCAGGAGCTTACAAATTTTAACAAAGAGGCGACTAATTTTAATTCCTCATCCGGTTCTTCTCAGCCAGCTAGTTCTTTTTACCTTCAAAATGTAAACATATTTTTAATAAATAATATTTCTCAAAATTAAATACCGTATTTTCTGTAATGCCCCCTCGGTAATTCCAAGGCTGGTCCCCCTCTTCTTTTCCTTTCAATTTTTTCGATTTTTTAAATTTTTTATGGCAAATTATATATCATTCGAAAGAGCTCTTCAAGCTAAGTCGAACGGTACTAAATTCATCGAAATCCGACTTAAATAAACATAGTTATGACCATTTGTTTTAATCCCTTTCAACATCACAAAAAGCAAGTCCATCGAGGATTTAGCTTCATAATTTGGTTCAAAATCGACAAATCTATCCAAACATAGTATCATTCTACTAAGCTCGAACAGCTCTTTCGGTTGATATATTGTAAATTATATTTCAAGCAAAAAATCTCAAAATGGTCAGGCGAACATAAAAAAAGGGGGCTAGCCTTGGAATTACTGCCCCTCTGAATCAGAGCCTTCTCTTTAATACAGCCTCCTTTGTGAAATGGGTGAAAAATAGGGGCTTCATTGCCATTAATACAATAAATTAAAAGTTTGGAATTTTTAGGGTGACATTAGTAGAGTCCTGAACAGTGTAAATTTTAGACTTTCCGTTTTAAGAACCTGTTTCGAAGGTTTTCAATCAACCAGAAATACCTGTCCCGTAGCCATTAGGGTCATTTTTCAATTCCTGTTGCTGTTTTTTCAACTCTAGTCATTCAATATATTCACATTTTTAACAGGAATGTTGTGATATTCTCATCAAGCCATCAAAATTTTATTTACTTACTGAACTAAATAAAGAGAAAGTAGATAGACAGCGATTTGAGAATTTATATAGAAAAAAGGTTTCTTTAATTGTAATTTGAGTTACCGGCCCAACTCCGAAATTATCGAGTTGGCCATCGAAATTTTGGCCCGAAAATGACTCAAATTGGCCCGACTCGAAAACTAATTGTAAAATGTTTATTTTTATTTATAATTTAGAAAATTGAATTGGAAAAGAAAGAAAAGGATATACTTAGAATGGTTTTTTTAATTTTCTTTAATTTCTAATTTATTTTCATTTATAATTTAGAAGATTGCATTGGTAAATAAAAAGGACTGTATAGATGAACTGGTTTTTTTTATTTTTTTTTTGATTTCTAATCTTTAATTAGACTTCTGAACTCGAAACAGCAGAAAAAACAGTTGAGGCCTTGCGAAGGCGAATTAAGGAACTTTCTCAGGAAGTGGAAGAAGTAGAACCAAAAAGTGATCAAGAATTTTCCTCTCAAAAGGACTATAAATCAAATGACAAGGAACAATGGTTCGCTATAAACCTATAATGTGTAAAAAGATTTCTGATCCGGGAAAATTTTTTTCCAAATTTGGGGATTTTTAAACATTGTTTTAATGTTTTTTTCCCATTTTTTGGTATTTATGTGGTATCCCCCATGAATTTTTCTTCTCCGTTCGTTTTTACATTCTCCAAAAATAGTACACATAATTGAGAGTAGAGCTCGGACCTCTTCTGTTTTTCGATATATGTATTTCTTCAGTGCGCCTGCGTTGTTGATCACTTTTGAAGAGACGCATAAAAATGCGAGTTTTGAAAATAGAGCAGATTATCCGTCGTTTTAACACTGGAACCCTGAAGAGAGACAATAACGAAAAACAGAAAAGGTCCTAGCTCTAGTTCAAAGTACCCTTTTTTAAATAGATTTATAATTTCATGTCTTCACAATTTGCTTCAAATGTTTCAAAAGACAACGACGTTTATTTACTTTTTAAATATTACAGTAAAATTAAAAAAAAAATTTTTTTTAACTTTAAATTTTTTAAGATTCTTGTTCTAATTATGTTTCGTCTGATGTGCCCAATTTAAATTCAATTTTAAAGAAGAAAAACAACAAATGCTATCCACAAAAACATGTAAAATGGGCAATTTGACTTTTTTGGATTTTAAAGCTTTTGAGCATTTTATTAATTTATTTTTTTATCTTAAAGTATTCTTTTATACTAAAGGTGATATTGAAGGTTACATACCAGGGGTGTACCAGTTTCGCGTTTCGCCTTTCGCGGATTTTCGCGTTTTTTGGACTTTCGCGTGTCGCTTTTTTAAATTTACTTTCGCGTTTCGCGTTTCACTTTTTAAATTTAATTTCGCCTTTCGCGTTTCGCTTTTTAAAATCCGTTTCGGCACACCCCTGTTACATACACCCCTTTTTTCATCCCTTAGTTTTTCCATAAAATTTATATAATGGTCAGACTTTCTTCACTTTCTTTCTTCACAAATTCCCTGTTCTGTTATTTGTTAACAAATAAACAAGTATTTGTACTGCATATAAGGGTACTTGTACCATTTTCTGGTATTTGGGAAAAATTCAAAAAAAAAGGGGGAGGAAAATGTGTGTCTGTAAACTTAAATATTACCAAACTAAAGATTTCTCACAAAAAATGTAAATTTTTTGACTTTATTTTTCTTATATGTTGCCTTATTTGGTGATACGTACTTTAAAAAATAAAAGTCATATTAGAAGCATGTTTATGTTTAAAAATCAAAAAATTCGATATAAAGTTTGAGAAAATATTCAAATAATTACTTAAATTTGTAATTTAATAGTAGTCAGAAATCGCTCAATTATATGGGCGTAGTTGTAAACCACTAGCAAATCCAATATCTAGGCAGGCGATTCCAAATTCGGGATTAACAGAGATATTTGTGCATTTTGTGCAATATCGTGGGATTTAGAGGACAATAGTGATATCAGAAATCAAAAGCGAATTAAGGGTATCCAGGGAAGCCCTCCAAGTATTAAGAGAATTAAGAGGATTTGGGAGACCTGAGATTTCATTTTAATATTTTTAATTTGATAATTTGCCTATTTGATAAAAATATACATATAGGACAAGGCCAAAAAATATATAGGACAAGGCCTTCGAGGACTAAGTATATGTGTAGGCAGTCCAATTTGGCAACCCTAATCAAGACAGAAAATATTCTGCATAATTCTTAAACGGATAGAGATTGTACTTAAATATTTCAAAATAAAAAAACACAAAATTAATTTAGGATTTATAATAAAAAATATGTAAATAGTTAAAAATTAAAAATATTAAAATTAATATATTTATTTTTATTTATTTCTCTGGTTTTGCCAAAAATTCATTTCCGTCAAAAGGCTTTCCATTAAAATAAATTATAAAATTTCTTCCACTTTTCTTCTCTCCATTCAAAATATTTTCAGTTTCATTTTTAGTTGTTGACCGTCTAATTTGTTTAACTTCCTTTTCTAGTGAAGAGAAAACAATACTTTTTTCAACTTTAAATAAAACAAAAAGTTTAAGTAAAATTTAGGGACTTGTCTAGTTTATGCACCATGAATTTCAACTGATATAAACTAGAGATCGGTAAAATCACATTTGCAGGATCCTGTATCAGGATTGGGTTTTAAAATTCCGAACAGGACAGGATCCTGCAGGATTAATCCTGAAAATCCCGGAATCCTGAAAACTGAAAAAAGGCAGGATTTCGGACAGGATCCTGAAAAATCCTGTGCCGATCTCTAATAAAACACACAACTGTTTTTGGTACCATTAGAAGTACCATTAAAGTTCTACACAAATTACAGACAGTATTTTGTGTATCACATTCCCATTTCTGTTATTTTATTACAAACTTTCCAGCAATCAGTATGGATTTCTGCCCCCATAAAGAAAATATTCTCTTTCAGATACCCAAATTTTTTATAAGCCTTCTCGAACAAAATCTCTAATAATTGGCAAAAGGGTTCTCCTCTCCCCTTTTTTGTCCTTCTAATGTCCCTCCCTCAAATAATTCCCCTGCTATGGATGACTTGAAACAATAATCCCCCTCCCCCAAATACACTACTACACGTTCAAATTTCAAAACTCGAATAATTCCCCATGTCACGGATGGGTTAAAAAAATAATTCCCCAGGGAATTAATCGAGTAAATACGGCAATTGTATTATGGTTGTTTATAGCATTTTAAACTCATGATGATAAGCTACACAAGTACCAAATTTAGAAAAAACTACTTTTCTTCTTTAAAATTCCAATTTGTTCCAAAAAATATCCTTTTTCTCTTTCTATTCGAGTAAATTCTTTCTTATTTTCTTCATTTTTTAAAAGTAACCAATTATTTATTCTTTTCATATTTGTCAATTCAATATTATTTTCATTTTGTTTTAATTCAAAATAATTTTTAAATAAATTCTAAAAAATATTTTAAAAGAGATTAAAATAATTATTAAATAAAATTTTTGATTTTGGGAATTTTTTTGGACAAATTTGTTTCTAAAGATAAATTTTAAGTTCGGGTTATGTGGTAATAGTTTGGTGTTTACCCCCTTTTTCTGTTTCCCTGGCTGTTTTGAGCGTTTCTTTACTTGATCTATAAATATAGCATTCGAAAGAGTTCTTCAAGCTGGGTCGACTGATACACAGTAGAGATCGGACCAAACAAATATTTGGTCAAATAAAATCAAATATTTGACCAAATTTTATTTGATATTATTTGATCAAATATTTGTTTGATGAAGGTTTGAAAAATCAAATATTTGATCAAATATCAAATAATTTGAAAAATTATTTGATTTTCGTTTTTAGCATGTAAGATGGCATATTTTCCTTATAAAATCGATATGATAACCGAGATTTTTGCTCAATGACAAATTATTTATCGTATCAGAATATATCCCGATGCACATGATACCCCTATATTACTTCATAGTTGAGTCCGCACAATTGAGTCACCCTTGTATAGTAATTTAGAAGGGATTTTGGGGATTATCAGTGATATTGAGGGATTGAGGTGGATCGTTTTAGATGATTTGGGAGGATTAAGATGAATTTAGGCGGATTAAAGGGAATATAGATGGATCTGGCGATTAAAATATATATATCAATGTAATTGGCATGATTAAGAGGATATCAGAGCATTTGGAGGATATCGAGTGATTAAGAGAAATAACTGGTAATTTAGATGGCTATAGACGGATTTGGAGGGATTTTGTTATTAAGAGGGATATAGTGGGATTTGGGATCGATATCGACAGATTTGGAGGGATTATGGAATTAAGAGGGATAAAGGGTGATTTGTGATGCATATCGACGGATTTGGAGGAATATAGGTGGATTAAAAGTGTTATCCCGATGCACGTTATATCCCTTTATTACTTCAACTCTTAATCTCCCAATATCCCCCTATATCCCCCTTAAGCCTTACAATTCCCTCATATCACTCTTAATCCCTCCACATCCATCTTAATCCTACGATATCATCTCCATATCATAATATCCCCGATATACTCTCAAATACACAGATTTATATGGTATTCCAAAATTTTTTAAAAAATTTGATATTTGATCAAATATTTGACTTTGCAAATCAAATTTTTTCAAATATCAAATAATTCTCAAATTATTTGATCAAATATTTGTTTGATGACTTTTGGGACAAATCAAATTTTTTCAAATATCAAATAATTTTCAAATTATTTGATCAAATATTGGATTTTTCTTTTGTCCGATCTCTAATACACAGATAGGTTGAATTCGGTGTTTCTGATCAAAATTGTAAAGCTGAATCCTCTCTGGAAAAATATTTTGTGTCACTACAAGGAAGTAAAACAAGCTTTGTTGATTTAAGTCAGATTTCGTTTATTGTAGTACCATTCGACCCAGTTTGACGAGCTCTTTCGAATATTATATAATTTGTCAAAAAAATATGCCGCAGATGAAATCAGGAACATATGTAGGGGGGGGGCTAAACCAAACTATTACCGATCTAGACCAAACTATTTGTCTTTTTGTAGTTCTACAGTAAGATTGTCGGATAATTGGAAATCTTCGGATATCCAGATCCGATATTCGAACCGAAAATTTCCGGATATCCGGAGTAATGAAACGAAACCATATTTTGAACCATATTTTGTTTGTTCAAAACTTTTTTGGATCCGGATATCTGGATCCGACAACCTTTTTTACAGAAATACATAGATTTCTTCAAAATCATTTAAAAAAATTAAAAATGACTAAAATATTTATTTTCCAAAAAAAATTAATTTTAAATTAAGAATTACCAATTTCCACAAAATATAACCACAAAAAACAAAATTAAATATAAAAATAATTGTTAGGAAAATAATTAAAGTTTTAAGATTAAAATATTTTTGTAAATGTTGAGATAAAGATTTTGAATTATTATTAATAGAATTGTTGGGAATTATTGAAATAATAAATGTTGGAGAATTTGTATTTTTAGTTAATCTAAAAAAATTAATTTAACTTTCTGTTAATTTATTTATAAATCCCCCTTCCAAATTCCCCTATCTTTTTAATTATCCAAAACTTTATTTTTCTTTTTCAAGATAAATTTAACTAGTAGTATGTTAAATTTAAATACACAGTTACAAATTTTTGTATGAGCCTATTAAAAATATTGGTCAGAATTTACTTTTTTTGGTAATTTTCCATTAACGACCGCAAATTGAGTGTCCGTGGACTTTGAAAGCTATAACTTTTTAATGCTTCATCCAATACAGATGAATTTTATATCACTCGAAAGCCCTTGATAGGCTCTATCTTTTTCCAACTTGATGGATGAGGTCTTATCAACAATTAAAAAGTTATAATCCGATAACTATGAAAAACACGAAATAACATACCGAAAAACTTTTCAGGTTATAACTTTTTAATGAGCGATTAGACTTGATCTATCCTATTAAAAAAAGATAGTGCTCATTGAGGGATTTTGAATGATATAAAATTCATCTGTATGTACTGGATAAATTTATAGATATTCAAAGACGACTGGCACTCAGCTTCCGGTCGTATAACGGAAATTTTTTTTAATTAACTTCATTTCTTTATAGAAAATACCTTTTAATTTTAATAATATCATTTACATAATGATTATTATTCTCCAAATCGTTAATTTTTAATTTAAATGAAGGTGCTGTTTTTAAATTATTATTTTCCAAAATTTGTTGATTCTCGTCATTTTGTTGTTCAAAAGAGATATTTTGAATTTTATAAGGCGAATAAGCGGGATTTGAAAGTGAAAATGGGCCGTTAATTGTATAGGACATTTTAAATATTTTTTTAAAATTCTTGCTAAAAAATAACCCAAATAACTAAATGTTGTGCCTATTTATATTTAAACCTTTGCCCTTCCTTCACAAATGTTAGACATGATTTAAAACAAATAGAAAACATTTTTAAATATTTTTATAAGAATGTTTACGGCAATCAAAATTTTTATGAGAAGGGAAAAAACGCGGCAATCTTCAATTAAATTTTTTATTTTAGAGTCTTTTTAATATTAAATCAATTTTTATATCAAATAATTTATAAACTAATTTTCAATTAATTTTTTTAAATTTAAATTAAAAAATAATAATTTCTTTAAGATTTTTGTTAGGTTAATTAAATTTATTTTTTTAATTTTAATTTATTAATTTAAAAATAATTATCGATGGTTACTCTAATTATTTAATTAGCAAAAAGTTGTAAAATATATAAATTAGGCAATTTATAAAATATTTTACAATGTTTTTCCTAAATTATTTGAATAATTTTAAAAAAGAAACAAATTGCCTTTTAAACTATTACAGGGTGAACAGGAAGTAACCGGGCACCTTATTTATGTCATTTGTTCAAATTAAAAATAATTAGATCAAATAAAAATTAAATAATAAAGAATCAAATAGGGAACGATATCAAGAATTTCGAAGTGCCAATTTTGGCAAAAGTTCGCACACTCTCGGGTAATATTTTCTTCTGTTCCCAAACCAGTGATTGACGAAGCGACTCAAAACTCTTGCCACCAAAATACCGAAAAGTAATACATCGGATTAAAATCCAGTTCAAAAAGAGTGCAATGTAGAAAAAAGGGAAAAAAGGGGGGGGGCACACGTTACAAGCCATATTCTCACTAAAATTTTTTGGGACATAATTTAAGAATTCCTAAAAAAATATATTTTGTTTTAATTTGATAAAAAATTTAATAAAAAATAATATAAATTCATAAATGTAAATGCAAGTCAAAAATAAATATTTGTTGAGCATCAATGAAGGTTAATAACTTTTCAAAAAATCAAAATTCTTTAAATATTATGCTTAAGGATGTTGTAACGGAAAGGTTTCTTATCGAGATCATTTCCAAAATTGATTTCAATGGAGCATAAAAGTAATTTAAAATATGGACGTAAATTGTCACTATCCTCTTTCAATGAAAATTTGTTGCCTAAATTAGAGAGAAGTGTAGATGAGTTTATGGTTATACTGTTCTCATGTTTTATAATTATAAAGAGGTCTTAGTTAAAATTGGTCTTAGTTAGAACAAAATGCAAAAACTCAGAACTTTTAGGGTTAACTGAACTTTATTAAGACGAGAAAGGTATAGGGAGGTTTTATGTTAGTTGTTTTGGATAGTAAGTATTCTACTCGTGAATTCACTAAAAAAATAAAATTTTCTCACCAGTCATTCTACCATTTTTCGTAAAAAATACATAAGGTAATGTTTCCAACTCCTTCTTAGGTGGTAAAACAACTCCACACCCAAAAACATCCCCATCCTTCCAAGAAGTTGTTTGATATAATCCATTAAAAGTTGCTGGACCGTTTAACATAAACATTACCGGAATGCCATCTTTATTAAAACCAATTCCTGCATAACAACTGAAAATAAAAAATAATTCTTTTGAAGAAATTGTTTTGTTTTTAGGATTATTTTTCATATAAATTTAAAATTTTTTGATATCGATTCATTCATTAGGTCTCGTAAAAATGTCATTATTTTTGCTGTTTTAAAGATGATGTTTAATTTATGATTAAAAATAGTTTCACAACTTTTGACGTTTTTTTAGATTTTTTAAATCTACATACAATTTGTCTTTCACATCTTCCAACATTTTAATTTCAAAATAAAATAGAGAATAATGACAACAAAACCCTGACGCTTTTGTAAATGAATTTTGTGCATAAAAACCAATTACAAGGTCTGAAACAGGTTTGTATTATAATAATTATAAAATTTTTTGTAGATATTCAAAAGCTGTAAAACATTAGATATAAATTCTTTAGTTTACAATAGAACCCAGAATTTAAAAAAATTTTTGGTTAGATATTCAGGGATATTCAGGATAACAATTCAAAAGCTGTAAAACTACGTAAATTCACAGTAAAAACGTGTTTTTTTAACTTTCTGTAAATCATCTGAACATCTAAAAGGTTTTGTAAATTACATACTACACACGTAATATAGAGTATCAACTTGTGTCGAACCCAGAATTCGAAATTTCTGGATCACTCCTGGTTTTTGATGAAAAATTCGGCACATAACCCACCCCAGATGGAGACTTTGACGAGCTTTCGAATGATATAGTACAATCAATATTACTACATAGTATGCTCGAGATTATTTATATGCTCGACCACAACTTTCTGACCAAACCAAAAATCCTCAAATTTAAGGATTTATTAAAAAAACTAAAGAATATATATCCAAAGTTTTAAAGCTTTTGTGAATATTTTTAAAAAAATTCAAAAATTATTTTTATAAAACGAACTTCTTCATAAAAGATTAATAAAAATTTTACCTTTATCTTCCACCGAATGATAGTTCACTATTCCATCCTCCTGAACTCGAATAAAACTTTGCCCCTTATTGCAAGTTCCGTCAGATAAATTTGAATTGATGCATTTATCTCCACAACATGTCTGGTAATTGCTAATCTCATTAATTTTATTTGTAATTGGTACATAACGCTGAAAGATTTTTATAATTTAATTAAACTTATATAGGCTGATAGAAATATTATGGACCTCTAAATATCGAAAAAAAAGAGGGACACAAACCCGACTCTCCAGACTCATATAATTAGAACTTCATTAATCGGGCAAGTTAATATGACAGACACCCAATTTATTTTTAACAAAACTTACAACAAGTTTCAAATTCAAAGCAAGCTCATTTTTACATTTTGTCAGTTCGCAATTTGCAATTTGTAATTCAGCAGTTAAATGATTATTTTGACGAAGTAAAGCAGCCTTTTCACCTGTCGGCACTTGGCAAGCATTTCTGTAATTCTCCAATTCTTTCACATTTAAATATTTTTCTCCTTTTAATCTTGCATTTTCATCATTAATTTTTTCCAATTTTTTAGCCAATTCATTTTTTTCATTTAACATTGCTTTGGATGAATTTTGATAGTCTCCCTTCAATTTGTTTAATTCAGTCACTACTTTTATATGATCCTTCTTAAGTTGAGCCATTTCCTCCGAAGTTAATTCACTTCTTTTCTTATATTCTTCTTTTTCAACATTTGATTTCTCCAACTCAACATTTGTTTTCTCCAACTCTTGAGTAAGTTTTACATTTTTATTAATTTCCTCTTTCAACGAATTTTGCTATAAATTGAAATTTTATTTAAACTAGGTATTTTTCCGTCCTGCCACACCCCCTTAAATTAATGCTCAAAATGTCATGTACAATAAAAGGTGCTGAGTCGAACAGGACCTTTTTTCTCGGAGATGCCAGTGGACCGAGATATAGTGCTCGAAATGGTCAGAACCCAGAGGGCCATTTTGGGGTAAAAAATTCGAGAGCTCATCGAGATAAGTCGAAAGACACAAGTAAACTAAATCTGATTTGATTGGACCGAGATACAGGCCTGTGAATATTGAAGGATCACAGCGTATCTCGGTTTTTTCGGATAAAAATAAGTTTGTACAACCAATAGCTCATTCGAGAAAACTCGTCGAGCCGAGTCAAATGACACAAAAATCACCGTGATTGAACAAGTTTGGACATAGTGACGATACAAAAATGAACACCCATAGAAATTTACTTGGTCCATTTTTGTATCGTAACTTATCTAAACCTGTTCTTCACGTTGATTTTGGTGACATTCGATTAAACTCGTCGAGCTCTTTCGGATGAGATTTTAACTGTATACCATAAATATCCTAATAGAAGCCCATGCTCTATTATAAGCCCACCCGACGGGGGTATTGAAAAATATAAGGGCTTATATTAGGATAGTTACGGTATTTGAATTTTTACCCCAAAAATGAGCCTACTCCCCCATATGATTTTTGACCCTTTTGATCTCTATATCTCGGACCACAGGCATCTCGGTAAAAAATATATATAGAATTTATTACCTTATACATGACATTTTGAGCATTAATTTAGGGTCATTAATTTGGGTGGGTTACTACTTTATTTATTGTGTTTAGAAATATACCAAATCAGATTTATCCTTAATTAACTTCATTTCCAAATTTGTTTGCTCAATTTCCAACTAAAAACATAATAATTTAAAAAATTAAAGTTTTTAAAATTAACCTCCAACGTTCGTCTACGCTTCAAGTTATTATTTTGTTTAGAATTTGAAGCAGAAGTATCATTAAAAGAATTTGAAGTCGATGTATTCCCACCCTTTTTTAATAATTTAGAAGACATTTGAAGAGAAAAGTAATAGAAAACTGAATGAGAGTAACAGAAAATAAAATATTCTTTGTCAAATATAAACTCTAAATTAAATGAAATTAAAATTATTGATCAAAAAGTTGTTTTTTATTCAAAAATTTCAAACTCATTCACATTCGAAAAACCCCGCTTAAATATAAAAAAGATATACTCGCAATTCGTCTCACATTAGAAATGTCCAATAGACTAAAAAACTCATTTCTCTCACTTAAATTAAAAATAAAAGATATTTTCATCGTAAAATCTCATGAAAGAGCTATAGCTCTACAAAAGACTCTAAAATTAACTAACAGATCAGGAATAATAAAATAACAGCAATATTTTATCATAAATATGTATGTAGACCCATCGTCGAATTCTGCTCATTAAATTTGTTATCCAAAGGGGAGCCCACTGCAGACTAGCAAGGGTCATAGCGGAATTTAAATTTTGGTTAAGTGGCTAAGAGCGCTGACTACAAAATCGTTTAAAAATAGGTCGCGGGTTCGAACCTTTTCATGGTTAATTAATATTTTCCTATTAGATAAGTTAAATAAAACATAAAAGAAACATTTTAAATAATATTTTAAGTGTGTAAAATTTTTTTTAAACTTTTAAAAATAAAAACGGGAAAATTTAAAAAAAAAGCCGGCTGTTATTTTTTAATGTAATTTTTGCAAATTTGGATTGATTTGGCCAAATGAGGTGTCATTCGAAAGAGCTCTAAAAAATGAGTCGAACTAGATGTGAACGAAGTTGATCCGACATTCCGGGACCGAGTTACAGTCTCCCGAAAGTTGAAAACCACAGGAGGGCCCCTAGCCGATTTTGGTGACAAAAATTCAAATATAAAAATTATAGCTCATTCGAAAGAGCTCGTCGAGCTGAGTCGAATGACACTAATCATGGGGTGCGGAAATGCCTGTGGACCGAGATACAGGTCCCTAAAATTCCGAGTTTCGGGGTCGAAAATTCGACTATACAAATTATAGCTCATTCGAAAGAGCTCCTCGAGCTGAGTCGAATGAGACCAAAATCTCCGTGATTAGTTTACGACTTCACCTCAATATAGCACAAAAGCGGTTATTCCGGCGAAAATACAAATTGCCTGTAACTTTTTTCAGAATGTTAGAATCGAGCTGATTTTAGTGGCATTCGAATCAGCTCGTCGAGACGAATCGAATAGTATATGTTACGACCAAAACTTTCAAGATTTTTAACGAAAATTTTGCTTTTTTTGCCAAAAAATTTGCCAAAAATTGTTAATGCGTGAATTTTGTGAAAAATGCGTAAATTTTTCTAATTTTTTTTCCAAATGATTTTTTATAATATGTTCTAACAAATTGTTAGACAAAATCAAAATCTGTTAGAAAATAAGGGAGATATTACATTTCAAAGTTGGTTGAATCAACTTGCATCCAATTTTGTAAAATTAAAGTAAAAGACTATGGAAAAACAAGAGAAAATTAGAGAAGAAGAGATAAATTTGGCTCTTTTTTAATTCGTTGGCGTTCTGCCCCAATAAATGACATTTGTTTCGCTATGACCCTTGCTAGTCTGCTGTGGGAGCCATATTAAAAATTAGTAAGACGAATTGAGAAGTTTTGTTCAGCGGAACGCATCTAGATTGACCAAATTGAGACGTAGCGATAGATTTGTTTTTGTATGGATTGACGAAAATAAGTTTGGCGAAATGTATTTTGGCATTAATAATTTAGCGAAATGATTTTATTTTTACGTTTTTTCGGAAAAATTTTCTTAGTTTACGGTTTTTCAAGTAGAGGTCGGAATTTTGAAAAAATCGGGACCGGGTCCGGGAAACGAGTTCTGAAATTTGACCGGGAGGGACCCGGATCGGGAAAACGGGAATTCCCGTTCCCGGTTTCATCCCGGTTGCTTCTAAAAAACCGGGAAAAGGGACCCGAAAACCGGGAAACGGGTCCCGGACCCGTTCCGATCTCTATTTTCAAGTGTTTGTAAATTTTTTTATTTTTTTCTTCATTTTAGTTAGTCTAAAAGACATATTTTAATTAAAAAAATTCTTCAATGGATTCCGACGTAATTAAGGCTTTTAATAAATTGGTTGGTATAAATTATCTAATTTTTTACGAAGTTTTATTTTAAAGCTTGTCTCAATGCAAGAATGTAAAGGAGGTATTGTTAGCAAACAAAAAGTTGTTGATATTACAAAAGCTGCAATGAATGCTGTCAGATATTTTAAACATGTTGTTTTTATTGTTGAACGATATTTGGTTAAGGTAAAAGAAAAAAATTTTTTGGGGGCATTTTTTAGAAGAGTTGGCGTTTCTGCTAGTTTATTAATTAGACTAGTTAAAACTGAGTCTGTTAACGCTATAAGATTTTTAGTTGTTAAGTGTTCTTTGTTTGATAAAAATCGAGATCACTAAAGTCCGTGAGCTTGGACTAATTTTTGAATTCACTGGATCTAGCAAAATTTTAGGAGGCTAGGGTAAACTTATGGGTACTTGTGGGTTATCCCTACGGACTTTTTGCGGACTTTTTTTTGCGGACACAAATGTAAAGAATGTCAGTTTCTCTCTTCCTCTCCCTATGCCATTGCAAACCAATCAAACAGGATTAAATGTAGTGTATAAAATACATACAAGCAAATTGTTTGGACAACGTCCAAAGGACGTACAGTTTGGAATTTGGAGAGTAATTTAGCCGAGTTTATGTGAAGAAACATAATTGGGGGAAAAGGCGTTTTTGACATATTTTCCTTTTCAACTAAATGTATACATCAAATTTAATCCTTCACGATTGATTAGTTGTCTTTTTCCCCAATTATTTTTCCGTACTTGCAGAAAGAACATAAATGAATCTAAATAACCCATCATCATGTTGGATGGTGGCACAGTCGGTTGTGCTTCGGTCTGGGCTCATTCCATGATGGTTCTATTCCATCTCCCATCCAAAGAATTTTTCCACAGCATGAACAGCGTATTTTAAATGAGGGAGAAAGAAACACTACCATTCTTTACAATTATGTCCGCAAAAAAAGTCAGCAAAAAAAGTCAGCAAAAAGTCCGTAGGGATAACCCACAAGTACCAACTTATGATACTTAAAAAATTTTCTAGTCTGGGTACTTTTTGAGATATCATTTAATATTTTAACTTAAAATTTTATCCGCAAATATAATCCGCAAATTCTGCGGCTTTTGTGTTTTAAGAAGGTTCTCTGGCTATTAATCTTTAACTCGTTCCCATTAAATTCCTTCGTTAGTATTATTAAATTTTAATAAAATTTATTTTTTAGTGTCGCCAAGAATTCAAAATCCCCGCTTTATATGTTATGGATTCAATTTTACGTCAAGCAAAAAAGCAATATAAACACAAAGGTTTTTGGGGTATTCTAAACTTTTAAAAATTTTAATTTTAGATGTTTTTGCACCCAGATTTGCTGTTAATTTGTCTACTACGATTAATAATGTGCTTGATTGTGATCCTACTGACAGAGTATTTTTTAAATTTTTCTTTAAATTTTGCCAAATTTTGCAAAAATGAAATATTTTCTGGGTTATTTTTCTGATGGTTTTTTGCAGGTTATTTTAGAAAGATGGAATAATTTGTACTGAAAAGCTGCCATTCTTTTTTACAATTAGCTTTTGGCCTTTTTTGAGAATTTTTTGGTTGAGAAAAATTTTCCCTATTTTTTCTGTTTTGGTCGAAGACAGGTCCATTTGTGGTTGTTCCCAATTTATTTTTTGTCTGTTTCTATTTGATTTTTCAATTTATCTCCTAAATATTCCGCAATTTTTTTAGTTGAAAGTTGTTCGTGTTGTTAATTTATGGCAAGCTCATCAAATCTTTGCTGATGATGTAATTGAACCAATATTAAATAAATGTCAAGCATCTGGATTAGGTTTTGATTTTATTTATTTTTTAAACTTTTGTTATAATTTAGACGTTGAACCAGCAAAAGTCGAGCGCTTAGTTAAAGGTTTACTTTTTTTGGTAATTCTTCGGTTCGTATTCCCCCTTCTTTTTTCTGACCATTTTTTTCATTTTTCCTTACCTCTCTCCCTTATTTTTCATAAGGCAAGTACTATCAAAAAGGATTATGAATGTATATATGCATGAGAAAGTTATTGAAAAATTTGTTTACATCATTCAATAACCAATATGTATGGAGCAACTAAAAATTTTTAACATGATTGATTTGGGTGACAAACTCCGACTTAGCGACAACGATTTCGATGCTTGGCTCGAAGAGCTTGGCCTTCTTTATGGTAAACGACATATGAAGCATGTGGTGACAGAACAACTATATGTAGATTTGGAAAAAATTGTAAAAAGGGTCAACTATATCTCTGTTCATAATCGTTTTTGATAGTACTTGCCTCATGAAAAATAGAGGAGAGAGGTAAGGAAAAATGAAAAAATGGTCAGAAAAAAGAAGGGGGAATACGAACCGAAGAATTACCCTTTTTTTATTTAATTTTTTCTTTGCAACTTTAATCCCGGTGTAATTTAAATTTTAAAAAACCTTTTACTTAAAAAATTTTTTTAAAGGTGAAAAAGCAGATATGCAACTTTATCAACAATCAAATTTATTCAATACAAGCGGCAATTCAATTAAATCTGAAACTTTGCCAACTTCAAAAATTTTAACGCCACATATAGGCAATATAAATACTGTGAATGTTTCAGCTTCTGGGCAGAGTTTAGATGTTTGTTTTTTTATATCTTTTATATGATTAAAATTTTAGTTTTCCGAACAATTTTTAAACTGGGTTTTATAGAGTGGACAAAGATATTATAGTAATTTTTTGGATAATCACTTTATTAATTTTGTGATGCTTATTTTCAATCCTTTCATTTTCTTAATTTTTAAAATTATTTTTAGGAACGTCTCTCACAATTCTCTCGTCAAAAACTTGGTATTGGTGGACGTTCAAATTCAGTTACAAGCAGTACAACACTTAAAACTGAATTGGGGGTATTTAAAATTTTTTTTAAGTTAATTAAAATTTTGTGAAGATTGTTAATAAATTAGGCTGTTGTAACCAGTTATTAACCGTTATTTGTGGTTTTCGGTTTGATGGGCCCTCGATTTCGGCTAATTGCCAAAACATCGGTTTCGGATCAGTTAACCGGTCGTTACCATTGAGCCTTCATGTTAATAAGTTCTACCAAAAACCGATGACGGAGTGTTAACCCCCTTTGAATTTTCCTTCTCATATCGATAATTTTTTTTCATTTCTTTTTAAGCCTCGTACTCCTCCGTTAGAAGACCATGATCATCGTCAACTACTTTCTTCACTCTTTTCTGACACAAAAAAAGAACCTTCTACCCCAATTCAACTTCCTCCGGCTAATAACAATTCTGGAAGTGGATTAAGTGGTGCTGAAGTGATTTCATTAGTTCAACCTTTGGGATTTTCTTTGGATCATGTAGAGGTTGTGGCTGGTTTACAAAGATTTTTGGAAGAAAGAGTTATTGAGCAAATTGAAATGGAAAAGAGGAGACAAGGAAATATTAAGGTTTGGAAATTTTAATTTGGGAATTCAACATTAAAAAAGGACCTTTTTGAACTAAGGATGGTCAAACATTTTTCAACAGATTTTGCTTAAAAATTAGGATTACTTAACTATTTCTATTTACTTTAGAGTTTAAGGGCAGGTTATCCTTTCTTATGATATGTATTAAAAAAAATTTTTTTTAATTCTCAAAATCGTTAAAACATGTTCGATTTTTCTCACATTGATTAGTTTTTTTTATAATTTCTTCTAAAAATGGATTTTTTGAATAAAAAAGTTCCTTTATTTTAAAGAATCTCCTGTCTCGCGATTTTGACTATTCCGATGAAGAGGATGAAGGTGGGGGCGGCGGTCATCATCACAATGGCACACACACATCGACAGGGTCACCCATAACCCTTTCAAGTGTTTCTAAGGAAAAACTTTTAAATCTTGCAAGATCAGTAGTTGCTGAACCAGCACATCAAGAAGGTTTTTTCTTTTTATTTTTACTATTAGTAAGTGACATTCACGAACTCCAAGTAGAGCTAAAACTTTGAACATTCATAACTTCTCATTCTCGGGGTCTGGGATGATATTGGCAATAGATTTTCTCACATCTTGTGAGTGTCCCTCATATTTGTTTGGGGCTTTTGTGAGATTTAAACGGAACAAGATCATTTATTTTTATTTAATTCTATCTGCATACCTTAAAACAGTCCATGGATATACTTATTAATAGTAAAATCAAGGTGAAAAAGTATTATTTTTAAAAAAATATTATTTTTAAGGAATTTTCTTTCCGAATTTTCCGTCTAAAGATTCAAAAAATTCTTTAAATTAATAGCAATTATTCTATAAAATCATTTTTTGTTTTTGTCTATTTTGAAAAATATTTCTTAAGAAATGAGAAAATTGGTGGCTTGTGTAAATAAAGATGTTGGCATTGGTTCACCGGCTGCAAAAATGGCCCTTCCTCAACAACAACTACAACAACCATTGACTTTTCCAATGCCAAACTTTTCTTTTCCACCGCCAAGCTTTTCAAACGGAACTCTTTTTCCTGGGTTATTTCTGCAGGTTTTATAAAAATATTTTTATTAAAAAAATTTTTTAAGCCTCCAACTTCGTCCATTGCTAATTTTCAAACTACACCGACTTCAATGTTCCCCATGTCAACGCAGCAATTTCCACAACAACAACAACAAACGCATCGGGACGATAGAAAAGAGGCTGAAAACTATCGCAATGATCGAAACGATTATTCTAGAGGTGACAGAAGGGATAGCCGTGCTAGTGGGTCTTCACGGAAACGGAGTAGATGGTAAGAGAATAGAGCTGGGTTTTAATGATTGGACTAGAGATAGAGCATACTTGGGATAACATATGGATGAGTACTTAATTTTTAAATTTTTAAACAGGTCACCAGTTGATGAAAAAAGTCGCAGTTCTAGACGTGATAATGATTCAACACGACATGACGAAAAATCATCCTCTCACCGAAGACGAGAGAATGATGAAAGATCTGAAAGATCCTCACATAAAAGAACTCGAAGCACATCACCAAGAAAAAGTATTTTTTGAATTTATTTAAAAAGCAATATTTTTCAGATGATCGTGAACGCAATAGCGACAAAGAAAAGGATCGTGAACAAATGATGAGAGATCGTAGACGTATGGGATTACCCGAAAAACTGAAATTTGAACATGTTCTCAGTAAGGATTTTTATTTTATAAAAAAGGCTCGATGAGTTGGATCCGCTATAAACACGAATGGTTTTCGTGGGGGCATGAATGAACTGTGGATAGGGACCTATTTTTAAGCAGATTTTAGTGAAGATATTTGCTTGGTATGTAGTATTCGATATGCCTACTAGTTAAGAATCTATATGGAACAACAACCTTCCCTTTTAAAAAATAATCTTAACTAAAATAATATTTAAAAATTTTAATAAAAGATTTATTTTCTCAAAAAAACCTATTTTGTTAGTTGCATCTCGAACCTTATGGTTTGGCCGTATTCCTACATCAGCTAATGAAAATGATATTATTGAATCTGTAAAAGAAATTGGTACACCAGAAAAAATAATTATCGTTAATACACGTGGTTGTGCTTATGTGACAATGCCTGACAGAAAATTGGCTTTTAAAATTATTGATAGAATGGGAAAAACAATTCAAGTTTTAAAGAAAAATATAAAGGTTTTTTATTTGATTTTTTAATATTAAAAATTTTTTAAAAGCTTGCTTGGGCAACAATTCCAAGCATTAAAGAAGAACAAAAATTTATGGATAAATGGGATTGTGAACTTGGTTTTGCCGAGATTCCTTTTTCAATTTTGCCTGATGGAAATTTGGATAAATTAATGGAAGGAGCTTGGTTAGAATTATATACTTTACCTGAATTATTGAAAGGTTTTTGTTTTATTTTCTATTTTAATTAGGCGAGAATTTTGGTCCTCGGTCCATATCCTGAGTTTTTTTTATTCAAAAAAGGGGACAGTGCTTTCCAAGAACCACCTTCATCAAAATCTGAACAGTCAGAAGACGACTGTGTGGGATCATTAAGTTTTTTAAGCCGGGAAAACCGAAGGGGTATCTTCCTCTCCTTTTTCTTACCTCTTAATCGATTGTAGTTGTGGTATTTTTACGTTTAAAAAATTTTTAAATTTTAAGATCGTTATACAAACACTGGAATTAAACAAATACAACAACAATTACAAGCAATTCAATTGCCACCAGCAGGTTTAACACTATTGCCTCCACAAATGGCAGCTGGATTACCTGCTACAGCTGGACAGTTAATGCCTGGTTTTACTTTTGTACGTTTTTTTAAAGTTTTTAAAATAAACATTGAATTTTATTTTAGTAAGAAATTTTTTATTACTTAAAATTAGTTAACCTTTTTTATTTTTCCTACCTTTTATTCGAGGTAATTTCCATATGCATTTTTAATTTTTGAATGCTATTTTTAGATAGTACCTTTAAAAATTATTTTCTTTAAAATTTTTAACTATATATTTTCTTTCCGGTTTTCGAAAATCCATCCATATCTTTGAGGTTCACTCACATTTGCGGACCGATATCTGCGGGTAAAACCAAGTAAGAAAGTATTGAAATTGGAACGGCTATTGAATTGATTTCCGCAAATTTCGGTCCGCAAGTATCGCTCTACATATTTTTAATTTTATTTTTTCCCATCCATTCTATTTTTCCCTTTTTATCATTTCTAATCAAAACAATTTATTTATTAATATAATTAGCCTGCTGCTTTAACCGCTGCAATGTTTCCTCAAATGGCTGCAGCTGCTTCTGGTTTAATGGCATTTCAACAACAACAACAAGCAAATAACCAAAATCTTCCTCAACAAAATACAGCAACAGATTCTACACCATCTAATAATAATGAAAACAATAATAATAGTAATCCATTAAGTACAACAACTACACAATTTCCTCCAGTATTTCCAAATCAGGTTTGAAATTTTTTTTAATTATTAAAATACCCTTGTAATTCTATAGGCAATTCAAATGCCACCTCCACATATGTTGAATCCACCAAATCAACAAATTCGATTTAATCAACAAAGATTTAGAGGACCATTTCATGGAGGTAGATTTCCTGGCGGTGGTGGTAGATTTCCTGGAAGGGGAAGAGGCGGAGGAAGAGGTTTTGTTAATAGAGGTGGATGGAGAGGTGGTGGAAGTAGTGGTGGAGGATTTGATGGAAGTAGTAATAGCGGAGTAAGTGGAGGTAATAATGGTGGTAGTAGTGGAGGAGGTGGTGGATGATTCAATTCTAAAAATAAATATTTGATACATAATTTAAAAAATATGTTTGACTATTTTTGGTTGGTACAAGTAAGAGAGTTGACTTTTGGTCAGAAAAAGATACGTTTGTTTTTAGGGTTTCCGACTTTTTTGACGATCTCCTTCTATAATGATCTTGAAAAATTTTTTTTAGAAAATATATACTCGCTAGAGATCGGTCTGAATCCAGAGTCCAGATCCAGGCATTTTTGTCGTCCTGGATTTTCTCTGGATCCAGAATCCTGTCCAGGTTACTAACCTAAATCCAGATCCAGACTTCTTGAAAATACCGATCTCTAATACACATACTCTCCTAATAGTACCAACTATTATTTTTTTGATTGTTATCCTTAGAATCTGCACACACACAAACAATGTTTATTATTTTATTTTCTCTGAATTTTATCCTAATTTTTTTTTAATTATTAAGAATAAATGTGAGGTATTTTTGTTTATTATTTTAAATTAATTTTTATGGTTATTTTAACCTTTTATTTTTTAAATTAAGACAATTTTTTAAATTAATTTTAAAATAATCTTTGAAAAATTTTTTCGATTTCCTATTGCTTCTTTTTGCCAATTTTTCGTTTAAAATGGCAAAAGCAATAGGAAATTGATTAGGTAATCAGAATTTTGAAAAGTAGGGTAGACTTTTGTAATTTTATTTGGTTGGGTATCGGAGAATTTTAATATGTGGTGGTTTACTTAACGAAAAGAGGAAAGGTCGAAGAGATCAAGACTGAAACTAGGGGGCCGCTCTGCCCCCCCCCCCTTCCGAAGGTTTTTCTTACGGGCCTGGAGGAAATATCCGGCAATTTCCTATAAAATCTAGTAACATACCTTCGTTTCTTTCTAATGGAATTGGATGAATAGAATTTTTTAAAAAAATTTTTACTGATGTGAGCTAAACTATTGTAAGATTAGTCGATGATTGTTTCTTTTTGTAACGAATTAAAAATTGTGAAGACCTGCATTTGAGGATTCCAAAAAATATATTGAGAAGATCATAAACATCATTTCATCATTCCCAACTTTTTGTTTAGTTTATAGGCATTGAAAAAATTTTTTTAGTTAATTTAAATGTTCAAACCTTTAAATAATTAAAAAAATATTTTTTTAGATTAGTAGAAAAACTTTTTTAAAATGCCAAATACAAGGAGTTATGCTGCTAGAAAGCGTTTGATGGAAATGGAAAGTGAGAGGTTAGAAAAAAATATTTTTATTTGACTAATTAAAAATAGGAAAATTAAAAATTATTTTTGAAAGTAAATTAGAGGTTATTAAAAATGTTTTTGTAAAGTCAGAATTTCTTTTAGATTTTTTCAGTATATTGGGTAAACTAAGGGGTTTAGGATGCTCCTTTTTTTCCTCTGCAGAATAGTCGGCCTCTCTTCCCTCATTAATTTAATTAATTCCATTGAATAATAAAGAAATGAAGAGGAAGGGAGAAAGTCTGCCCATTCTGATCAAAATAAGGAAAAACAGGGAAACTGGGAAGAAAAAGGGGAACCCTAAACCTTGGTTTACCCAGAATATTTTCTGATTTATTCGAAATTGTCCACTCAGAAAGGATTCGAAATTTTTAGAATTATCAGAAAATTGATTTTTAAAAAATCAGAAAAAAATCAGAATTTTTTGGAAATTTAAAATGCTTCTGAAAGAGCATTTAAGTTCCTTTTGCTTCGAAAGTAATCTTTGAATTTTAATTTCTGATTTTATTTTCTAAAAATATGTAGTAGAATTTACATTAATAAAATAATTTATAAAAATTAATTTTAGATTATTGAAAAGATGTTGAAATAATTTTTATTCTTTTCCTCTACTCTATCCTCCCTTCGATTTTTTCCCCAAAAAATATTTTTTGGCGTTATGTTTTTTTTTCAAAAAATTTTTAAAATTTTTCAAAATTTTTAAAATAAAAAAAAAAATTTTTTTAGACTTGCTAGTAACTCAAATTCTCCAACAACTAGCAGACCCTCAAAATTTAAAAAACGAAAAAGATATAAATATCATATTGAAGAAACTCCAAAAGCCATTGAAGCGCAACAAAAATTAAAAGAAATTAAACCTGATGAAATTTTGCTTCCATCAATCAATAATATCGAATTAAATTTGGATAAACAACAAAATCAAAAAATCGATTCCCTGGCTTCTTTAAGTCAAGAAAATATTGCCAAACAAATTTGTGCTTCTACAAACACAAAACAAGTTTTGTATCAACAACCGAGTTTTCAGGTTTTTCTTTTTTGGACCTATGGCCAGTAACTGACTGTATTTACTGATTAAGACCCCTTCTCTAAATTTAGCCCCCTTTGTAGTAGAGCCCCTGGGGTTTAATTTCAGAAAATGCGGTAATTAAAAAAGCGATTTGTGGTGGAGTCGTTTCGACGCCTATATTGTCTGGGCATGAGATGTTTGGGAATATACCCACCTATACGAACCTTTAAATTTTTTACGACGAAATGAAACAAAAATTTTAGAAAAATGTTTCGAAACTTAACTTTTAAAATTTAAAAAAAAAATTTTGCCTTCGATATTTAATTAAAGCTTGGCAATTTTTCGTTTAACGGGATTATATGTCTCTCTTCAGAGTGTTTGTGTTGTTGACTTCTTTCGTTCTGAAAAAACGCAGAAAACTGACTAGTGGTCGGCTGATAATAATTTAATCCCTTTTTAATCGATTTAATATCCATAAGGAAAATAAAGAAAAAATTAGATAAAGAAAAAAATTTTTTTCACTTATTTTTTTAGCAATGTTTCTTTTCGAATAATCAGCCAAAACCTTTAAATTCTCAACTTTTTCAACCTCCACCACTTTCAAATTGTCAAAATATGCACGGAAATAATTCAAATAATTCTGGTAGACCTCCAATGAAAAGGCCTCATTTAATGCATCAACCTAGACATCATTTGCAGCATCCACAACAACATAGAGGGGTTGGGCAAGTTCAACATGTATTTTTTAAAATATTTTTTTTTGGAAATTATGGGGGTATTTGTAGGAAAATTTTTTAGAATAATTTAATTTTTTTTAATAAATTCGAGAAAGTCCAATGAATTGATAATTTAGCTAATTTAAATTTCCGAGAAGGGAACCTATGTTTTTGATCAACTTTGGTCCTGCTCAGAAATAAGGTTCGTGAATCCTGTGAAATTCATATTACGAATTGTCAAACTTTCGAAGCTTATTGTTTGAAAACCATCTGTTTTTGAGCGGATGTTTTTTTGATATTTTACTTGAGGGCCTTGACGACTTATTATTCTTTAAATCTTGGGGGTTTTTAAAAAAATTTCCCCTACTATATAATTTATTATACTTTCCCCTACATTTGTTATTTTCTTTTTATTTTTTAAATCTTAAATCTTTAACAGCGTTTGCCACATCCTAAACAAATTCCTCCTGGTCCTTCTATTCCTCAACAACAACCGCAGCAACAAATACCTCCTGGGAATAAACAGGCTATTTTTCCGCAGTGTGCAAATGATGTTCTTGTTCATGTATTTTTTATTATTAAATATTAACTCATTTGAAAGGGCTTTGTATGAGTTGAGTACCTGAAATCTCATCCTTTTTGTATATTATGTAGAGATTTCATGTTTTTTCTCTTTTTTTGGACCCATAAATATAGGACCTATAAACTTGAAAATTCCCTGTTTTTGTTTGGATAAATTGGTCATTGAATTTTGATTTTCTCTTATTTTTTGTTGTGTTTGACTCAACTTTAAGAGCTCTTTCTAATAGTTTTGAGGATTTTCAATTTTATTTTTAGGTCGGCGATTTTGTCAAACAACACGGCCAATTTCCAAATAAAAGTTGGAATCGTGTGAAAATAAAAGAATTACAAAATTTGTTGGATCAGGATCTTTTTTGTTTGTCTACAGATTTGAGAAATTCTCGTCTCAATCCTTTACAAAGTTTTAAATTGTTGGGAATTGTTTGTAATTATTTTGATAAGGTTGTTTTTTAATTTTTATTTGGGGGGAGGTTTTAGGGAAAAAGACTACCTATGGCCTTCCTAATTTTTTAAAATTTTCGACTGCGGCGTTAAAAATCAAAATTTCTGGGCCTTCGGCGCCAAAAATTCGGCGCAGAAAAATTTTCCCTTCTTGGCCCCTTCCCTGAAAAATCCTGGTTACGGGCCTGCTTTGTGGTAGACTGGCCTGCTCTCGATGATACTATCCTTTTCATTAGGGGGAGGTGCCAGTTTGATTCCTTTTGTTTTCCTTTTATTACTTTTTTTTTTGGTTATTTGGTTATATCAGGATTTGGTTATTTGGTTATATCATTTTTTTTTTGGTTATTTGGTTATATCATTTTTTTTTTTGGTTATTTGGTTATATCAGGATTTGGTTATTTGGTTATATCATTTTTTTTTTGGTTATTTGGTTATATCATTTTTTTTTTGGTTATTTGGTTATATCAGGAGGAGGCGTCAGTTCGATTCCTAAAATTTGGTTATTTGGTTATATCAGGAGGAGGCGTCAGTTCGATTCCTTTCGTTTTCCCTTTACTACCTTGTGATTTTTATAAATTTATATTCCACTCTTATTTAAATTTATTTAGGAAGTATCGAAAGAAGCCGATCCAAAACTTCGTTATTTACATTTTGATATTATTTTTTGTGGCCGTGAGGGAGAGGTTTTATTTTTTCTAATTTTTTTTTATTATTCCCTCCTTTTTTATAGCCTTTACTTCACGAAGCTCGTGTTCAATTTCTGATCAAAATTTGTTCGCTAGCTGCCCAATTTCCTGTGTATGGATTGTTTGACCATGTTGGCCAATGGCTTGGAAAAGTATCTTTTAAAGAAATTTTTAAATTTGGGTTTTTATTCATAAAAATAGAAGAGACCATTCTTAACTATAAAATGAAGATTTAACATTCTAGTAAGACGAGTCCTTTACAAGGGAAAGTTGCAAGGTGTCCGACCTAAAGACTGTCGAGACCGGGCTCATTCGATAGAGAATGTGCTCTTTCTAGCAAGGATTTTGTACCGTTTTTGCCTGTTCTTTGATCTGGCCAAGATATGACCCTCCAAAGTTTTTTTGTGAATAGTTTGGGATAGTCTCTTTTAACTGAAAATCAAAAAAAATATTTAATAAATTTATTTAATATTTCATTTAAGGTAACCAGTGATGAATTAAAACGTAGTTATGCTGAACAAATTGTTTCTGAATTGGTAGAAGGTTTCATTTTTGGTCCTGAAAAATATAATTTGGTATGATTTAATTTATTTGAGCTGAAAAAATTGCTCATTGTTAGGCAACTCCCTAACTCATTTCAGTGACATTTAATCCCAAAAATTTTTAGCTTAATTTTTTCTTTTTTCTGTACGAACAGACTTTGTAATTTATAATGAGTTGTATCTCAAATTGATGGTATCGCTTATTAGGCAACTCCCCAACTCATTTAATCCCTAAAATTTTAAAAATTTTTATTTTTTCAGTACGAACATTTACTCCCAATTGTTAATTATTCCTTTGAATTTTGTGCTAATTTTATCGTCTTTTCAATAAGTAAAGAAACGTTAGGCCCAGTTATGGCTTTAATTATTGGTGAATGGTTATGTCACCGTGTTGATCAATTTTTGCGTTATTTAAGTTTTTGTACGCATTTGAGTCTTCCTTTTTGTGGACAGGTAAAATTTAAAAGAATTTTTGAATAATTTGTTTTCTGTTTTCGTTATAAGATACTTGTGGTTAAAAGATTTTATCTTATAATGGGGAAGTCTTAAAGAGGGAGGTATCGTTTGGGAATTCTTCACTCCCCTGCACACACCCAGTGACCAACCAAATCAAAAATCTGAGGTTTATCTAATCTGGGGGTATTCTAATTGATAGGTCTGTATAAAGAACTTTGAGGGCATATTGACAAATGAATTTTTATATTTGACAAGTGAATTTAAGAATATAGAGAGTTACCTTCCGAATAATTTTATTCTTTTTGAAATGTCCACAAATTTTATTAACACCCCATTCATAAAACCTAAAAATGTTTTAAAAATTTTTTTAAAGAAATTTGATTTGCTTGTTCGTTATGATTGCTCTCCTATAGCCTCGAAAGAGAACGACGATACCCATTATAGATTACATTATATTTTAATAAAAATAATAACTGCTTGGAGGTATGGATTTACACCTACACAAGTATTTTTGAAATTTATTTTTGAAATAAAAATTAATTTTTAAGCAACAAAAACGTCCACAACTCGCCACTCCAAATAATTCACAACAAACATTTCAACAGCCTATGGTTAATTGTTTGACTGAAATATTTCAAAGGTTTGAAGAAAAATGTTTTTATTTAATATTCTATAATTAAATGTTTGGTGTAAATCAGGGAACGTGAATGAATGAAAAATAAATTTCCGATTTCGTGTCTCGGTATTAAATAGTGTTTCACCGGGAGTTCTCGGATTTTTTGGTTCCGGTTCCGGCCTTCAGTTCCGGTTCCGGCCAAATTTGCGGTTCCGGCGAAACAAAACCTAGTACAAAACCTTTTCCTGGTGCACATGAAGGTATTATTTTATGATGGTTCGACTCCATAATGTTTTGTTTATTTTTTAAATTCTTCTGAAATTTTTCCCTTTGTGAGAACATTAAACATAAGCTTTCTTTAAAAATATCTTTAAAAATATTTTTCTTTAACTTTATTTTCTATTTATAAAATTAATCTCCCTTATTTTAAAGTATCGATTCATTATCTATAATTGCTCAATCACGAATTTTGGAATTAATTGTCAACTCTGCCCGAGCGAATTTTTTCTCTTCAATGGAACCATTCCGTAATAAAATATCTTTATTAAATTCTAGTGAATTTTTTACAAATCATGGAACTTTGTGGCATTCACTTGAAGTTTTGGCACGTGCAAGAAAGGGGGAAAATTGAAATTAAAAATATTTTTGGTTAAAAAATGTGCATTTGAATGGGTAATAAAAAATTGTTATTTTTTTGTGCATAATTTTTTGAAAATAATTGTTGAGAAAGGCAGAATTTAAAAAAAATACTTTTTTCCTTTGCAGTCGACTTTAATTATACCTACAACCATCACTTAATTTAAAATATTTTTTTAATTTAGTTGGCCACGGGGTTAGAAAAAATGTCTAAGCGACGGAAACTTTCGGTTATCGAGATTTTTCGGAGTCTTGATTCTCGTACGACTCTCCCAGTTCGGTCTCTATTCTAGGTATTATCCTCAATTTAAAATATCCCTAATTACAAAGAAGACCGACCATTTCACTTTCCGGGGTATTTAACAATGAGATTGAATTGTAAATATTTTTTAATAATCTTAAGAAATTCTGCCTTTCTCAAAAAATTTGTTCCTTTGAAATTTATTCCATTATCAAACTGTCTCCTAATTTCATTTACTTTGTTGTTTTGTTTGACCCCCCCCTCAATATTTATTTCTTCATCAAATTACCCCTATTTTTTGTATTGTCCCTCCTCAGATTTTTTGATAAAAATTGAAAAAATTTTCTTATTATTTTTCCATTTATTTTTAAATTTAAATACTTTTTTTATTTTTAAAAATTTAAATTTTAGATTAATTCCATTATAGTTTTCTAAAATGGTTGTTTCCTCCACTACAAATAACACACAACAATTAGATGCTCTCCTTCGTAATTGTCTTTCCCAACGTTTAGAGCCTAATGAATTCTTTGAGGAAGCATGTCGAATGATTATAGAAGAAAATGGGCAGTTTCCGGGTTCTTTTTTTAGAAATTTAAAGAAATTTTACTCATAACTCATTATAAGGTTTGGGGGAAATTGTATAAAAGACACCTCTCTAATAAGTAAGTGTCACGTAAATAGGAAGTACTGCTCGGGAGGGTCCCTCCTCCACTCCCAACTTATGACCAACCATTTTTAAAGGTCCTTCAGGGGAAGTTTAGTATTGGATATATGTACCAGGGGTGGGCAGAGTCCCAAAAAATATGAGAACGAGATAAAACGAGATACGAGATCTATCAAAAAATACGAGATTTTCACGAGATACGAGACCTCTAAAAACACGAGATACCAGACTAAGCCCACCCCTGATATGTATATTATGGGAAAATCAACTCATTCTGAATAATTCTGTTTAAAAAATAAAATTTCAAAAAAAATTTTAAGAACGTGTTCTAAATATTGCTAATAATTACGCTTCTGCATTTCCCGAAGAAAGTGATATTTTTTCTTTGGCACTTGCTTACTTAAAAATTTTGTTTATTCATGGATTAATTCAACCACAAAAATATTTGACAATTCTTGTAATTTTGAAAATTATTTAAAAAAAAATAAAAAAAATTTTTAAAGACAACTTTTGATTGTTGGACTCATCCCATTAAAATAGAAGAAATTGCTTCTGATTTAGAATCTTATATTAATAATAAACGGTTGGAGGAAAAATTAAAATAATTTTAAATACAGTCAGACCTCACTCTTAAATACATTTCAATTTACAGTAAATACTGAAATAATTACCCTGGGTAATTATTGTTAGGGTGCTGTATCTAATTATTAGGGTGCTGTATCTAGAGTATATCTCAATTCAATTGAAGCGAAATTGACTTGTTTTTGACGGAACGGGCCTGTTGAGACCGGCCGGTTGAGCCCCGCCAGTTGAGACCGGGCGGTTGAGACCGAGGACAGTTGAGCGCGGGCCGGTTGAGACCGGGCCAGTTGAGCGCGGCCAGTTGAGCGCCCCTTGTTAACTGGCTAGTTGAGCGCCAGTATATTTTTACACTGATAAACCTCTGACAAAATGTTTACTCATGTTTGGAACACCTTGACTCATGTTCGGAACATGAGTCAAAATGAAACAACACATTCCCCCGTTCGAGAAACGGGTGAAGTTGGTCCGAATATTGGGGAAGTTGTTCTCGCTTTAGTATAGGTCCACCGAGATCGGAACTCAAACTATATACCATTCGATTCGTCTCGCCGATCTGAGTTCAAATTTGTAAGAATTTTCTGCCGGAGACGAAAATTCGCAGAGATATAGGCCCCCAAAAATCGAAAAACCATAGGGGTGAGTAAGCTCGATTTTGGGGTAAAAAATTCGTATGCGCAAATAAAAGCTCATTCGAAAGAGCTCGTCGAGCTGAGTCGAATGACAAAAAACACCGCGATCTGACTTCATAGGGTCGAGATCTGACTTCATAGGGTCGAGCTATGTTGACAACAACAACATCCCCCGTCCTTGGAACAACTTCCCCCGTCCTTGGAACAACTTCCCCCGTCCTTGGAACAACTTCCCCCGTCATTTGAACAACTTCCCCCGTCCTTGGAACAACATTCCCCGTTTCGCGCTCAACTGGCCAGTTAACAAGGGGCGCTCAACTGACTGCGCTCAACTGGCCCGATCTCAACCGGCCCGCGCTCAACTGTCCTCGGTCTCAACCGCCCGGTCTCAACTGGCGGGGCTCAACCGGCCGCGCTCAACTGACCCCAACCGGTTTTTGATATTGAGTCTTAAAATGCTCCAATAATTAAATTTGATAATTATTTTTTAAATATTTTTAAAGTTGCTTAAAATAACTAGGGGGTAATTATTTGAGAGAGGGTTTTATCATTCACGGTAACTACTTTTTATGAATTTGTTTAGTCGGAGAGGGAAAGGGGATGCACACTTTATGAATTTTCGGCTCGATTGTCTATTAAACGTTTTTGGATATCAGTATATTTCCTAGGAACTGTAAAGTTTTGCCCAATTATTATTCACTTTTCAGCTCTAACGTAGTATTTAAAAATGAAGTTTGACTCTAATTAAAAAATATTTTTTAAAATCAAAATTAAAAAAACTTTAATTTCATCAGAATTGCCGTCTATGAGGGTAATAGCCATGTTTTATTCACACAAATTACCCAAATATTGGATTGGTATATTTATTCAATAGAAAAAATTGTTGAATTAATTGTTAGATTTTAATTTAATTTAAAAAATAATTTTTTTAATTATTTTTGGTAGAATGAAAATAATTTTGATGAATTTTCTCTTATTTTTGTCAACAGAATTAAAGCTATTAAACATCTGCATGAACGACCGTTTACAGCAATTATAATTTTTACGTTTCTCAGTGAAAATTCTGGTGAGGGAAAATTAAATTTTGATTAAAAAAATTAAATTCTGATTTTATTCTGATTTTTTAAAATCAGAATTCTGATTTTATTTTCATTTCTGGTTTTTAAAATTTAATTCTGGTTTTTATTCTGATTTTTCACATCAAAATTCTGATTTTATTAAACAAAATTCTGATTCTATTCTGATTTTTTACATCAAAATTCTGATTTTATTAAACAAAATTCTGATTCTATTCTGATTTTTTACATCAAAATTCTGATTTTATTAAACAAAATTATGATTTTTATTTTGATTTTTTAAGATTTAATTCTGATTTTATTCTGATTTTTTACATCAAAATTCTGATTTTTATTAAACAAAATTCTGATTTATGATATTTCTGATATTTTAAAATTTATTCTAGCTTTATTTCAGAATTTAAAAATTTAATTCTGATTTGAAAAAAATTTAATTCTGATAGTTCTTTATTTCTGATTTTTAAAATAAAAATTCTGATTTTTCAGATAATTCCTCTATAGATAACAATATTAATAAACTTCAAATAATTTCAAATAAAATCACCAACCATTTAAATGAATTAAATGAAAAAAGAGAATCGACCTCAAAAGAAGATGAAATGGAGGTTGATGAAGAAAAAGAAGAGAAAATTAAAGGTGAAATTAAAAAATTTTTTTTTAATTTATTCCTTTCAGAACCTTCATTTTTCTCAAAGCTTTCAAATTTTTTAAAATCAATTGACCAACTTATTGAATTATTTCCTTTGTAATTTTAAAAATTTATTTTTAAAATTATTTTTTTTTGTATTTTGAGATTTTCATCTCCACCAAAATCTAATTGGCAACCTTGTAGAGAGGATTTTATTCATAGAAAATACAGACCGGCACTCCTCTCTTTAGGCTCTATTTTTGCAATTTTTAGAGTTATTAAAACTGCAGATGAGGTGAAAATTAATTAAAATTCTTATTTTTCTTTGAAGCATTAAAATTCTGTTTGATACTAATGTCTTCTGATTTCCCGGAATTTTAAGTTTCTGATTCTCCCTTTGTGTTTTTTTCCGGAAAGTTTTCAAAATTTATTTTCTCCATACATTATATTTTTGTAGTTCCGGATAAGTTTAATTTTTCTAAAAAATAAATTCTGATTTCATGCTAAAACACCCAAAATGTGTTTTGTTATCATGTGTTTTTAAAAATTCTGATTTTCAGGAAAGTTTCTGATTTCCACTAAGTATTTTTTCCAGAATTATTGTATTTTTCAAAAATATCTCGTGTTTTCCGGAGCTATTTTCAGGAAATAAACTTATTTTTCGGAGACTTAAGTTTATAATTTTTTCAAGAATTATTATATTTTCCTTGGAATATTAATTAATCATTTTATTTATTTCATTAGGTAGCCGATACATTTTTAACTGTTGGAAATATATTAGGGATGGAACATGAACAAATTGTTGAAGATTTGCTACGTGCTGTTTTTCTAATCCAGGCACTTATTTTTTTAAATATATTTTCCCTTAATTTTTATTTTCAGTTAGAAACTTCCAATATTTGTTCAGAACAACGTGAACGGGAGGCATTGGCTGATGTTTTTGTTTTTATCAAATTGCCACAGGCAAAAAATTTTTTTTTGAAAATTTTTGAAAAATTATTTAATTATTTTAGGTTCTAAAATGTTTAATTCAAAGGCTAGTTGATTAAAAAAAATTTTTTTTTTTATTTTTTTCTGAAATAATAAAAATTAATTCTCCCCCAATTTTTAAGAGGAATTCAACGCCAAACAATTTCCAAAGCTTTAGAAAATATTTGTAATTGTGATTCTTTATTAGATCAAGTAGATGATAAAAAATCTGATAATGTTTTTCGTTTCTTTTTGGATGGATTGAAAAAGGCGGATGTTGTTAATTCAAAAGAACACGAATTTTTAACTAAAAAAAGGTGAAGAAAATAAAATGAATTGGAAAAAAATAATTTTAAAGAGATTTAAAACGTTCACAAAACGAAGAATTACCTGCTGGCGAACGCCAAATGATTGTTCGTTCGGAGCTTATTTCGAGAGTGCAAAAAGCGAAGAGAGGAATTGACACGCTTGTACCGGAAAATACAGAAAGGCTTTTAAGAAGGCTTTTGTCTCTTGGTTGGTAAAACATTAGAATTTGTATTTTCCGGAACTTTTTAGAATTAATTGTTTTACGGAAAATAAAAATAATTTAAATATATTCCGGAAACTTGGGTTAGTGCGCGGCTAAGTAGGCGCAAAGCCATGACTAGCTGGCTGGTCCTTATCAATTTTGGTACCAATCTCATTAGCTCTATGAGAGAGATCGTTTAATACTAAATATGATAAGATTCGGAAAGACTGAAGCAGGTTATGAAGCAGGCTCCTAGTTGGGCTGTACCCCCGTAAGCCTATTAGAATTTAATTATAAATTTCCGTGATACTCATAATTTTTATTTTTCATTAGATTTTTTCCGGAAGATACAGAATTGCTTCCGGAAAATACACAAATTAGCATTTAACTATTTTCATAAACACAAATTTGTATTTTATATTCATTCTAACAAAATCTAAGGTGAAATTCCCATTGATATGCTCTGTTCGATTTATTGTGCATGTGGAGAGTTGTCTCTATTCTCTTCAAAATTAGCAGCATTAAATGCCCAGGCTCAACAACCTATTACTGGGGAGAATGTTAGCGGGGCAACAACTAATGCCCAAGGGAGATTGTTAATTTTTGATTCTACATTTTTATTAATGGCACGTATACAACATGTATTTGCTGATATGGTACTAATTGAAGAATTCTGAGATAATTAAATTAATTTTCGTTAGCGTTTGGAAGAATTAGTTGGTGGACGTTTACACTGCGCATTTTATCGTTGGACACAACGTTATCAGAAATGTATTGAGGAAAGTGAATCGATGTGTTTTGTTTTATCTTCACAGACAGGAGGGTCTTCAAATGAAGATTCTACAGATTCCTCTGTATTTTTGGAAAAATTTATTTTATTTTTTTTTAATTTTCAAGTTCCGTTCAAATTTTCAACGTAACCAATTCCAAGCAATGCGTTCACAAAAACAACCTTTTTGGTTAGCGGAAAATAATGATTTTGGCAATACAATAGAAACTGTCCCTTTAATTGGGGAACTTTTATTGGAAGAGGTGAAAAATGATTTTTGTGTGATAATTTTTATGTGACCTTCCTGTTTCAGTCTTTAGCATTAACTCCCCTCCAATGGATAACACAAATGCAGAAATTTCCCAAAAATTCCTGACAATCGGGAATTCCTAACGTTCTTAGAGCCGTGATCCCTGTTATTTTTCAGACGAATACTTTTCAAGATTGGCTAGAGGCATAATAATTCACTCCAAGACAAAAGTATCAAGAAAATTTTTCCCCGTGGCTTAATAGATATTCTAGCTTAACAGATATTTTAATAAAATAAGTTTTGAAAATTTTTTAAAATAACAGTTTTCACGTGGTTCTCCAAACTCAAATGAAATAAATAACATATTTTGGACATTCAGTCAAATGAGTTGTTTGTGGCTTTGTCTTGTTCAATGGTTGGATGCACAACAACCAACTATTGGAAATACACCTCGACAAGCAATGGCTAGATCAATGAGAGAATTTGAAGTTAAACTTCAACAGCAAAAAACGGCTTCTGAAAAGGACAATAAGGATAATGGAGAACGGTGAATAATTATAGTTGATATTTATTCTTTCAACCTTTTTTTTTAAAATGGTTGAGGGGGTAGGGGTTAATTAATTGAGGGAGATGAGGCATTTGACTGAAGGAAGAGTTGTTTTTTGGAGCTGTTTTTTTTGGAGCTAATACATTGAAAATTCAATTTTTATTCACTCATAAAAGCCTCGAGAACTTTTTCTGGCTCTCTTATCTGACTACCGACCAGGAATCTTCCCATTTCGGGAATTGCCCTTCCTCTGGCAGACTTTATCCTCAAAAATACCAAGTGTTTTTTGTTGATCTTCCTTCGTAGCATTTTACCTCTCTCCTACGTTAACTAAAATTTTTTACTTTTAATCATTTTTCAAGCCTTCAAAGTCTAAGCTATTCAATTTTAATTGCTCGCCGTCTTCTTCGTCAAATAGTTGATCAAAGAATTAAAAAAGAACACCCATATACTTGGCTGGTTGGATTTGCTCAACGTCCATTGCCTGCATTACCTTTTGGGAGAAAAATGAGTCTTTTAAGGGCAAGCCCTGAGGAAATTAACGAAGAAAATCAGAGATTGAAGGAGGCAAATAATTATTAAAAAAAATTCATTATGGAATTTTTCTAGGTTTTCCTCTGCGCAAATCAACAGAGTTGGGCAACGCCTGATGCTATTGCACATATCAACCGTTGCAATGAATCCTGTACCTTTTTATACTTCATTATTTTCTTTATATCGAGGGTCGAGAATTTTTTGGTTCGATTCCTGAAATCCCAAAATTTTCCAGGATCTACAACCCTACTTATACCAAACAAAATCCACTTTAAATTCACTCCTGTTGGGCAGAATCGCCTTAAGTTATAGACTAACAATAATTGCCTTTATAACATCCATTATTATTTCTTGATAATGAACTCACTGTGGCAGTTAGCTAGGTACCCTTATATCCGTTGTGCCTATAACTGAGGCCCCTATAACAGGGCATGCTATATATTTTAATGATTCTAGACCAATTAATTTAGTATATTTTATCAGGCTTTATTCAAAAAATATTAGGTCGAATGGACATTTGGTTACAATGTTGGATGCGGCAAATGATGAACCAACAAAGAATTGTAACTGTTGATGAAAGTGAATTAGCCTCTGAATTGTGTTTAGCGGCAACAATAACCTATCCAGTCCCGTGTTTGTGTGAAATGATTAAACAGGTGGAAAATAGAGACGAAATTAATTTTGAATGTTTTATTTGTTTCCCCTTCAAGTTAGTGGAATGTATTTTGTTTGAACGCGCAACAACATCTACCTCTTCAACAACAATAGCATTACAACCAAATATCCATTCCGCCTTTGTCCCAAACATTGTTTCCGCTGTCTCTTCAACTATTAATTCAAACGAACATTCTTTGGAAGAACAAAAACATTCAACAACAAATCAACAAAAACAACAAACAAACATTCCAACACAACAAAAACATTCTTTATCTGCACTAGAACAACAACAAAAACATTCATTGCAACAGCAACCGGTAATGTTTTTAAAGAAAGATTTGTTTCTTCTTTGTTTTGTTAAAATCTTTCTTTAAAAACAAATGTTTTTCCCTTGTATTTTATGGGAAAAACATAAAAACAAATGTTTTTCCGAATGTTTTATGGGAAAAACATAAACAAATGTTTTTCCCTTGTATTTTATGGGAAAAACACAAAAACAAATGTTTTTCCCTTGTGTTTTATGGGAAAAACACAAAATGTTTTTCCCTTGTATTTTACGGGAAAACACAAAAACAAATGTTTTTCCCTCGTGTTTTATGTGAAAACACAAAAACAAATGTTTTTCCCAGAGTTCATTATGTTTATGCGGAAATAATAAACATTTTTCGCTTACAGGTTAAAAGACACCCAGTTGTTGGTCAATTATCTACAAAGGCTACAGTTATTGCCAAAATGCTTGTGCGAGCAATGCAATTGTTATTATGGGCTGGAGATAGACGAGTAAAATTGATAAAAAAAATTTTTAATTTTAAAAATTGTTCTAAAATTGTAAAGGTTTTGGAAAAAAGGGAAAGGGAAAAACGTATTCAACAATTTGGGCTTATTACACAACAACAACAACCTTCAGAACAATCTTCATCTTCTAGAAAACGATCCCAAATAGAAATAAATGAAAGTGGTATTTTAAAGATTTTAAAATTAGGAAAAAATTTTTTCTCAAGAGGAAGGACAACAACAAATGGACCAGACACCCTGTAGTTCCTCTTCAAATGAGCAACTACAGAATGAAGCTTTAGGAATTCAGAAGAAAAAAGTAATTAAAGGAGATTTAAATTAAAAATATTTACTTTTGGATTTTTTTAAAATTTTTTTTGGAGTTTAAAAGAGGGACAAGCATTTTTAATTCCAATCTACAACAGATCCATAATTTAAACGTAAAAAGTTGTAGAAAGTAGATCTGGTTAAACGAGCTGCTGTGAATCATGCCAAAATTGTTTAGATCAAACTTTAACTATTTTAGTTATAAATTATGCGGTAGAAGGGGGACATGTAGTGGATTGAATGGGTGGTATATACGAGGGGTGGAGAATTTTCAGTTTTAAGCGGAATAAAATTAAAAAGCAGAAGGCGGAGGCGGAGGCGGAAGACCCAAAAAAGGCGGAATTCTGCGGAACGCGGAGGCGGACCCATAATTATTTTAAATTATAAAAAATATTTTATTTTAAAAAGAGTGTTGATGTATCTTCTTCTGTTGTTGAAACTTGTACTTCTTCAATGAATGAAACAACAACAACATCGCGTTTGCCTAAAGATGCGTTAAAGGCACAATTAACTGTTAGCAATGTTTTTGAGGTAGTTATTTTGTTTATTAAACAAAAGAAAATTTATTTTTTTTAATTTTAAGGCTTTATTTAAAAAATAATTTATTTTTATTCAATAATTAAATATTTAGGGGGGTTATTATTTCCCTTAATTCTCTAAAAAATATTATTTTTATCCTTATTTTTTTTTAATTTAATTTTTTTATAAAGCGTTTTGAACGAATTGTTCGTGATTGTAACCTCCGCCCACCTGTTACTTTTATTATTTTCTTCATTCACGAATTGGCAGCGGCACCTCAAACAGAATATTGGCGACGTCTTGTTTCTATAATGCCTGTCAATTTAGTGGGGATTTTTATTTATTTAAATATTAATTAAAGAAATGTTTTTCTAAAGAATTTAATTACTTTCGAATTCTTTAATTGCTTTTGAAATATTCCAATTTTAAAAATATTCCAAATTAAAATTTTTTTAATTAAAAATGCTCTTCTTAAACCGAGGGTTCCACCACCGACCACTGGGACAGTGGTTAACCGGGGGCGGTGGGAGGCAGAGAGCAATAGTGAGCATAGAATAGCCATAGCCCCAGAGTTCTCGTCACCGAGGCAAAAACCACCGCAACCACCGTCCCCGTGAAAAGAGCACCTGATCGTAAATTTGGAACCCTACTTAAAACTATTCCGATTTTTCTAAAATTATTTCTGATTTTTAAGGTTCTGGTATGAGATTTCAATTTAAAATTCAGATTCTTTATTGAAAATCCGATTAAAATTTTAATTTTTCAAATTTTTAAACAGATTTTTGGATTGTCTCATCTAGATCCTCATGCAATTCCTCTCGATCTTTTTATGCGTTTGTATGATCCAAAGGATGAAAAAAACCGAAAACTTTGTTTACATTTTGCTTTTATGATTAAAAAACTTGGAAATATTTAAATAATTTTTTAAATTTAATAATTCTGATTTCTCTTGTATTTTTTGCTTCTGATTTTTTTTTATTTGTTTTATAATTTTTATTTTCATTTTTGTATTCTGATGTTTTCAAATATTTTCTACTTTTGTTATTTTTATTTAATACTTTTTCCAAAATATTTTTTAATAAAATATTTGGCTGTAGTGTAGTGTACCGGTGGTAAAAGTTCTGGATGTAACATATGTCATTCGATTCGTCTTGACGAGCTGAGTCGAATGGTACCACTCCCTACTTTAGGAAATAATTCTGGACCGAGTTATAGGTCCCGAAAAATTGAAAAACCAAAGGGGGGAGTAAGCTCGATTTTGGGGTGAAAAATTCGAATATGCAAATAATAGCTCATTCGAAAGAGCTCGTCGAGCTGAGTCGAATGACACCAAAATCAACGAAATCTGACTTGATTTGACAAAGTTATGAGCAGTAGTTACCCTCCAATAACCGTATCAAAGGGAAATGCCGCCAACCTATTGAAGGGTCTGGTTGGGGGAGGGGTCCGCCCCCATAAACGCCAGCCTATTGGTGCGCGAAGGGGGAGGGTGTAAGGGGAAAACCTAGTCCTAAAGGGATGTTTTAGAGTAATTAGGGGGAGGGTGTAAGGGAAAACGATTTGTTTGACTAATTGATCGGGGTTGGGTGTAAGGGGAGTGCTAATTGGTCTTATTGGTTTGGGGAGGGGTTAAGGCAAAACAATTTGTATTTACTAATTGGTCAGAGGGTATAGTGTAAGTGGATTTAAATGTGTTAATTAGTTGACTAATTAGCTGTGGGAGGGGGTAAGGAAATTTTTAAATTTTTTAATAAAAAATAATTTAAATAATTCTATGTATAAGTAGAAGAAGAGAAAAAGGGAGAAGTAAAGTACTCTGAGAAAAACGCTTGGCGTCTTTTCTCAGACTTACTTACTTCTCCCTACTTTACTTCTCCCCTTCGATTGAAAAATTTTACTTCTCCCTTCGATTGATTGCATAAATAATAATATGAAATTTTTTTATCATCATTTTTATTAAATTTTTCAGATTTTTTTAATTCTAGGAAACAAAATAACAATTAACGTTCAAAGCAGAAATTAAAAATGTTAACAATTCTGATATTGCTAGCTATGCTTAATGTTGTAAAGAAGTGCAATGCTAATCGTGAGAAGATTAAACGTAAAGATCCGGGTCGAATTCCTGTTATTCTTGAGAAGGTTTTTTATAGTTTTTTAAAATATTCTACAATCTTATTAAGGCACCAAAGTCTCGCTTACATGATTTGGATAAGAAAAAGTATTTAGTTCCTTCTGAGCTTACTGTTGGACAATTTTACTTCTTTATAAAAAAAAGGTATGTTCTACTGTTTCATGTGCTATTTGGGTTATTTAGAAATTTTGTCCTAATCGTAGCTTGTTATCCCTGATTTTAATCATCTATTTATATGAATGAATATAATTACATTATTTTACAAATCAGTTATAATTTTTTAGAATTAATTTAAATCATTTAAAGGATTCATCTTCGTTCGGAAGGGGCGCTCTTCTTCTTTGTTAACACTCTTATACCGCAGACAATGTCCACCATGGGACAACTTTATCAGGTTTTGCAATTCATAAAAAATTTTTAAAAAATTATTTTAAAAATCTTCGATTTTTTCGCTTATTAAAGTTTCGATAATTTTAGGATCATCACAAGGAGGATTTCTTCCTCTACATAGCCTATAGTGATGAAAACGTTTATGGGGCTGATGATCCTAGTTTATTAGTTGAGTCTGACGAGGAAAGTAAGTTTATTATTTGTATCAATTAAATTCTAAAATATAGTTGAAATTGAATCATCACCCGTTAAAAAATTTAAAAAAGTAACCTTTTTTGGTTTTGAAGAGGAGGAGGAAGAAGAAGAAAATTTTGAAGGGTTTGCAAATGGCGGTTTTCATTCTAAAGGTTTAAAATTTTTTTAAAACTCCCAATTAGTAATTAACTAAAATTAGGTACAAATTCAACAACTCAGCCACACCATTATCATCAGATTCACAGCGAAATGGAAGCTCTACGTAATTCTGATGGTTTATTTTTTATTTATAAAATTCTGAAATATATTTTTAATTTATAGAAGGAAATTCGACAGCGACTGGACACTTGATCTACAATTGTGGTGGTACTGCGTGTGAAACAAATTCACAATCTAACATTGATCAACAGGTTTTATAAAAAATTATTTTAATTCTAAGGGTTTCTAATTTTGATTGTTATTTTTATTAAAAATTCCAAATAAAAATAAATCATTATTTAGGGTTATAAATAGTTTTTTAAACAATTTTTGTTCATTATTTAATTTATTTTAAAAGTTTTTTATAATTTTTATATTTTGTAAACAATATAATTAAGATTGTTGAGGGCATAGAGCATTCAAGTCTGGTGCCGAACATTTTGCCAAACACCGTAACTGATGGTTAAACTAATTCTTGTTTTATATTTTATTTATAATTTATAATTATAGTTCTGCTGGGACTAATGGGACCAGCTAAAAAAATTTCTAAAACCGTGCCAGGTTAATTTTCTAACGTTTGTAGTTTTATTATATTTTTAGAAGTCGACCTAGAAATTAAGAAGAGAAAGGTTGGTAAGCCACCAGGAAAAAGAACACCCAAACCCGGTGAAATTTATTATTGATTTTGAAAATTATATCTTTATTTATTCAGTCTCAAAAAATATGCCTAGAACTGTTAAGGCTTCCTCTTCTTCTTTGGACAATGGTGGAGTTGTTGGTTCATCAATTGGTTAATTTCTTCTATCTACTTATATCTAGAAAATTTATTATTATTTAGCCTTAAATTCTAATTCTTCATCTTCATCATCTTCTTCCTTAGGTAATGGTGGGATTGTTGGTGCTTCTGTTTCTTCAACATCGGGTAAATTTCTTCTATATAATTATATCTAGAAATATTATTTTATATTTGAAAAACTAAATATTTCTGTAAACTCGCAACATAGTTCTAATTCTAATTTAAATATTTGTATTCTAATTGTTTATAATTTTTTAGAATTTTTATTACTAAAAATAATTAAGTATAATTCAAATAATTAAAAAATTTGAAGGGTTTGCAAATGGCGGATTTCGAAACGGTATCATTATATATTTTTTAGTTGGAAAACTAAATATTTCTGTAAACCCGCTACACAGTTCTAATTCTAATAAAATATTTGTAAAACGCATAATAGATAATAAATCTCTAAAATTAGAAACAAATCCTGCTACGACCGGTCATTTAATTTACAAATGTGGTGGAGTTGATAAGAGAACGGTTAAAAAAAATAAAATAAATAATTCTCATGAAGAGGAAGAAGAAGAAGAAAATTCTGATGGGACTACTTCTAACGGAGGATTTGGTGATGGTATTTAAAATTCAAAATAAAATTAAATAGTAAATATCCCTCCATTTAAGATACTTTCTTTAAAGATTGGTTGATCAATTTTTAAAGATCTGTCTAAATTATACCCTCTATTTAAGATACACCTCATTATAAGTCTTTTTATTGAAGGTAAATGTTTTGCTAAAAAAATCTGCGCAAACACGCGTTTTTCAACGATTGTGTCGAGCGGATTCAGACAGTGCAAGCACGCGCCAATGGCGATAGTGTAGAACTGTTTGTCTTTTTAGTTAAATATTTTACTGTTCAGTAATTAAAATTATTCTAATGATCTAGTTTTGTAAGGTTTAGACAGATCTTTATAAATGGTTGACCAATAAAAGTATCAGTCTGAATTATCCATTAAGTCTGAGCGGTCTTCAAATATCCAGATTCTATTCTTCATAGTTATTAAAAAATTTTTAAAATAAAATTTTTCAGACTCATCATCACATAAGTATCAATTACGAAAAAGAAGTAATTTAATTTATACCTTAAAATAAATAATAATAATATATTAAAGAATGTCCGCAAGTTTTGTCCGCAAATCCGAAATCAGTTCCAAAGTGTCGATGTCTGGATCATCAAAAGATTAAATGTCCTCAATTATTAAATAAGTTTGCTGAAAGAAATTTGGCTGGGGTAATTCTTTAAATTTAATCTTTAAATTTAAATTTTTAATTCTTTAAATTTATATTGGGGTATGTATAGACAAGTCCCAATTTTCATAAGTACTGAAAACTAATTTATGGTTTAATTTTAACAGGAGTTGGTACTGCCGGACTCCGTCCAAAATAATCAACCTTTTTGGACAATTAAGAAAATTTTGGATCAGGAATTAGACGAGGAAGGCAATATTTCCAAAATACTTGTTCAGTGGGCCGGCTTCACGGAGGCTGAAGCGGTCTGGGAACCGTTTTCTATTATGAAGGATTGTCTTCATATGGTTTATGAATTAGGGGTTGACGACGGCATAGTGGATGCCTTAGGTCATTTGTCAGGTAAACTTCAGAACGAAAGGGTCCAGAAATTTCTGGATAAATTCGCTTCTGTCAACCCTACAGTAGATATAAATTTAGTCTTCCCATTTCGTTCCGCCTTAGGAAACAAAAATGTAGATGATTTAAGTAGAAAGGAGAAGCAAAATATGAGGCGAAAACTTTTAAAAATGAATAAAAGTGCAAAAAAAAGGGGGCTTAATGTTCCCTCAACATCATCCTCATGATTTTGAGGTAACATTAAGTCCATGCTTTTCATTGTTTTGAGGTATAAGTATTTGCTAATATTAAGTAATATTGCACTTTGATTCATTTTTAAGAAATTTCGTCTCATCTTTTGTTTCTCTTTTTTATTTATCTTCGAGTTGTTTCGAAACAAAAAAATCTTTTAAAATTTGGAAACAAAATTTCAAAAAGTTGAAATCGAAGATTGAAGAATAACTTTTAGCTATTAATACTGTTTCGAAATAAAAAAATCTTTTAAAATTTGAAAACTAAAAATTCCAAAAACATTGAAATCCAAGATTAAAGAATAATTTTTATTTTATCTTCGAGTTGTTTCGAAACAAAAAATCTTTGAGGATTGGAAATCATAAATACTTAAAATTATTGAAACCGTATATGCTCGAATAATTACTTTGTCAAATTAAATTCAATTTTCAAAACTTAGTTTCTCTATCCATTTTAATCATATTATATTATTTGAAAAAATTAAACTTTGGTATTTAAATTCAATTTTAGTCCAAATTCTATTAAAATTAATTTGATTTTATAAATATTGTTATATTGCAATTATTATAACTAAAAAAAGGAAATAATACAATTTGGACAAAATTTTTAAAAATTGTTCTTTGGTTTTCAATCTATTGTTTTTTGGACAATTATTGCTATTATAATTTTTGTATTTCAATTATTTTTTCAATAAAAATTTTTTAGTTTTTATTTATCAAATATTATACTTATAAATATTGGAATATTATGAACACTAGATACTAAGAACTTAGAGTAAGTAAAAGAAAGTTAGAAAAAAGTACATTTAAAATTTATTTTTATTATTAAATTTAACAAAAATTTTAAAATAATTTTTCATAATTATTTTAAAAATTACTTTTTTCCCTTTCTTCCTCATTCCTCTTCACTGCTCGTATCGTCATTCATTTCCTCATCAACAGGATTCTCAGCCTGTTGCTGTTGTTGTTGAGGAGGATCCACCTCCATATGCTGATGCTGAAGTATCAGCTCTTCATCAACTGGCGGAAACACCCGGTTAAAATTTCCAATTGCGGTCTTAAAAAAATATAAAATTTTTTAAAATTCAAAATAGCTACCTGTACCGCCCAATGTTCGAGCATTTCAACTCGAAACAGGAGGTGCCGGGACATTTCCCTCAGAACGTGTATCCGCTGGCGCTGGCCAGCTATCACCAGGTGTTGTGCCTCCACCTGGGCACGCAACTCCTCTTTCTCATCTTTCAAATTATCAACTTTTAGACTGAGTCTATCCATTAATCTGGCTAGACCCAAATCTAAATCCATATTATTATTGTTGTTGTTGTTGTTCGCCATTTCCTTTTTTATTGTTGCTAATAAATCTGAATTAAATTTTTAAAAATTAAAGAAAAATACATTTAAAAATATAAATTATACTTAAAAATATTTAAATAAAAAATTTAAATTGTAACATTATTTGAATGAATTACACATGATCTTTACATCCTTTTTTCCTTCCAATCCCGCAAAGGTCATAGTGGAATATTAAAAATAACGCCAGCTGTTTGTATGAAAGAGAAAGGCACGCAATAGAAAAGCGGCATCTTTTGTAGAGATCAAAAGAACTAGTGGACTGTTTATTATTATTATTATATTTTATAACTTTGTACAATAATTAAGAATAAATAAAGAGGGACTAAATAATTTAAAAACTAACTTTAAAAAATAAAAACTAAATAATTTTAAATAATTTTATCTCAATTTTATTTAACATAATTGGTATTATTAATTTTTAATAAAATTAAATTTTTAATTTATTTAACATTTTTAATTTTCTTTATCAGTTTTAATTGTCTTCTATTTTCGTTCTGGCACAATTTGATCTATAAAATTTTTTATAATTTAAACAATTCAAAATTAATTACCTGAACAGCCCTGTGATGGTGTTAATTGTTGTTGTGGTACAATCTGGTCACCATTTCCTATTTAAAAATTTATTAAAAACAAAATTTTCATTCTAACCATTTTCTTGTGGCGGTACATTTTGTTGTTGTTGTTGTTCTTGATTAAGTACTCTCGCTCTTATTCGAGCGGTTACAGCCGCTATTCTTGGCCCCAAGGGAAATAAAGGGTGGGGGAAATCGTGCTTTAAATAATAAGTTCATTAAGTAAAATTCAAAGATTCAAACTTCCTCTTCAGCCCAATTTTCTATTTGTCGAAGACGTAAATACAATATCCCCACATCTCGTGTAGTTGCGACAACATCAGTAGAAAGATCTTGAATTTCGCTCATTTCAAAATACTAAAACTTGATATAAAATGAATAAAATAAGAAAAATAATAATTTAAGGTGAATAAAAAAGAAAATCAACTCGCTCAATAATTAATTTACATTATATCTTACTTACCTTTTGACCGTTCCCAAGGTCATTTGTTTCTAATTATACGTGCGAGAAAGTAAAGGGACCATCTTATAAAATCTTTAATTAAATAAAAATACAAATTATAAACTTGTAACATTATTATTTGAGGGTGATTGGAGGGGTATATAAACCCAGTTTTTTAAAAAAATTCATTCATTAATCTTTCAAAATGCGTCATTTAATTGATGAATGCGCAGAAATTCTTAATTGCCACCCAAAATCTCTTCGTGACCACTTAAATCACCCGGCAAAGCGTGCACTTCTTCATTCAAAACTCAAAGGAAGGATTGTCCGAACGCTCTATTCAGATCGTAACGACTTCCGTAAGACCTTCACATTTCATGGATTTACCCATAAAGGTTCCTAATCATTACACATCAACATTAATTTTAAATAAAGGAGCACATACATTAATGGCTTACGGGGCACTCTCTCGTCCTTACAATGTTTCAGTCACGGCACATTACTATTCTCGACATAGAATTCGCTTACGTTATCCTTATCTCCAATGTGTGGTTGAGAAATTTCCTCGACGTTGCGAGGATCGTTACTACCCACTTGAACTACTTGAGTTGGTCGATGATAAAGAAGAGGATTATATTGGGTTTCCAATTGTAAACAATGACAAACCACTTTATGTTGATGTCTCCGAAAAACTTCGAATTAACAAAGCAAATTCTGATTCAGACAAGAATGACGAGCCATTAGAATTTGATATGCTCGATGAGATGGAAGGTTGGTAAGGTGAGCACATGGATATAATTTTTAATTTTTATGATTTTTTTGAATTTCAACTTCGTTTAACTAATTCTGCACTTTTACCCCTTATAATGACCACTTCTATTTGTTAATTTTGAAATAAGTTTTTTAAAAATTAATTTTATTTTCTATACACTAATTATACAATTTTCCCCCTAAAATATAATACTTCTCTTCTATAATTTTAATATATTGTTTTCTTTTCCTAAATTCTGCAATTTTACCCTTAAAATCAATCACTTCTCAACACTAATTTTGCACAATAAATTTTATTAAAGTAAAAATAATAACTAAAAATATATAAGTTAGAGAAAATAGATACAATAATTAATTAGAAGTAAAACCATAATCAAGAACAGAGAAGTCGCTCGGGCGTAAAACACCCTTGCCGACAAAAGGTTTGTACAATTTTTTCAAAGGTTGAGTAATTACAGAACCTCTTTTTACAGTAGGTCTGAGAAAATTGGGATATACAATATTTATAGGGGAGCATTCATCATTAGCAAAATTTAAAACTTTAGATTTAAAATTTTCATACTGCATTCCTTGATTTGTGACAACATCCCAGTTCAATGTAATTCCGCGAATTTTAAGCACATATTCAGGTGATGCATTCATTTGATCTTTCCGTTGTAGTTTAAGTCCATATTGTTTAGCTCCGCCCGAACAATACTCGAGAATATCGTGTCTCGGGTACTCATCGGTAAATTGACCGAGATGAGGCCCAAGTTGGAGCGGGCAAGATTCATTTGGGTGGGCGAAAATTAATGAATCCGTATCTAAAATAATTAAGTATTAATTAAATTTCATTTCGAATTTTACCTGTATACAACGATGTACATCCCGGCGAACGCACAACATGTTGCATAGCTCTCAACAAATATATACGCGCAGCGGATGTAGTCCACAAAGAGATTACTAAAATTTTTATTTCAAATTTAATAATTAAATTTATGTACTTACCAACATTGGAGCAGTCATGCTCCTCAATCCAATCCTTCTTTGTCAAGTGGCTGATGAGCACAACCTCCGGAGTCAGCTCATCTAATCCAGTTACCTCCTTGCTCGAATCATCCATTAAACTGCGAACTTTCACGGGATCATCTGTCACCGTACACTGAGAAAGTCCAAAATTTCTCAGTGAAAATCTGCCCCCTAAACTTAAAATTATTATTTATTTCATATAATTTAACTTACAAAGGTTGTTAAGACAAAGTTTTGCCTGGGTCCGTTTTCCCTTGTTTGGTACCTAAAATATTAAAATTAAATAATTAAATTTAAAATTTCACCATTTTTTCTCGTTCGATCTTAATATCGAACATTTCCGTGCACTCCTTAATAAACTTGTCCTCTGCCTCAATATTGCCTTTAATTGAGTCATCGAACCCAGAAGAATGGATCTTCTGGGCCATAAACTCGGCAATATAGGATCGAAAAAGCCCCTCATCCGACGAAGTGTATTCAAGGACTCGGAACAATTTTGTGACGATGTAGCCCTAAAATAATGATCAAATTAATAATAATATTTAAAAAAAACCTCATCAAGTGCCGTGTTGAGTTCCAAAGAGGTACAGGTACTCACCCATCCTCGTTGTTCGTCACTATGTTGGCAGTTGTAGTTCTCCTCGACTTTCCCCTTCGGATAGAGTCGAGCACAAGATGCGCACAATGGGAACAGTAGACGATCATCGAGTTTGACAGGTAGGACGGGCACATCTATTTTGCGCGGAGGGATTACAAATACCTAAAACTTTAATATTTTTCAAATAAATAAAAATACCTTCAAGATGGACAAATCATATTTGTTGTCAGTGGAACAAGTCCACGAGACATCTTCATTCAGTATATGGACAGTGGGGTGTCCAACAGGGTACTTTGTTGAAACATTTATAAACGGGTACAATGAAGTTACATCAAAGTAGCTAATACGTTCACCAGTTTTTGGTTTGTAGAAAAGCCGAAGGGGACCGGTTCTTCCACCAAAGAAGCTATTTCTAATTTCCACTGGTCCATTATCAATATAAGATTCAAATTTGCGCCGCATCTCCCTGTCTTTTTTCAACATATTTTCAATCTCACACTCCCAGTATACTTCTAGTTGTCGAATTTGGGATTTGATGAAATTAAGCCTCTGTTGATCTAATTCACGTTGTTTGCCTGCTGTTTTACCATTGGGTAAAACAATGTTGTCGTCGGGGTAGCATTTAGAGCAGCCATGCCAACAACAACCGTTGACTTCAATTCCAAGCTGCTTATCTTCCACCCAACCGTCCAGATGGTAATTGCCAACTCTAAAAATAATTTGTAAAATAAAGTATAATTTATTTACCTTTTTTCTCCGCCTGCTGAGATAGCAGTCTGGACTTTAACATTATTTGCTTCCTCATACCATTCAAGAAATTTCAAAGCCATTTTGCTTTGGTTCTCAATGTTGTCGTACCCACGCTCTGGCACAATTCCAACATGATCAGCCTTGAGATGGTTTGTTCGAAAGTGTTTCATGCACGCCGAGGCGATTGTCATGGCTTCACGAAGCACGTCAATCCCCTCATGTGCCTTATCTGATGCCGGTCTTTGTCCAGCCTCACGTTTCGAAACCTGAAAATAAAATAATTAATAATCTAAAATAATTTACCTCTATAAATTCATTGCGGAACGCAATGAGAGCAGCCATCAAAATCTCTACGTCGTTTGTACAATAAGACGCAAGGGCCTCCTCCAGATTGAAAGGTTCATGGCAATGTTGTTGATGCCATTCGTCAAACAACTTCCTTTTTTCCGGCATCATCCCATCAGCAAGATATTCTGATGGGGTTGGGAAAATATCTTTTCCATAGTTCTCCGGGTGGTTGGCCAAGTGGGGAAAGAAGGGTTTGTCCTCCACCTGAAGAGCAAATGCCGGAACAAGAGCTGCAAGAGACATAGGCATCAAATTGAATGAATCACGAAAAATGATGCTTCCTTTGTTCTTTCCACGTGAGATGAGCTTCATCTCATACATTTTATTACCCTTTTTTAGCATCTCGGGAGTAAATCCTAAAAAATTTTTTCATTTTCTTTCAATAAATTAAGTTTACCTCTCAAAAAAAGTTCTTTAAAGACAAGTACCATATCGAAACGTCCACCAAAATGAGAGAAGGCAATGGTATCAAATTCTTGCGGAAGTTCATCGAGGAGCCAAACAATGAAAGCTTCTAGAGGATTTGGAGTTACAACCATTTTGTCTACAGTTGTTCTCGTAAAGGCTTTATGGGAGAAGGTAACAATCCTTTTATTTCCACAGACTTTACATTCCTCCTCCTCCTAAAAATTTTATAATTATATTAAATTAAACTTTAAAAATTTACTTTCAAAATACATTCAGGACACGTGACTTTGGCGCAGATGAAGTTAGGCTCATGCTTTTTTCCATTACCAGAAGGTTGATGCTGCATTGTTTCTAGGTCGAAAGCGACAATGCGATATTTTTTGTTGTCTTTAGATTCTAATGGTCTGATGAAGCATCCTCTCTTTGGAATGTGAAAATCATTGCAAGTTGAGCAATGACGTTCCCCACAGACATGACCTTTACGTCCTCGCTTGGTGTTGTCTTTTACATTCCAGATCACACCACACTTCTCACATTGTTTTGATTTTTTGCAAAAGCCAGATTGAAGATGATGCTGATAACAGTTGTTATTATGAAAAATTTTGCTGCATAAAGCACAAAGTTTATTAAATCCGTCGATTATGCTGCAGGGGAAATTAGGTCCTACCCTTGAGCATTTGTTGCACCGGGACTTGCAGCTAATTGAATGATTAGCCGGTTTATCATATACTTTTTCGCAAGACAAACAGTAACACTTTCCAAATATTCCTGAAGCACTCTTTACACCATCAAAGTGCTTGTTGTCGTAGTAAAGGATGATCGGAATATCAAAGTCATTAGCACCATATTTGAAGATGGGTGTGTAATGACCGAGGGAACCGAACACAAAAACTTTGAACTTGTGTTGCCCTTTATACTTGTTGTTCCAATAGTCAACTACAATAGGAACCCATTCCTCAGCATTATAATCTTGTTGTAAATCTGGTGCTCCAATTATTTCCATCAATTCCATTGTGTCTTCTTTAAATCGGTTTGCCATTCCATGCTCACTTCGCAAATATCGGGAAAATTTGACCCTAGACCATTTACAGATGCCATGTATCAGAGTTGCAGTTAGAGCGTAGAAAAGACAGAAACTGTCTTGGTTGCGAATCTAAAATAAAATAAATCAATAACGTTGTGTTTTTCCCTAACCTAATATTTCATTTCCCACTTTAATTTTCCCACTTTGCTTTTATCAATCTAAAGATTTTTATATTAGAAATTTAATTTAAGTTTTAAATCTTATAAATCTTTAAAAACTTGGTAAACTGGCCTTAATCAATGATTGATCATTGATCCGGTGATGAACAGGTTGAATATTTCGACCAGATCCAGGAATTTGTCGTTGTTTCGGCAGTCCGCTTTTGTTAACAGTCGTAACTGTAACAGTAAACGGCTGCCCCCAGAGGGTGACGTTTTTCTGTCGAAAGCTTTGAGCCACAAGAAGAAATCGGTTGAGGATTGCCTCAACCATATTTTCATTCAAATCTCTGAAAAATCGCAATTTTATTATAAATATTTTTGTTAAATCTAAACCAACCTTACTGGTACCCATATATCATTATCTAATAAAGGACTGCTTACAACGCATCCTAACTGTTCCGGCTCTATACCACGTTTCCGACTTTCATCCAAAGCTTCATCAATTAAATGTTGAAAAATTCCTAAAATAAAATCAATTTAATTTATTAAAAAATTTACCTTTTAGTAATTCTTCCGGATCCTCGGGCAATTGCTTTATTGAAAATTTGGATTGTGATTTAACAAAATTAAATTTAGCGTTGTGAGATAAATCATTTTCTAGACGTTCAACATATTCTTTAGGCTTTTTCGCACCACTTCCTGATTGAAAAACAGAAAGTAAGGACTGAAGTCCTAATAAATTCTCGATAGTGAATCGAGTATATTTCTTCGGTGGCTGATTATCCATCTAACAAAAAACTTTTTAAACAATGAAAAAATAACAAAAATATTAAAATGAATAAAAACAATAATAATACAAGGTTTAAAAAGGACGCTAAATTATATTTGAATTTCCTGTTCTTTCCAGTTTTTTAATATGCCATCTGGTGTTGGCGGGGTCTTTATAAGAATCGAAAATTTGAAATTTTCTCACTCTTCTTGAATTTTCAATTCCATTCGTTCCTTTTCTTTTGCTCAAGGTCACTCTTCCTTTTTATCCTCGCTTCATTTTTACTCGCGTTCAAAATCTGCCAGCTCCCGCCACCGTTTCTTTTCTTTTGTTTTTATTCAAATAGCCGCTGCATGCATATTTAATTACAGCATGCCTTTTTATTAACCTTCTTTCCTTTACACTCACGTGTTTTATTTTTCTCTTGTATCGTATTTTTAAAAGTAAATACCATAATCTAATAATATTCAGATAAATTCATTTTCCTTATTATCTGAAATGACACAAGAAGAAGGGACCAAATATTTTGAAATAGAGGTAGTACAACATTTTTAAATTTAAATTAAAAATATAATCAAAGGGATTTTGTCAATACAAGTCTTGCTTAAGACATGGATATCTTATAGCTCTAAACTCATCTCTGAAGAATGGAGAAAAGCTTGATAAGGGCGCTCGATGTAGTTTTATTTACCATTATTTCATGGGTTTCCATTGGTGCGAGGAATGTCTAAAATTCAATCTTATGAAGAAACAACGAAAGACATTAATACCAATAACGAACAACTTATTCTTTTACTCATTTTGGCTTTGCACTGATTGTGCACTTTTTGCCACGACACCTTTATAATTTAAACATTAATTCATTGTAACAGTTTATTTACTATTTTAACTACAAATAAATCTGGATTCTGTTTCGTGTCTAATAATTCTAAATATTCTTCAAAAGATAGACCTTGAGATAGAAAATAGGTTAAAGAGATACAATGATGAGCGCAAGTTTTAGCTAAGGGGGATTGATAAGGTTTAACATTACGTTTAATATAAGAAAATTTCTTAAGAAAGGAATTAAAAATACAATAGCTGATAGGTAAAGCTAAACTATCAAAATAGTATATTTTATTAAAATTTATATAAATTGTTATCCAATGGGATCCTTTCATTCCTCGAGGATCCAAATTGACAATGTAAATTGATTTTTTTAAATCATTCTTTGGAATTAAATCACACGGGAAGCATCCCTGAAAAATTTGCCTTGTTTGTTGATTCGAGTTCAATATCTGGGTTATTTTGTATCCGTTCATCGATTACTTAATTTAAAAATAATTTTAAAATTTAATTCAATTTACCTTCAAACTCTTTTGCCTTTTTTCTCGGTAATACTACTTTAAACCAAAGTATTGAGCGAAATTGAAAAATGATAAGACTAATTATAAACAAAATGTATAAGACTATCATTCCCCAACAAAATATATGTCCATATATATTATTTTCACCGGGGCTTTCTTTGCAAAGTTGAATTGAAGGGAAGTTTGGGAAATCCATTTTAATAGGAAAGGATGTAGATGTTGTTGTTCTCTTACCCAAATATTCAGAATATTCGGGTAGATTTTCCACTTTTGAAATATCATCAATACTTAAAGTCTCAACAAGAGGACAAAAAATTCTTACAAGAAAAATTATTAATGAAATTTTATTCATTTTAAAATATTATTAAAAATATACAATGAAAATGTGTTTATATAGTAGTGTCACTGGCAATAGTGCGATTTTTATCTAGAATAATCAATGAATCCGCTTCACCCATAGCTACAAGCATAATTCCTCCATCGGGAACAGGCTGACTGAATTTAATATTAATGGCAGTTGTCCCGTTCTTTATTAAATCAAATAATCCTCCCTGGTCATCGCCACTATTTGTCAAAGCAAAAACATAAATGCAATGAGTACTACCGTACTGTTGATAGGTAATACCATTGCTTTCTGACGAATTTGAAAGTCCTATGGCCTCATTCATGTCGTTAAATGCTCTAACATATTTTCCATTCATATAATCAAAGTCATAAGGAGCTTGGGGATAACTTCGCCCGTTCGCGATTATAGTAATTTCCCGAACGTTAAAGTGTTGGAAATTGAAGGGACTACGACTCAAATTTCCAACATAATCAGTGTTTGCTACCAAACCAAGTGTTATTCTTCGGGGAATTTGGTCCATGAAGAGATTGGCATTAAATTCGTATCTTCCTTGGCTAATGAAAAGAGGCTTCATCATAGTCTTTCTTATTGCATAACGGGCGGGTTTTGTGTCAAGTTTTCGGGCAATGTCCAAAGCTAAACCATCCATAAGATCCATCTTTTTTACATAAAGTTTACAATTCACAACCTCAAAATGGTAACGTGTAGATTGAGCAAGACCCAGAACAGGAGGGGCAATTAGGACGAATTTTGTGTCATTTGGTAAAATCTCTATATCTATCTCACATTGATTTATTAAATAAAGCGGCTGATTAAAAATATCAGCATCAAGTTTTGTAATAAATTGTGTTGTTTTACTATTGGAAAATAATCTTTTCCTAGCCTCATATCCATCACCACTTTCTAGAATTGTACCAGAGTCAAAGTAATACCCAGACGAGTTGAGATGCGAACTTTTTGCTCCTTGGGAATACGAAAGTTCATATGATAGGTAGGTTTTGTAAGCGTAAAGAGAGTTTGAATTGAAGATTTCGCGCCCATTTACACTAACTTTCATATTATTTAAGAAAGTTTGCCCTATGAGCTGAATAGGTGCAACATTGTCTGTTGCAGCAAGATTAATTAGTTGCCCGTTCTCATTCTCTTTTCTTATTCTAAGTTCAGTAAAAAGATAACATTTTGACAAGTCAATATAATTTTGACTTGAATGGATTTTAAAGTGGTAGGGTGTATCTGTAAGAGGATTACTGGTAAGAATTTCGAATACTTTAGAAGAAGTCACTGTAACATTAGTAGGTGGGATTTGAAAAAAGTCCAGAGCACTTGTAATAGAATTAATACTGTCACTATCAATTTTGTGGAAAGCCATTTTAATAGAGACCAAAAGCGTCCGATCTTAATCTTTTTTTAACTTTTTTTCCAATAAATGTTTGATGTGCAGGTATTGCATTCCTTTTTATACCCTTTTTACGACCAGTCCCAAATTGTTTTGGTAATCCCCCTTTCTCCAATACGGTGTCAATACCTTTTCTTCCTTCTTCTTTGAGTGCCGCTTTAAGAGGCTCTCCTTGATTAACCCTCTCCAGCACTCGCTGCCCTGTATTTAATGCTTCTCCAGCTACAGTAGTGCCCGCTTGTTTAATTATTGGAAGGAAAAAACGCCAAAGCCCTCTCATAACATCTCCTATTCCTGCACCTTTTTGGGAATTACCGTAACCTCTTTGAAAAGGTGAAGAACCCTTGAAATAATTGTATTCATCGGATATTCCACCTCCTTTCATAATTGAGGGAATAAATTCTTCATACCCGACTGATCTTGTATCAAAAACAATATGTACCATTTTAGAAAATTTTACTTCAAATTAAATAAAATTACAATTTTGAGGGTATTTATATAGACACGACATGTGAACATTAAAAATTAATGACTTTTTTAAAGATTAAAACAATCATCACTGTTCCAAATGCAAAAGGGACAAGTCTTCCTCCATCCATTGTTCTTAATTCTATTTCAATCTCATTAATTTCCTTAGGAAGCACACGAATATAGATTGGTGAGTCATAGATTTTTTCATGATATTCTCCAGGTGTTGCTCCTGAGACAGAAACAACTCTTAGTAGAGAACTTAGAGAATTTCCGACTATCATATTCTCGGTTAGACCCTTTGAGTATACAGCAAAACTTGAGAATCCTCCTCTCAAGTCACTCCCGTATTTTGCAATCTCATTATTCATAACCATATTCGAGTTTTCAAAACCCAGCACATATCCAAGCTGAGGAGAGAAAGATAAATATTTAATATTTGGGTGAGAATATTCCATTTTAAAACGTTGAAAATCTTTGTGAAAGGACAGAGAAATAGAATCTATAATTTGTTTCTGGACGGTAGCAGTTATTTTGTCTTTTCTTAGATAACTATATTTTTTTAAAAGCCCTTCGATCATTGGTAAATAACTTTCTCTTTGAAAATCAGTAGGGGGTTTTCCTATTACGTGGGTAAGAACTCTTTCCATATCATCAGTCCATTTTATTTTTTGTTGAACGACTGATTTATTTTGTTTTAATGGAAGAGCTTCAGGGAGTGGAGGAAGAGTTTGTATAGGACGGGGTAGTGATTCCGTTATTTTTTGAGGAGTTGTAGTAGTAGGTTTTGGCGGAGTAAGTAATTTTTGAGGTGTTTTTTGATGGGGAAGTTGCGTAGGCAAAATTTGAGGGGGTGGAGATGGTGGTTTTTGCGGCATTTTAGGGGGTGAATAAAGTTTTTGATTAGTTTTAGGCCCAGGTGTTGGTTTTTGTGGTGTTAGAGGTTTTTGAGTAGTAGGAGAAGGTGGTTGTATAATAGGAGGTTTTTGAGTAGTAGGAGAAGGTGGTTGTATAATAGGTTTTTGAGTAGTAGGAGGAGGTGGTTGTGTAATAGGAGTTTTTTGAGTAGTAGGTGGAGGTGGTTGTGGAGTAGGAGGTTTTTGAGTAGTAGCAGGAGGTGGTTGTGGAGTAGGAGGTTTTTGAGTAGTAGGCGGAGGTGGTTGTGTAATAGGAGGTTTTTGAGGAGGTGGAGGTGGTTGTGTAGTAGTAAGGGGTTTTTGAGTAGGAGGAGGTGGAGGTGGTTGTGTAGTAGTAAGGGGTTTTTGAGTAGGAGGTGGAGGTGGTTGTGTAGTAGGAGGTTTTTGAGTAGGAGGAGGTGGAGGTGGTTGTGTAGTAGTAAGGGGTTTTTGAGTAGGAGGAGGTGGAGGTGGTTGTGTAGTAGTAAGGGGTTTTTGAGTAAGAGGAGGTGGAGGTGGTTGTGTAGTAGTAAGGGGTTTTTGAGTAGGAGGAGGTGGAGGTGGTTGTGTAGTAGGAGGTTTTTGAGTAGGAGGAGGTTTCTGAGGAGTAGGAGTTTTCTGAGGAGTAGGAGGTTTCTGAGGAGTAGGAGATTTTTGATGTTGTGTTGTAGAAGGTTGTTGTAGTCTAGGAGGCGAAGGAAGTATTGTTTCTTTAGAAGGAGTTATAGATTTCTCATTTTCTTGAGGTAGAGGCGCAGGTTTCTTTACTGGCGGAGTAGGTGAAGATGGTTTTGCAGGATCAACCCATCGCGGAGGAGAAGGTTGTATCCTTGGAGGCGATGGTAGAGTCTCCTCTAAACTTCGTTTTGGGCGTCCAACTCTTGGAGGTGAAATTAGAGTTGGCCTATCGACAAAACTATCAGTTTTATTTTGAGGAGATTCTTCAAGCGATCCACTTTGGTGTTGTAAAGTGGATGTTAAAAATTTTAGTAAATCTTCCGGTTTATTGTGTGAACCTCTTGGTACAGGTACTCTTATTATTTTAGCCATTCCTTTAAAATCTGTACAGTGTATAGCAATCCATTGTTCGTCAAGAGTACCAATCGTTGAAGGCCATGAATATGGGTATGAGATGCTATGTAAACCACATACCCAGTCTCCAGAAAAATAAATTGGTTTCGGGAGATGAACTCGAAACTTATTAGGCTGATTATCGGGATAATCAGTTGTATTACTTAGTAAACAAACGTAAAAACTGTTAGACATTTTTATCTCAAATAAAATTATACAATGTGAAAATAAATGACTTTTATACTAACTGGTTCTCATGTATCCATTCTCTTTCGGGGTAACCTATATATTTTACAAGTAGTTCATATGTACCATCCGGTCGTTTTCTTTTTTGATATACCTTCTCAATTCTGTACTCGGTCCCCGCATCTTTTTTCACTTTAGTGAGTTCCTCATTGTAATACGATCCCTTGTACTTATCTCCTTTGTCATCTACTAATTTGTAACGAACGGGTCTTGATTGATCTTTGACTTTGTCAACTTCTGCTATTACATCACCCCAATTTGGGATATACCCCTTTTCAAATGTTCCTTTATTAACACTCATACGAACAAAATCTCCTTTATTAAATTTTGGCTTGGCTTTTTTAGTTTTTGTAGACAATTCATCTCCATAAATCCTCTCCCACACCTCTTGAGCATTTTTAAAGTTAACGTCAATTGGTCTCATTCCGTGAACCCTACTCCTTGCTTTATTGATACCGTCCAAAATTTTTGGTAAAATTTCTATCCAATTAAGTGTTTTATAATGAGCAAAATATCTATATAATCGTTGCTTAACATTTCTAATTGAACGCTCCGCAAGCGAAGCTTTGACTGTTGAATGGGTAGCTTCAAACTTTTCAATTTCTTCTTTTTCAAAAAATTCTTTTATTTGCCTATTTTTAAATTCTAGACCTCTATCAGAGAATATTCTATGAGGTTTCATAGGCATCTGCTCGATTAATTGTTTAAATGCCTCCAAAATATCTTCGGCTTTCTTTGATTTTACAGCTACTCCAAAAACACGCTTAGATAGAACATCGATTCCCAAGAGTAAATATCTATTTCCTTTATTATGCCTAGAAAGTGTTTGAAAATCCGCCAAGTCTACTTGAACATCTGTCATAAAACCTGAGGCTACAGTTCTACTTCTGGAAAAATGTATTCTCTTGGGACGCATAAGAGTATAAGTCCGGTGTCCCTCAAGAAAATCTTGTACAACACTTCTAGGTAAATTTTTAAGAACTTTGCGGGCTTCGTGCCATAATCTATCAATTCCTGAAAAGGCTGCAGGAGATTCAGGGTCATTATAGAGATGTTGCAAAAGTTTTGTATAATCTGCCATTTTACCATAAAGAGGGTTTGAAACTATTTATATCCTTTTGAGAAGGTTTTTTTACAGCCCATTTCTTTCCAATTACTTTTTCTCTTACTCCTGTATGTCTTGTACTTATATCTTCTTGGGTAGGTTTTTTAGTTGCCCATTTCTTTCCACTCACACGCCCTTTTATAATATTTAATTTTTCTACCCATGCCTTTGATAAACGCTCAGACTTTTTCTTCGAAACAGGATGTTTTATCCTTTTATAATGTAACAAACTGGTTCCTTCGGGAATTTCTAATTTTCTTTTTGAGCGCTCACGTGGTATTGAAGGAGACGGGGATCTACCTTCTCTCAATACTCCTCGACGACGACGAGATCTTTTAGCTCTATCTAAAACTTCTGCCTCCTCATCTCGACGTATTTGTTGAATTACACTATGATCAAGAGGGACTTTGACATTTTGTGATGATTTTCTTCTCCTTAATAGTTCTTTCTTCTTTTGCGTTTGTGCAATTCTTTGTCTTAACCTAATTTCCTTATTTTCATATGTATTCTTACTTCTCTTGAACCCTTCAGTATTACTTGAATCTTGGTCTCTTTTTAATGCTACAGGATTAGAATCCATTAATGGAGCATTCTGCGCATCAATAATGGGATCTGTTTTATTAATTGACTCAATTATTGAAGTTGAGGGTAAAGATTGGTTTGCCGTCACTCTTTTCTTTTGTTTCTTTTTAACAGGAATTTTAGACTTTTTGATTTTTTTAACGGTCTTCATCCTTTTTGTACCATTTCCATTTGTTTTCTCTTTCCTTTTTACAAGTTGCCGTGGAGTCGGTGGCGTTTCTTTTAGAACGTTTATATTTTTAGCTAGGGAAGGTAAAGACGGGTGGTACGAGGATTCAGAGAGAGGTGGTACAAAATTATAGGCTCTATTTGGAGGTTCTCTAGGGTAAGCTGAGAATGAGACATCATCACTCATCCACATTTCATCATCATCCTCGGCTGTTGAAGGACGTGTTTGTTCATTACTCATAATAGCCCCTTTGGGTGAAGCGACCATTTCAACTCTAACTGGTCGATTTTGACTTTCATTACGTAAGTGTAGGTATCGCCTTAATTCCTGGTTATAACGGATGTTTTTAGCACTTGGATGTTCTTTTCCTTTTTGTGTTTTATCTAGAGTTCGCCGAACATCGTCAAGATTTGGTTCACCGGTATCAAATGTTGTGAGACCCCGATATATTTCTTGAGGAACGAGAATAAATTTATTAGCCATAATTGAATAATTAAGTGATTGATTACATTAATTCCCGCTTTTTATAGAGCGCGCCAGTTCAATGAGTATGGGTGTAAGGAGAGCAGCAAATGCGCCAACACCATTTCCCTTCTGCAAAGCATGTCTTGCTCCCCTTTCGCTTCGAGCCCTGCTTACTTTTCGAACAAAACAGGCATAAGGCATTAAACGTTTCTTTTGACGAGTTGTCAACATGAACCGAGACTTTACAATATTAAGACAAATTTCTACTAGTGTTAAAAGTTGATTATTACTAGCAAGTCGTAAAAGACGACGAATTTTTCTTTGAGATTTTGTATGACACAGAGTATTTAGGAAATTTGAATTTTCACTAATTAATTGACCGACCATTTTAAATGCCACTCTTTGGAGTGAAAATAATTTTTTCGTCCTCCTTAAATATTCCTGTCCTAAGTCTTAAAGTGGGATCAGATGAAGCATGCATGTCAATCAATAGATATCCATAAGGTTGGTTTGTTGATTGATTGTAGGCATCCAGGAAATAATCTAGCCTTCCCGGGAAGAGTTGGACTCCTATATTTCTTACTGCGAGAGCAGAATTAGGTGAACGCATTAGTACAATATATTGGGCATTTTGACGAGCGACTTTAATTTTTCGGTCGAATAAATTTTGTGTAACAAATATAACAGAAAAATTTTGATGGTGCGACTTTTTTGTAAAAAGTTCAGATAGGTATTTTTCATCTATTGATAATAGAAGGTCATCCAAAATTAGCAGAAGTGGTTTGGGTAGTGTTTTTATCAAGTCTTCAGGCGGGGCTCCGACAAACACATTAACACCAGATTTTTGAAGTATTGGTACAATACTACTCATTTCGCCAAAACAATAGAGTATGCTCTTTGGTTTGGGTTCAATTAACTCTTCTACCTCTGAGATAAATTTGAGCAAAAAAGTACTCTTGCCACTAGAACTAGGACCTGATACAATCATACCAAAAGGCAATTTAAGTTTTAAATCTTTATTTGAAAATGTTAATGCTTCCATATTAAATGATAGGAAAATTAATGAAGTTAAAAATTAATAAACTTAAATACTTTGCGAAATTAAAGAGATGATTGCAAATTAGTTTCTTTCATCTCAGCTATTACTTCATTCTTAACCTCTGCGTCCGGAGAAATTCCCATAGTAACAGCTTGCATAGAATCGAAAAATTCCATAAGAACGGCATCGTCCTCATTGGGTTTTTCCATAACATTTGAATCCTTAATAGATGTTTCAGTAATAATAAGTGGAGGTTGTTCGATATTTTGAACATCTTCAATCAGTGGTGGATCTACTACCTCTTGGAGAGGCTCATGGGGAGGAGATTGTAAAGGTTCGAGTTGGGTAGTAGCCTCACGCTTGCGAGAATTTGTATTCTCAACCGAGTGGACATTTTGTGAACCATACGGTATATTTAAAACACGGCCTTTGTTTTTAATCTTAAATTTAAAATTCAATAAAATTATTGCGGGGAAATGACCTTAAAGAAACAATGACCCGGGAGGTCATAAATGCAATCAAATGGCACTAAACGAGGAGTTGACAGGCGAGTACAATAAATTGTCACTCCCTCCTTTGTAACAATAAAGTCCAATTCTACTTCTGTGCTTTTACATTCCCGACACCGACCCCCGTGTTCAAAAGGAATGAAACGCGGGGTGGTGATTCGCTCACTAGTAATGGTTATCCCATTAGTAGTTATGTTGAAGTCGACTTCAGGGATAATCTGGGTTAATAATGATTTCTTGTCATTCATATTGAGGGCCATTTTATTAAAATTTTTCTAGAATTAATTAGATTTGTTTAAAATTTTGAGTTTATATACCCGTCTCTCGCTCCCGTAGGTGTCTATACTCTCTAACCCTATAGTATCTCTCAACTTTATGTATCTATTTTGAACAAAACACCAAATTTGAAAAAGCGAATCCAAGCCATTTTAAAAGCGAAGCCAAGCCATTTTTAAAAAAATCAATATTAAGCCACGCCCACTTTTTACTAAAAATCCATAATCCTTATTTCTTAAGATCATTCTATATAATTTACAACAAATTTTTCCTCAATTAAATATTTAATATTAAAAATATGGAACAAAATAACTCATCATCTGAGAAGATTGGTAACTTTTCCTTTTAAAAACCTGATTAAGTTTCTATTTTAAAAGATGGGGACTGTGAGCAAAACAAGAAAATTTCTGTTACAAAACCTGTGAACTTAGAAGAGAAGAAGGAATCAAATTCTAAAAGCTCTTTAGGTTTATAATAAGATAATTATTCTCGTACTAATTTTTTAAGAGACAACTATTGCTAATCCACCAGTGGATCTAAATAAGATAAAAATTGTTGAAGAACAAGTTGTTAAACAACAACAACTTTGGAAACTAATTCGCGGAAAATTCTTAATTACATTCTACCTGTGTCAAGGTAATAAAATTTAATATTTTATTCAAAAATTAAATTTTTAGACTGCCAAAACAAATTATTTTATTCAAAAGATAAATTTGAAGAGAATCCTTCTTGTGTTACTGTGAAGATAGGATTATGCAACAACTGTGTCAAAGCCAATAGCATCGCTACAGATGTTTTGGCACCTTACAAAAAGATTGGTAGCAAAAGAAAAGCAGAGTGAAGGACATTAAGAAAAAACATTTGATAACTTTAAATATTTGAAAATTTTCATTGTAACATTTACATGTTCAATTTATTAAATAAAATTTTGTTAAATAAAAATTTGGACATTTGGACACCCCTTCTCTCTCCTCTCTCCCCTCTCTCTCTCCTCTCTCTCCACTCTCTCTCTTCTCTCTCTCTACTCTCCCTCACCTCTCTCTCCCTCTCTCTCTCTACTCTCTCTCTCTCCCTCTCTCTTTCTACTCTCTCTCCGCTCTCTCTCCCTCTACTCTCTCTCTACTCTCTCTCTCTAACCTATCTAACTACTGTTGTCTCTCTAATAAATACTTCATCCCTAATCTAACCTACATAACTCATTCTACTTCCTATCTAATTTTTACAAGAAAAATATAGACTACAAAATATCATAATATTTATTTACTTTAAATGTGAAACAATTATTTAAATTTATTTAATTTTTATTTTTTAATTCATTTTATTTTTAAATTCATCTATATATTTTCTTTTTTATTTTCTTCTTCTTCTTCTCATCTACAAGGAAGAATGATGAGCCTCCTTGGAGACCAAAACTTCCATTTTCTTTAATGTTTCCTCATGTCGAGAAGAAAAGATGGGAGTATTTTTCTTCTAGAAATTAAAAACACTTTAATTTTTAATATTTATTAATTAATCTACCTCGCGGCGCGAGTCAATAACCATTGGGGATGGTTTTGTAGGCGCTCTGAGCTCACATAACTCATGTTGAGTACGAGTAATTGGTCGTCGAGTTGTTATAGGTCGACGTCCCCATTTATTAAAAGCTAGCAAAGCAAATGATGCCGCCTAAATTATAACAAATCTTTTAAAGAAATTTAATTTTCAGGTTCGATTCCTGCCCGGTGGCTAAAATCAGGAAAAATTATTACTTGAATAAGCAATGAAACCAAAATAATGCAAAGAATTGCATTAAGAATTCCCCCATGTGTGTTTGAGCAATTATATGTCAAAAATTCCAAGGGGTTTTTGACATAATTTTCGAATTTGTCCACCGGAATATTTTCAGGAAGACAGAACGTTGGTTTACTGTACTGCTCAGGTCTAATACATTTCAAATTAGATGGGCACGTACAGTTTGTAGGGACCCAAATCATTTTTTAAAATTTTATCTAAAATTACAACAAATTTAAAAATTTTTCAGAAACAAATTTTTTTTAAATGACTGATTAAGAATATTAATAATTGCCCAATTCACACATTAACTTACAAAAACATATGTTTTACACTGCTTACGCAACTTTTCCATTGTTATTTTTGTAAATCTTAAAAAAGAAAAACAGGCAAAAGACATTCCAAAAGATCAATACCTAAATAATTTTTTATTTGTAGGTGATCTTTAGGGTTATCCCACCTACCAGATGTTATCTCTCCTTAACCAAAATCAAATAAAAAATAATATAAAATTTTTATTCAATGAAAAACAATTAGTAAAGTCTTGTTTCACTTATTAAATTTGTAGCTCTAAAGAGAGCTTTATGGGTTAATTTACTGAAGAACATCCACAATTATCCATCGTCAATCAATTTGTCCATAGTCCGCCAAAAGTTCGCGCACTCGGTCAATCAACACCTTAAAATTTTCCTTTTACCCCCTCCCCAGACCAATTAGTAATTACAAATTGTTTTGCCTTAGCCCCTCCCGACCAATTAAGAACAATTAACACTCCCTTACACCCAACCCCGACCAATTAGTCAAACAAATAGTTTTCCCTTACCCCCTCCCCCTAATTACTCTAAAACACCCCACTAGGACTAGGTTTTCCCCTTACACCCTCCCCCAAACCCATCAATAGGCTGGCGTTTATGGGGGCGGACCCCTCCCCCAACCAGACCCTTCAATAGGTTGGCGGCATTTCCCTTTGATACGGTTATTGGAGGGTAACTACTATGAGCATTTGTTTTAGCTCCTTACCTTTGGTCTACGTGCAGGTTTTTGCTGTTACTGGAGCCCCAAGTACATTCAGAGCAAGGGAGATGGGAGTAGGTTTATGTTACGAACCCAGACCCATCGCCCGTAGACTCCCCGCGAGGCGCGTGCCGCAAAACCCCGCGCGAAGCGCGGGGTTTTGCACAAGCGCCTCGCCGACGCCCCATAGGTTTATGTTGATTGTTTTTCTGTTGTAACTTTATCCAAACTCTTTCAATCATGATGATTCTGGTATCATTCGACTCAGCTCGACGAGCTCTTTCGAATGAGCTATTACATGCTTTTTCGAATTTTTGACCCTAAAATCCGCCCTATGGGTTTTGACCATTTCGAGCCCTATATCTCGACTCCAACTTGTTCAATCAAGCTGATTTTGGTGTCATTCGACTCAGCTCGACGAGCTCTTTCGAATGAGCTATTATTTGCATATTTGAATTTTTCAACCCAAAATCGAGCTTACTCCCCCCTATGGTTTTTCAATTTTTCGGGACCTATAACTCGGCCCAGAATCATTTCCTAAAGTTGAGAGTTGTACCATTCGACTCAGCTCGTCGAGACGAATCGAATGACATATGTCACGTCCCGAACTTTTACCACCGGTACACTACACTATATCCAAATATTTAAATATTTTATATAAATCCGGCATAAAGTTTATAAAAAGTGTCATTATTTGGGACACCTAGGTGTTGGTTAGCTTTAGTTGAATCTGACTAATTTTTTATCCTTGATCCCATCTGAACGAAAAGTATAATTTAATGTCATTTTCTGAAAATTTTTGAGACTTTAAAATTAATTTGATCAATTTTGGAAGCTTTTAATATCATTTTAATATTTTTTTTGCAAAACCTGATAATAACTTGATAATAAGTATCTGGACAGCTAGATACCGTTTTACAGATATTTTACTTGTGCGCTTATATTTTGAACAGCACTTCGACTTTTAATGAGTCCTGCTGGAAAAATACCACTTATCTCAGGGCCTTCAAATGACATAAAATCACTCGGATGGGATCAAGTCTAAAAAAGGTATAATTGATCAAAGCTTGTTGGTAATCATTAGCCTGCGCTTTCCCAACCTTTACTGAATAAATTAAAATAATTGGCATTTTAATACACATTTACGTTAAAAAATATTTTATTAAAGTAATATTACACCTGACAATTATTTAAGAAAAAAAATTTTTTTAAAGTAAATATAAACAATAATTATGTTTATAATGAATAAATTTATTATTAAAGTTTAAATAAATTCTTTAAATTTTTTTTGAAATTAATTTCTTAAACATTTAAAACATCTGCTAATGAAAGTAAATTTTTTGAAAGTTATTTCTTTTCAATTGAAAATTTTTTTGTTTAAATTATATATTTTTTTTGAAAAATATTTTAACTTAAATTTTGTATGTTTCGGCGCCAGCTATTTTACTCTAAGTTTTATTGTTTATAGAAATAATTAAACTTTCTAAAACAAACTTTCAAACATTAAAGATAAGTTTTACAAAAACATCTAACTCTACAACAAACAAGTTTTGTTGAAAAAATATTACGTGTTGTGATTGTAACCAAAACTTTTGTTAAACAGCAAAACTTGTTTTACAAAACTTGTTTTTCAAACATATTAAAACACGAATGTTTCTCTGAAAAACACAAACATGTTTTACGAACAAAACAGATTAATTAATAATTAACAGAAACATTCTCTTCTTTATTTAAGAAGAAAAAATGTTAATAGGAGAAATATATTCAACAATAATTTATTGTTTTGCTACATTTGGATTGTTTTCTAATTTGTTTTTAATTTGGCTAATTTTACGTTATACAATGAAAGAAATGCAAGTTTATAGCAAAATACTTTTACAAACTTGTTTTGTTGATATTGTTGGGATTTGTATGTTTGTTGTTTCACAACCGGTAAATAAATATTTGGGCGCGGGAATGTTTTGGCGTGATTAGCCATAACTTTTGAAGAAAAATTAATTTTCTCGTTTAAAAAAAGGTTCTTATTTCTGATAATGGTGTTGGAACAATGTGGAATTACGGACCTATACATTACTTACCAAACCCCTGGCAATTTATTATTCTCCGTATTAATAATTTTATGGCTAGAGTTACTTTCATGAATGTCTGTACATTATTTATTTATCGCTATTTTGTTGTTGTACGGTAACGTTGTTATAAAGGCTTTTAAAATATAACTTTTATATACAGCAGTGTTGATGTTAAATTTAAACACCAATTATTATTAATTGTTGGAATGACAATCCCAATATTTATTTTAAATATTTTTTCTTGTTTATCAAACTACCCAACACCAGAAAACGAATATTTAACTAATTATGATTTGGCAAAAATATTAGAATTGGATAATTATACAATTAAAAATTATGTTGTTGGATTAAGGACTGGAGTAGGTTACTTGATTAGTCGAGAAAACATGGGAGAAAATGTCGCCAGAATCTAAATTTGACCTGTGGGGAACTTCGTTAATTGGGGAACTTCTGGGCTAGATAGCAATATCCTACTTCGGCTACGGATCTGCAACTAGAATTTGATTAGTATTGGGGTTGGAAAGAAATGCCTAAGATATTCACTGATATCCGTTCAAATGCCTGATATCCTATTATTGATGATACCTATTCTCTTTGCTATAGGTATACTGCAGGGGTGTGCCGTTTCGTCTTTCGCCTTTCGTCTTTCGCCTTATTTTTGTCTTTTTTGGTGTTTAGTCTTTCGCCTTTCGTCTTTCGCTTTTTAAAATGACTTTCGCCTTTTCGCCTTTCGTCTTTCGCTTTTTTGGGCGAAAGGCGAAAATATTATACACCCCTAATGATGGTATGTGAGGAAAAGTTGGTAATTGGGAGAAGAAAAGAAAGAGAAAAACTAAGGACGAGTGGGGATAAATAGTATATAATTTTCTTTTAACTTAATAAGGTAATTGATGGTTGAGTGCTAAGTTGTTAGACTCCGACTAGCGACCATTTTATTATTGTTAGGTTCGGACCAAATTTAGGGACAAGATTTTTATTTATATATTATGAATAGAATAATTATAATTTTTCTATGAAAAAATTATTTTTTTTAATTTAAAAAGTGAATTTTCCGTGCCTTAGACACCTTATATTTTCAAAATCTTCGCCTGCGGCGCTTAAAAAGTTAATACAGGTTATTTTCCAGCATAGTGGTATTTATTGCGGCGCAAAAAGGGAAGAAATCTGACTTAAGGACCTCCAAAATTCTCAAAATTTTCGCCTGCGGCGCAATAAAGGGGATTCTCTACCTGGGTAAGCCTCAGTATTTTATTAAAAATTTTGGTTACGGATTCGGATATCAAAATTTTTGTTCGGACAACGGATTTGGATATCCTGGGATTTCCCAAAATAAAAGACTATATTTACAATTAACGATGGTCGATTTCCAATGATAGGAAAAAATAAAAATTTGAATTTGCCTTACACATCATCTGATATCCTTCTAAATCCTAAATCACTCTGAATCCTCTGATATCCATAATTTAGCGGTTAATAAGGATATCACAAGATTAGGAGAATTAAACAGAAGATTTGAAAGTAGGTAATTATAATTAACCAAGGCTTTGGTTTAACCGATATCTAGAGATTTTTCCTCATTACAGTTATTTCGCTTTTTCGTCTTTCGCCATATTTTCGTCTTTTTTGGTGTTTCGTCTTTCACCTTTCGTCTTTCGCTTTTTAAAATGACTTTCGCCTTTTCGTCTTTCGTGTTTCGCTTTTTAAATCGACTTTCGCCTTTTCGCCTTTCGTCTTTCGCTTTTTAAAATCTGTTTCGGCACACCCCTGGTATACTGCTTCGGTTTGGTTTCGCGGTTAGGTTTCGATTAAGCGAAAACTTCAGTTCGGTTTATCGTTTCACTTTCGGTTAACCGAAGAATTTGGTGAAACCGAAAAACCCTATTATTGATACAACCTAACAGTTGATTACATTATTAATTCATTGATTTGCACCTTATTTATATAAAAAATAAAATTTTTTCATTAAAATAGCTAAAAAATTTTGGAACTGGAACCGGTTTGGAACCGGTTCCAGAACCGGAACTGCCAAAATTAAAAAGGAGGTTACAGAACCGGAACTGGAACCGCCAAAATTTAAAAAGCAGTTCCAAAATTGGAACCGGTTCTAGAGAAATTTTGGAACTTTCCCATCAGTGGACCCAACCCCGTTCCCCTGAAAATTTCCCCTTGCGGAGGCCTCAATTGCTTTTAAAAATTAATGTTTACAGACAAATGATTTTTCAACTTTTACTGGATATTATGCTTCAGCATTAACAATAATTAATTATATAATAATTATTTTTTGTGGAATAAGTATTCAAATACATGTTTATCGTCATTGTAAAGGTGTAGAAATGACTCAATTACGTAATATGAATAAACAAATGAGTATTGTTTTGGGGGCACAGGTAATGTACAGATATGGAGAACTCTCAAAGGATTTTGAGGCAACCTCCCAACATTTTAATTTATCAATTTTGTAGGCCATTCTCCCATTACTAACATATCTCACCAACTTATTCGCCAATTTAACTTTTTTATTTAATTTGCCTGGTTTATATTCATCATCTATTGCAATATTCCTTAATTCTAGTTTGGGATCTTCAATTGCTGTTTTAAATCCTATCGTGAGTTTATTTACAGTAAAATCAGATTTGAATTTACATACCTCTATTTAGTGGAAATGAGTTTTTAGAATCTAGTACGTTGCTTAAACGAGGCTAAATAGATTTTTAAAAATTGTATTTAAAATTAAAAGTATATGTAAATTTAGGTTATATAAATTATTTGTTAAAATTTATTTTATTTAAATAAAATAATTAAAAAATTTAAAAGGTAACAATTTTGAGTGTAAGAAGTTACAGACAAATAATTTTTCGATGCAAAAATAATTCAAATATTAATCAAGTTGCTCCGATGCCGGAAACTTCAATGCCGGACAGAACTATACAATATATTAAATAATTAAATTTTATAATGAAGCAAGAAAGTATAATTCATATTTATAAATTTAGATAATTATTGTGTTTGTCTCCCAACTGTTTCTACAAAATATTTTTTTTTCAATAAAATATTTAATCGTAAATAAAGATAGCAAAGAAAACAATACAAAAAATATACAGGATGCGGCAAATTGCCGCCCCTTTTGTTTTTGTCATAACTTTCTTTTAAATTAATGAAAATTGATAATTCTTTTTTTTATTTTATTCCCAACACTCTAAGAAAATTTTTGATATCAAAATTAGTTTAAAATTTTATAATTCAGCCTGCTTAATTTTCCTTTAAAGTTGAAGTAAAAGTTTTTTGATGAAAGTTGGCCTGGGCTTAGTGCTAGAGTTTCACCGGAAGTTCCGGTTCCGGTTCCGGTTCCGGAAAGTTCCGGTGTTTTTTTGGTTCCGGTTCCGGTTCCGGGAACCGGAACTCAAATTGGTTCCGGTTCCGGTTCCGGCTCCGGTTTACAAATCGGTTCCGGGCAAACCGGAACTTTTTTACACCCCTAAGGATTAGTTTTTTTAAGAAATATGGATTGGCTTTCCCCGATTGGCCTTCCAAAATTCTCAAAATTTTCGCCTGCGGCGCAAGAAAACGAAGAAATCTAGCTACTTGGTCACACAAATTCTCAAAATTTTCGCCTGCGGCGCTTAAAAAGGAAGAAATTTGTATCCTTGGTTCACCTAAAATCCCAAAATTTTCGCCTGCGGCGCTATGAATGTAAGTTGTATGGTAAATCGAAGACTTTGGATGGATGAAGGTGGATTTTGAGTTACATTATGTGAGTTCAAGGGGTTATAGGTATCATAGAGGGATTTGGGTGTGATGTCCAGGGAATGAGCTGTGCAAGTTAGGTATCAGGGATTGAATAGCTGGGGATTTGGTCTTCCAAAACTTGGATTTTTTTCGTTTCGATTAACAGAAGAATTTGGCAGAATTTAATCGAAAAATTTGGCGAAACCGCACCTCTACTTAAAATAAAAATTTTTTAAAATGAGCTAGCAAAAATTTTTTTAAAAGTTCCGGTTCCGGTTCCGGTTCCGGGCCGGAACTTTGAAAAGTTCCGGTTCCGGTTCCGGGAACCGGAACTTAAATTGGATCCGGTTCCGGTTCCGGTTCCGGTCAAAATTTCGGTTCCGGTGAAACACTACTTAGTGCTAAGATTTTTATATTGGCAAAGTTTATGTCATTCGAATAAGCTCTTCGAGCTGATTCAAATAATGATTAAACAAGGCTTTTATCTTGTCATGTGCTGAGATTCTTTAAAGGATTTCATTTAGGTGAAATTTTCAAAAATGTTTTTATGGGCTATTTAGATGCTCCTCATTAAGACAAGTCGATTGATACCAAAATTATTAAGATTGGATCATTATGAGCGCCATTTTTTTATATTTTACTAGGCGCGCCATTTAATAACTCTTGAATAAATACTAAATTACCCTAAATTTATTTATTTGATAGAGCTGAGGATTTAATTTAAAATAAATTAAAATCAGAATTTTAATAATTTATATTAAGAATTTATACAATTTTAAGAATTTATATGTATGTAGAAAATTTTATACTCTATCGAATGATATTGTCAATTAATGGAACTCCCCCACATGGTTCTGTAATATTTCGGGACCCATGACTCTGTCCAAAATCATTTCCTATAGTAGTGAGTGGTACCTTTCGACTCAGCTCGTCGAGACAAATCGAATGATATATGTCACTACACTACACTACAGCCTTCTAAATTTCTATTTGAAAACTTAAAAATAGGGGAAAATTAAAAAATCTAAAGGTGCGATAATGAAAGATGAAAAGGAAAACAGAAATTATTGAAAAATTAAAAAGGTATGCAGAAAATTTGTGAAAAAGGAGCACAATCCTCTTAGGTATAAATATAATGTTTATCGCCAAAAGGGCTCTTAAAGAGTCACTTACATTGGAAAAAATTAAAAAAAACAATGCAGATAATGTCTCAAATTAAAAAAAAAGAACAAGATTTTTGTATAAATTAATATGAACAAGATGTTTAAATCAATTTGGTTCTACTTGACTTTATGAGTCCAATCGAACTTTATGAGTCCAATCGAACTTTATGAGTCCAAATAAAACTTTATGAGTCCAATCAAGATTTATGAGTCCAAACAAATTTTATAAATCCGACATGTCTTATTATTCTAAGTAAAAATTGTTGTTCTATTACAGTTTATGATTCCATTCACAGTTTATGAGTCCAATCAGATTTTTGTGAGCTACGGGGGTAGGTCGTCAGATCAAAGCTGGTGATGAAAAAAGGGATTGGTTTATGTTGCCGACCCAGTACCCAGCGACCTTTGGACCCTATCCCAATATAAGGGCGGAATCGTTTTTTTTCCATTACTTTATAAAAATGGTCAATTTTCCTTAAAGTTGATGTATGTTGATGTTTGCCTTAAGGAAGAATGAAGGACAGACAATGACAGAAACACGGCGTACACAGAACACGGACGTGTACGTCCGTTTTTGTCTGTCCGAGTCTGCCCGTGTTTTTCAGTCCGTGTTTTGTCTGTCCGAGTCCGTCCGTGTTTTGGACAGACAAAACACAGACGGACTCGGACATACAAAACACGGATGGTCTCGGACAGACGTCCGTGTTTCTGTCATTGTCTGTCCTCCATTCTTCCTCAAGGCAAACATCAACATACATCAACTTTAAGGAAAATTGACCATTTTTATAAAGCAATGAAAAGTAATGGAAAAAAAACGATTCCGCCCTTATATTGGGATAGGGCCGACCTTTGACTCCCGCGAGGCGCGAAGCGCAAAACCCCGCGCGAAGCGCGGGGTTTTGCACAAGCGTCTCGCCTATACTCCATAGGTCTAACAACATAACCCTATTTATTTTTATTGTATTATTTAATAAATGTATTATTTAATAAAATCTAATAGAATGTGATTGGACTCATAAAGTTTTGTTTGGACTCATAAACTTTGATTGGACTCATAAAGTTTTATTTGGACTCATAAATTTTGATTGGACTCAGAAAGTTCGATTGGACTCATAAAATTCGATTGGACTCAAAGTTCGATTGGACTCATAAAGTCAAGTAGAACCATTAATTTCGGCAATAGATTTTAATAATTGTTGCTTGTTGGAAAGTAGTGAATTACTTTCTGAATTATTATTGGAATATGGACAATTGTTCATATTTGGCATTTAAAATTTATTTTTAATGTCTTGTCTAAATCTTAAACTTGGGGAACACAACAAGGAACACAATCCTTTTGTGTGCAAACAGAAAAAACAAAATAAATAAATTCGAGCGTTTATAACCAAAAATTAGCAGTTCAGTTGAGTTGAATTTAGTGTGATGTTCAGTTGAGTCGGTACTATAGGCACCGTAACTGTAATTCTGGTATTTTCTGTACTGCACTACAGCTACCGACTACAGATGCACTACATCTACCGATAACAAAAAAGCCATTTGCCGTACAATATGGGGATTTTATTGAATGGATATGTAGAGGGATTTGGGGGATATATTACTGTATAATAAAACAATGAAAACAATTATGATGTCCAACATGTTTATAAAACAATTCATGCGAATATTTTTAATTGAAATAAACAAATTTGAAGTTAAAAAAATGCCTCGACCGCCGGCCCGACTCGAAAACCGCAACTCTAATAAAATATACGGTATTTTACGAAATGGACTTTTCATGAGAAATATTAAAAAATTATAAAAGTATAAAATGTGTATAGTATGAATATAAAATAAATTAAAGTAAACATATTTAAAGTTAAAATAGCGTGAGGTAATTAACAAACATTTTTTTCTCATTTTAATTTTCTTAGAATTAAATAAAGTCGTGAAAAATTGCAAAAAATGTTTGGCTCTGATGTTTGTTACGAGTCTACCGAACATTCGAGGCCACTTTTGTCACAGGGCCATTTGTAGCTTTATGAGCAGAGGCCTCTCTCTCCCAATATTTGCTAAATTAAACTCCTCTTTCAGCAGTAGTTGGCCATAAAGCTACAAATGTGTAAGGTTGGTCACTCAAGGAGGTGCGAACTATTGCCCAAAATTTTTCCACGTCTTCATCTCAGTATCGAATTAAAGGATCTCCAAAATAGGGAGAAATGAAAAAATGAGCGACGCCAAACTCCCTGCTTAGGGAAAAGTCGGCGCGGCCGCTATGCAGGATTCCTCTGCTTTTGTTTGATATGCTTGCGCCGCAGTAAATCGGCGCAGAAAACCCGCAGCTGAGGGTTGGGTTACCCGCAACCCTCATTTTATAATACCGCCCCGGGAGTTATGTTTTTCATTAATCTATAGTTTATAGGCAATTCCCAAAGTGTAATAAAAACTATTATTAAAAAATAAGTATTTATTAAAAAAATTATATTGCCCTAGTTTATGAGATCAATGAAAAATTTTGAGTCTAATGGATGCTTGTGATGTTTAGAAGTACCAGACTCGACGGATTAGACTATATTCTTCTTTCTTTCTTCAATAAATAAATGTTTTCAACTTATCTGTGTATCAGAGTTGCCTTAATTCCCTGAGATGTACCATAGGGTCTGTAGGATTCACAAACCTCCCTCCTAAAAATCGGCTCTTTAATAATTAACATATAATTATAAAAGGTATAAAATAATAGATAAAATTACAGACAAAAATATTTTTCAGAAAAAACAAATCCCATGACCTCATTCAACATTAAATTATTTTAATAAAAACAATTTGTGAGAATATTTTTAAATTATAGTTAGGTGGGCACTATATAGACAAAATAATTTTTAATTAAATAAAAGTAAAAAGTGTGGGATAATTAAAAAAGCATTTTTTATAATTTTAATTTTCTTAGAATTAAATAAAGTTGTGTTTGGTATAAACAATTTAAACAAAGTTTAGTAAATATTTTCGTAAATTAATTAGTAAAACAGAAAAACAATTTGTAGAAATTCTTTATTTAATAAGAAGAGAAAAATGTTAATAGGAGAAATATATTCAACAATAATTTATTGTTTTGCTACATTTGGATTGTTTTCTAATTTGTTTTTAATTTGGCTAATTTTACGTTATACAATGAAAGAAATGCAAGTTTATAGCAAAATACTTTTACAAACTTGTTTTGTTGATATTGTTGGGATTTGTATGTTTGTTGTTTCACAACCGGTAAATATTTGAAGTTTGGGCGCGGGAATGTTTTGGCGTGATTAGCCATAACTTTTAAAGAAAAATTATTTTCTCGTTTAAAAAAAAGGTTATGTTGTCTGATAATGGTGTTGGAACAATGTGGAATTACGGACCTATACATTTCTTACCAAATCCATGGCAGTGTATACTTCTTTCGTTTAATAATTTTATGGGAAGAGTTGCATCTACAAATGTCTCTACACTATTTATTTATCGTTACCTAGCTGTTGTACGGTAAACATTTTTGGAGAGGTTCAGTTGTTTCGTCAGAGGTCCATGTCAAATGGCACCTCTCGTATTTTGAAATTATCTTTCTGAAAGAAAAGTGAAAAAATACATATTTTCCTTCACTTTATTTATGGGAGGGATATGGTTGAGTGTATTGATAGAATCACTCAATCTGCAATCGGTGTAGGTTTGAGTTTGAATAAAAAATTGGGAATGAGATTCGTTTTCCTCCTTATAGTTTCGATAATCTAAAACTACCGTATTTACTCGGTTAATTCTCCTCCCTCGAATTTAATTCCCCTGTTGCGCATGAGTTGAAACAATAATTCTCCTCCCCCGAATACCCTACTACACGTTCAAATTTCAAAACTCGAATAATTCCCCTCCCTTGAATAATTCCCCATGCCACGGATGGGCTGAAAAAATAATTCCCCAGGGGTTGGACTTGTGACGAAACTTCTCTGACAGAAAAGCCGTCTGATGTTGCTATATGTTGCTTTTTTATTTGTAGCAAAGTTGATGTTAAATTTAAACATCAATTATTATTATTTTTTGGCATGACAATTCCAATATTTATATTATATTCTTGTTCGTTTATATCAAACCATCCAACTCCAGAAAACGAATATTTAACGAATTATGATTTGGCAAAAACATTGGGACTGGATAATTATACAATTGAAAATTATGTTGTTGGACAGAGATCACGAGTAGATTGTTTTTAAAATAAAAAAAATGAAAATAAAATATTTAGACTAACGACCTATCAATATTCACCAAAAATTATGCTTTAGCATTAACAATAATTAATTATATAATAATTATTTTTTGTGGTTTAAGTATTCAAATACACATTTATCTTCATTGTAAAGGTGTACAAATGACTCAATTACGTTATATGAATAAACAAATGAGTATTGTTTTGGGGGCACAGGTACTGTACAGTTATGGAGAAGTTATTTAGAGTGCCTTATATTTTACCTTATAAAAAGATTTAAAATTTAAACAGGCATAATCTTGAGATGAGTATAAAAATTGTGACGTTATGCCGAAGATTCAAAACCTCAATAAAATTCTCCTAGTCTCCTAGGAACCTTTGGTAATTTTTATAACTCCCAAAAGACCCAAGACTCGAGAACAGAAATTAATGTGACTCGACAATTTTTTGGTTCCATAGGGCATAGTTCACCATTCACTTTTATTCTAAGACAAATAAAATCAGGCATGGTCATGGATATGGATACAGATAATATCAAAATGCCTGCGGATATTCGCCTGTATCCGCCGTAAATGTGCGGATACGGATACCAAGATCAGTATCCGTGTCCTAGTCTGAATAAAATTCATAATCCTGAGATTTCTGGGGCTTACACCCCATTTCTTTGTTACTTTTTCTTGTCTATTTTTTACTTTTTTTTTTTCTCATTTTCCCTTATTTTAGGGTACTAATTTTTAGAGTTCGAACCCGGGCCGGGCCCGGACGTGTTTTTTCCGGGCCCGGTGGCCCGGAACGGGTATTTTTGAGAAAATCCGGTTTTTCCGGGCTAACCGGTTTTTCCGGTTTTATCCGGAAAAACCGGCCCGGGTGCGATTTTGAGTAAAAAAACCGGGTCCCGGGCCCGGTAATTTTTTGCCGGGCCCGGAGAGTCGCCTCCGGCGGTGAAAAAGGAAGAAATCTGGCCTCTTGGCCTTTCGAAATTCTCAAAATTTTCGCCTGCGGCGCTGAAAAAAGAAGAAATTTTGCTCCTTGGCCTTCCAAAATTCTCAAAATTTTCGCCTGCGGCGCTAGAAAAAGAAGAAATCTAGCTCCTTGTCCACACAAATTCTGAAAATTTTCGGCTCCACGGTAAAAAACTATGAATCCCTTCGTATTCATAATCTTCTATATCCCTCCAAATCACTGATATCACATGGAGGCTTCCCAAATACTTCAAATCCACTTATTTTCCCAGACTACAAATTATTTCAAAAATTGCGGACTGCGGAAATTTTTTTTCATTTGCGGATACCCAGCTATATATCCTTTATCGCATCTATCCTTTGATTCATCTATTCTTTAATCAATCCTTTGTATGTTTTGCGATCCTTTGTATGTGTGATAATTTTTTATGTTTTTAATAAATTTAGAAAAAAACCGGGTCCGGGCCCGGGTCTGAAAAAATCCGGTTTTTCCGGGCTAACCGGTTTTTCCGGTTTTATCCGGAAAAACCGGTCCGGGTGCGATTTTGAGAGAAAAAAACCGGGTCCCGGGCCCGGCATTTTGAAAAGTTCGAACTCTACTAATTTTAAAATAGTCAAAAAAAGCCGAAACTATGTCTACACCCAAAGAAAAAATTACAGAACAGTCATAATGTTAGGACCAAGAGATTTAGACGTCTCTAATTTCTTGCATATTTATAGGCAATTCTACCTATATTACCCTATCTTGCCAACTTCTCTAACAATTTAAATTTTTTATATAATTTACCTGGTTTATATTCATCATCTATTATAATATTCATTAATTGTGGGTTGGGATCTGTGGTTGCTGTTTTAAATCCTATTGTGAGTTTATTTGTATATTTTTAAATTAAAAAAAATAAATTTAAAAGGTAACAATTTTGAGTGTAAAAAGTTACAGACAAATAATTTTTCGATGCAAAAATAATTCAAATATTACTCAAGTTGTTCCAATACATCAAACGTCAATGCGTGATAGAACTTCAATGCGTAATAGAACTACACAAATTATTAATTAAAACTTATAATCAAACAAGAAAGATTGTCTTAGATTATCTGAGATATTAAAGATTATATAATTAAAGATTATTTCTCAAATTTTTGTCTCATTCATTCTGTTGAAACAAATATAAATTTAGATAAACAAAGTATTTGTGATTAGTTGCAATTAGGGTAGCTCTCCGACCCTTCGGAGTCATAAGTGTTAGGGATCGGGGTTTGGAGAGGTAGAGCTTTCGGGATTCGGATCGGGGTTTTGCCAGAAAATCGTCGGGTTGGAGGTTTCGGCAGACGGGAATCTACCCAATCATCACTGATTTTGATGGCTTTTAATGAATAAATATTCCGAGACAATAAATATGCATGAAAATAGTATGTTAAGAGACTTTCTGCAAAATATTTTTTTTCAATAAAATATTTATTTATTTTATATTTTAAATAAATATAAACACAGCAAAGAACAATACAAAAAATATAAAATATTATTATTTTAGAAAATAATTTTTAAATTAAATTTATTTTTAATTTTCTCTCCTTAACAAAAAATTTCCTCCCTCTCTCTCTAAAAAACTTTATAATAATTTTATTTATTTTTTTTAAATTAAATTAATTTTATTTTTATTGGCATATTACAAACAATTAATATTTATTGTGTGCTTCTTATTTACAGAAAAATTTTTATTTTTAAGTAAAAAATTAACAATTAATTTTTAGACAGCTTCGAGACGTTTCTATTAAAATTTAATTCATACCCGGAATTAAAAATTATTTTTTTAATTTTTATTTTAAAAATACTGTCTGTTTAGTAATTAAATTTTAAAAAATTCTTTAATAAAATTTAAGTAAATTGATTTAATTTTATTGAGTAAATCACAAGGTAAAAAATTACACTTATTGTTTATTAATATTCACTAGGCGGTGCCAAAGTTAATAACTCTTGAATAAATAGTCAATTACTCTAAATTTATTTATTTGATAGAGCTGAGAATTTAATTTAAAATAAATTAAAATCAGAATTTTAAAAATTTATACAAAAAAGTTCTGATTTAAAAATTGCCATTTCCTCCAAAACTGCTTGTTTCTTGACCATAACTTTTTATCTCTATGGTCCAAAAGGCGCGCCGAAATTTGCGGATTTTAATTTGCGGACCCGAACTTTGCGGACCCAAATTTTGCGGACCCGAACTATGCGGACCCGAAATTTGCGGATCTGAGTTTTGCGGACCAAAAATTTTTGGACCGACAATAGAGTATACTGAACCTCGGAAATTTCAAAAATTTTAGCCTGCGGCGCTAATTGGGATAAATTCAGGCATCATGACCTTATGAAATGGCCATATAAATGATTTCTTTAAGGAATTTTCTCGATTATTTAAATTATGAAATAATTTTAAGATAAAAAAATTGATAAAAATTTTGAAAAATCAAGAAAAAATCTTGATCTGGTACGGATCATGTTAAACTCTGCCGGAATCCTCGAAAAATAAAATTTTTAATTTTTCCTTTTTACTCAAGTGTCGGTCCTTTCCGCAAAAATCAGGTCCGCAAACTTCGTGTCCGCAACCTTCGGGTCCGCAAGTTTCGTTCCGCAAATTTCGGGTCCGCAAAGTTCGGGTCCGCAAAATTCGGGTCCGCAAAGTTCGCGCCACGGTCCAAAAATTCTGATTTTTATAAATTCTGTAGAAAATTTTATACTCTATCGAATGATACTAAAAGTATTTAGAATGAATTATTTTTAAAAAGTTTGTAATTAATGACAACTTAATGTTTTAGCACTACACCTACCCACTCATACATTCATTTTAAATGAACTCCACAAAATATTTTAAAAATTATTTTAACAAAAAATTGTTTTCCATTTTTTAATTTTGCAAAATTTATGAATTCCGAAAATTTAGTATATTTTTACAATTTTTAAATTTTTTAAAACCTATGTATATTACACCATTTTATGATGCTTTTTTGGTATGTAAGTAGTAATTTTTGTCTCGTCTTTAGAATTTATTTAAAACATAATTTTCCATTTTTAGATTTTTTACTAATTTTCAAACAATAATTTTCTCAATTTTTGATCTAAAAATAATTTTTTCTTTTATTTTATAAGAAACATTTTTATTTAAAAAAAAGAAAGAATATAAGCCTAATTAATTCATATAAATTAACAGGTGAAAAAGAAATTTTTTTTCATTCATTTAAATACTCGACAGATGAAAAATCTGTCTTTACCCAATTTTTTTATTTTCAGACTTTGGATTTTCTACTTTGTATTTATTTTTATTTGGTTATCAGAATTTCTGATTTTTATTTGATTTTTTATAATAAATAAAATTCTGTTGTGAATTAATAATTCTGAAATTGTTTTTATAGAAATTCTGATTTTTTAAAATAAATATTTCTGATTTAAATTATAATTCTGATTTTTATATTTTCAATTAGGGTTCGGCATTTACGGTGAGGTGGCTGTTTTCGCGGGGACGGTGATTGCGGTGGTTTTAGCATTGGTGACGAAGATGCTAGCTCAGGGGGAGCTAGCACCTCCCACCGTTCCCGGTGAACCCCCTTCCCCGAGGACTGGGGTTGAACCCTATTTTTAATTTACATAGATTCTGACTTTATTTTTTTCCTCTCATTTATTTTATTTTATCTTAATAGCAAAAAATATGTATCTCTACATATTTTTACCATTAAATAAAATTAAAAATCAATTTGCTTAAAATTTTTTCCGTCAAATTTCTTTAATTTCGAACCTTTCCATATTTTATTTTTTTTATTTTTTCCGTTCTTTTAGTATTTAACAAAAAAAAAGAAAAAATTAATTAAATATAAAAAGACAGTCTATTTACTTCAAAAAATGCTTTTTTTTATTGGAAAAAATAAAAAAAAAGAGAAATTTGTCTAATTAACAATTAAAGTCATTTTAATATTTTTAATATTAAAAGGGCAAATTTTTTATATGAAAAGAGGGAAAATATTTTTTTTTGAAAAAAAAATTCCCAGATGGACAAACACACTTTCCCCTTTATTTTGTAAAAATTGTTTTTTATTAAATAATAAAGCTTAGCTAGTCTAGCCATTTCTCCATCAGCTAATGTAAAAAAATTATTTTCGAGGCTGGAAGCGATTCAGAATTTTCAGGTGATCAGACATGCGTTTCCATTACTTAATCCGGCATAGATTTTTCGGATCCAGATATTCGCAAATTTTCGGTTTGGATATCGATTCTGTATATACGGGAATTTCTCAGGTCTGCCACCCTCTTCTCGTGCACGAGTTACCGTTCTATGTATATTTTATATACTGGCTGAAAATTTATTGTGATCTCTGATAAGAAGGTCGAAAAATAAAAGCCTAGCCTAATGTATAAGCAGAGTTTCGATATCTGCGGATTTTTCCTCATTTTGTGGTTTTTTTGATAGGGCGATGAGGATTATTTTTAAAAATGCGGATTTGCGGATTTTTGTGGTCTTTCGAAGATTATGAGGATTTTTTGTATTTTCTTGTAGTTTTTAAAATAAAATGTTATTATTTTTCTGCTAAGACCCTCTAAAACCCCTCTAAAATCCTCAAAAATCTTTTGCAAATTTTTATATAAAATGCGGATTTTTTCGACCAAAATTGCGGATTTTTAAAATTTCGAGATCGAAACTCTGTGTATAAGCCCACTTAAAATGACCTATTGGAAAATATAAGTTTAGGGCTTATATTAGAGTATTTACGGATATCCCTAATAATTTTATAAAAAGTAATATAATTGAAACTAAAAATGATTTTTGCTAATCTACAAAAAATTTATGAGTCACATGAGTCACATCTGCGGATTTTTCCTCATTTTGTGGTTTTTTTGATAGGGCGATGAGGATTATTTTTAAAAATGCGGATTTGCGGATTAATAAATTATTTAAATGTAGTGTAATTTACAAGCAAAATAATAAATGTTTAATTTTAAATTGTAAAAAAAGCAATAATGACATCTTTCCCCATATTAATTTTTTATTGTATAAAAAATTTATTTTTTTTATAATAAAATTCTCTTGTGGATTTGTATATTTTAATAATGAGAAAATAAGAAAACAATTTAATAAATAAATTTATTTTAATATTTATTAATATTAATAAATTATTTTAGAATTTTTAAAAATTAAAAAAATGTCTACAGTCAATCCAGAACAACAACAAAACAACAATAATAATATTAATGCCCCCAAAAATGACAAGTAATTTTTTTTTTCTTTTTAATAATTTAAATAGACCTTTAAAAATATTTGTAAAAAAGAATTAAAAGTAAGGTATTGAAATTAGAGTAAGGATTAAGTAGGGTAAGATCCTCGGATATCCGGATCCGGTCGATATCCGCACCGAAAATCTCGGATATCCGGCCTTTTTCGGATCCGGATATCCGGATCCGACAACCTTATTAACTAAACTTAGAGAATTATAGCAAGTTGATTTTGGTTATTTGAAATTGTTTAAATCTGACTTTAATAAGCCAGATTGGGGGTGTACTTCTAAGACATGTCATCAATAGGTACTCAATTACGGAGAATCTTTAAGTGAATAAGGAAGTTTTTCTTTCTTACTTCTGTTCCCTTCTACATATTAGTAAAATGACAAATCTCTATTAATAAAATGCCCAATTTACAAAAAATTCTACAATAAAAATACACCAAGCAATATACCTATTAATACAGTCGAAATAGATCCCTCGCTATTTGACTGTAAACAAATCCCTCTTTTTTATTTTAATTTTAACTTTATTTCTTTTAAAATAATCTTTTGTTTATCTATGAGAGGGCTTCATTAGAGGCTTCCTTTAATAAATATTTCCTTCCTTGTTTTAAATTGTTAAAAAATATTTTTTTGTTAAAAATAAAGGGAAATAAATTAAAAAACCAAAATTTTATTCATTTCCTTTTTAAGGAAATAATTAAAAATTAGCTTTATTTAACATTTAATTTTTTTTGTTAATTAATTTTTAATTAAAAAAATTTTTTTAATTTTTTTGCAAAAATAAGAAAATAAAAATTTATTATTTTATTAAAATTCAATTAAAAAAATATTTTTTTAATTTTATTTATTTATTTACATTTATCAAGTAAAATTGTATTAGAGTCCCCATAAACTAATTAAGCTTCATCCTTTATGTTTCTTTCTTGCATTTTCTATTTTTTTTTTTTAAATAATTTTTAATAGAGAATAAGATTTGCTATAAAATAGTTAAATTTGGGAATTTTTTATTTAATTGAAAAAAGTTATGATTAAAAAACTAACAATAATATGTAGCAGAAAAAGGAATATTATGTTGTAAAGGAATTCGGATGATTTGAAGTTAAAAAATGATTTAATTTTTATCAGAACAAGGAACCAAACTTTAAATTTAAAATAATTGAAAAAAAGTTGATCAGGTCTAAGAATTTATTTACCAAAGTTTCAGTTTATTCAAAGTATTTCGAAAAATATAGTCATTTTCCCCCATAATTTTTAGTTTTTTTGATCAGAACTTTTCTGTTCGAAATACGAAAAGACTTCTAACTATTTTGTTGTAGATTTTCTCTTCTATCGGATGAAACCAAAATTTAATTGGAAGGACTTTTCATTAAAAAGTTATAGAATTTAGAACTCAACTGATCCAACTCTTCTATAACTGCTTTTTTTCCATCTACCGTATTTACTCGATTAATTCCCCCGAGGAATTATTTTTTCAACCCATCCGTGGCATGGGGAATTAATAGAGGGTGGGGAATTATTCGAGGGTGGGGAATTGATCGAGTAAATACGGTATTTACCAAAAAAAATAGAAAATTTTTATTTTTTATTTATTCTCTTATTTCAATAAAAATAGAAAAATACCAAAATAACACGTCTATTTATTATTCATATTTATCTTTACACGAAATCCCAGGGGTCTTTTCGTCCTCAAATAAAATTTCTCAAGCTACACGAATTCCATAAAATTTTATTATTTTAGTGATTTTTTTTAATATTTTATTAAAATAAATATTTTTAAAGTTTAAAAAATTACAGACAGACCGTTTTAAAGCTCGTTATAAACATACACTTCGTTATTAGGGTTAAGAGAAGGTCTGTTTTTAACAGAAAAAACAAAAGTTAATTTATTAAAATAATTTTCTATTAATTTATAAATTATCCCACTTCCGGAAGATTATTTTAATTTAATATGTAGAGAATTTACTAGCTTATCTGAAGATTTAGAAAACAAATTTATAGCCTCTAAGATAGCTGGTCTTTATTAAAATTTTTAAAATGAAAACGTCAAAATTAAGTTTTAACTGTGTATTTTTTAATTTCCAAAATATTTAAACTTCTAAAATGTCAAAATTTCTATCATTTTTTTATTTATTTTTATGGCATATTCACTCTTCTCAAATTCTTTTTACTTTCCCTTTATTTGTTCTTTTTAAAGTTATAGGCACACTTTATTCAATAAATTTTTTTTGAATGTTTGTTTGTTATTTTTTCTATGCTTACCTAATAAAAAATATTTTCTTTTTTTCTTTTTTTTACTGGAAATTAATAAGCTAAAAAAATAAGAAGAAAAGTTTGTTTTTAAAAGAAAACAAAAGTTAATCTGTTAAAATAAATTTTCTATTGATTTATGAATGATCTAACATTTCGAAATTATTTTCAACTAATCGAGGCTTAAATTCCTTACAAGATAGCTTTAAAGTTTAAATTTTGGATCCTGAAATAAAAAAATTTTTAGAAGAAAAATAGACTTTTTTGTATCAAAATTAGTTAATTTTGAAGGGATTTTTAACCTACCGTATTTACTCGATTAATTCCCTTGGTGAATTATTTTTTCTACCCATCCGTAGCATGGGGAATTATTCAAGGAATGGGAATTATTCGAGTTTTGAAATTTGAACTTGTAGTAGGGTATTTGGTGGTGGGGGATTATTATTTCAACTCATCCGTAGCAGGTGGATTATTCGGCAGAGTATTTGAGGGTGGAGGATTAATCGAGTAAATACGGTATATGTTTCTATCAGGGCAATATAAAATTTTAATTAATAATTTCATCTTGTAGAAAATTTAGTTCTCTATCTATTGATATGTATAAAGCAAAATAAAAATATTAAACTTTTTCTTTAAAGTTATATTTGCGTAAATATAAAATGTTAGTTAAGGGCAATGTTTCTACTCATAAGAGTTCACGTAGGCACTTGTAAAATAAACAAAATGTTAGCTAAAAACTTGAAATATTGCAGAGATGTCCTCAATAAGGATAGCTAACTCTTCTAATATTTTTAGAATTTTTGGTCCAGTTGTTTTTATGTTATGGCTGAAAATATCAAAATTTAAGAGAAATTAACGAATTTTTGAACATTTTCGTTTATAACTTCTGAATTTTATAACCAAAAATTCTGAAATTTTAAATATTGTTAGATAACAGTATTAACGCTGGTATTTTAAATTTTCACGGCTATAGGTGTTAATTTATTTGTTTTATAAGCATTTACCTATACGTAACAAACCATACGTTACGAACGTATGTTTTGCCCCGAAAAATAATTTTTTAATCAAAAAATAATAATTTTTTAGTAATCCCAACAACAATACAAACAATAATAACACCTCTTCCTCTTCATCTATTTTTCCGTCCTGTTGTGGGATTTTTTGCAAAAAAGCTAAACAACACTCCGCCACTGTTAGGGCAACCAATGCTTGGTCAAACACTAAAGGCGGGACAAAAATAGAGGAAAAAGAGGAAAAAGCTGTGAATGAAGAGAAAGGTAACTGGGAATTATTTATTTTTATTTTTTATCCGAACTTTCCAATAAATCCTTTCCGAGTTATTTAATTTTAAATAAAAGCGGTTAACGACAGCCCTATGTGTGAGCGTTTCAGTCCCGGCCTCATAACTCACGACTGGGTGGTCTGTTCCGGTTAATTTTGGTGTCAATCGAAAGAGAATTAATTTCTCTATCAAATGGAAAAGAAAATTAAATTTTAAATAATTAAACAAAAAAGTTATGGCTGGCGAAACTTCAAAAGCTTGGGAAAAGTTTTAGGGGTTCTTCTATAATTATTTTACTCTACCACCCATTTTTAAAAATTTTCCTTATTTTTTATGAATTTTCAAGGCCTCAAAATTCAAAAAAATTAATTTTTAAAATTTTAGAAAATGAAAAAATTATTTAATTCTCTTTTAAAAAATTATTTAGCCATGTCCTCACCCAACAACCCCACAGAAATGGTTATTACAACAGAACCTCAAAAACAACAAAACGGGGCAGTTAATAATGAAAAGGAAAATGAAACTGCTGCAACTAATGAACAAGTAAAAAAAAAATTAAAATTAAAAAAATAATTAAAAAATCTAAACCAATCCCCCTTTTTTCTCTCATTTAGGAGCTTATATTTCGAAGAGAGGATGACTGGACGGAAGATGAGATAAGTAAATGGTGTCCAAATGAATATGAAAGAGTGAACAAATATTTTTTAATGGAAATTTAAATATATTTTTTTTTATTTCTAGAATTTAGTAAATCTTACGTGGAGTGACGATTTTGATTTTCTTTATGAATTGGGGACTACTATTTATACGGTAATTCTGAATTTCTAAAAATTCTGATTAATCTGATTTTCTGAAATAAATTCTGACGTAGTTTCTGATTTATTTAGTATAAATTCTGATCTTTTATAAATATAATTCCGATTTTATTTTTGGTCTTCTGATTAATTTTTCTGATTTTTTGAAATAAATTCTGACGTAGTTTCTGATTTATTTATTAGTTAAATTCTGATTTTTTATAAATTAAATTCTGATTTTATTTCTGGGTTTCTGATTAATTTTTCTGATTTTTTAAAATTAAATTCTGACTTTTTTCCTCATTTATTTATTAGTTAAATTCTGATTAAATTCTTATTTTATTTTTGAGTTTCTGATTAATTTTTCTGATTTTTTAAAATCAATTCTGATTTTATTTTATAGTATATTTTCGACCACAACCCTCAAGCCAAGCTTCTCTTTGTCAAAATTCACCGTCACGGAGATGATTGGAGGCAAAGTGCTGATTTCCGTACTCAAGCACTTAAATTTGTCCAAGTATATTTAAATTTTGAGTAAAAAATATTTTTTTTCTGAAAATTCAGACAATTTCGTATGCAGCAAAAAACCTTTATCATATGGAGGATTGTCTTCAAATGAGACTTTTTGAAATTGGGGAAAATCATGTAAAATATGCCAGTAGAGGTTTTAAACCTGAATATTGGGATATTTTCCTTGTAAGGAATTCTGATTTAATTAAATTATGATTCTTAAGAAATAATAGTACTTATAGGTTATACGCCCGCAAACTGATTGCCATCCGACATTGATAACTTTTTTTATAATACAATTCAAATAAATCTGATATCATTCAAAAGCCTTCGATAAGCGGTAACTTTTGTCTATAGGATGGATAAAGTCTGATCACTCATTTAAAAGTTATACATAGGCTTGGGGTTTTTGAATCGGGTCGTCGTTCGAGTCTTTTTCGGGCCAAAAATCGAAGCCCGATTCGATCTATCGAACCGAACCGGGCCCCCAACCCTTGTTATACACAATAAGTCCAGTTATTTTATGTTTTCCACATTTATCGGTTTATAACTTTTTAACAATTAATCGACTTGATTCAAGGTGGAAAAAAATTCCTCTTTTCGAGGGCTTTCGAATGATATCAGATTTATTTGAATGGTATCAAGCATTAAAAAGTTACAGCTAATCAAATTCGGCTACCACTCACATTAGTTTGTAGTCGTATAAACGATAAGTACCAAAATAATTCTGCAATTCTGATGGTAATTCTTCGGTTTTCGCCCCCTTCTTTTTCTGACCATTTTTTCTTCCCTTTCTGCCTTATTTTTCATGAGTAACTAGTCGAGCGTGTCGAATGACACCAAAATTATGCAGCAAAAAACCTTTATCATATGGAGGATTGTCTTCAAATGAGACTTTTTGAAATTGGGGAAAATCATGTAAAATATGCCAGTAGAGGGTTTAAACCTGAATATTGGGATATTTTCCTTGTAAGAAATTCTGATTAATTAAATTATGATTTTTTAAAAATAATGGTACTTATCGGTTATAAGTCCACAAACTGATTGCCATCCAACATTGATAACTTTTTTATGATACAATTAAAATAAATCGGATATTATTCAAAAGCCCTCAATAAGCGGTGCCTCTTATCTATAGGATGGATCAAGTCTGATAACTCATTTAAACTTATATATCGGGTTGGATTCGAGTGACGTGACCGACGTTCGCGTCATTTTTTTCGGGTCCCGTTTTTATCGAATCGGGCCGTTCGAGTCTTTTTCGGGCCAAAAATCGAAGCCCGATTCGATCTATCGAATCGAATCGAACCGGGCCTCCAACCCTAGTTATACACAATAAGTCCAGTTATTTTGTGTTTTTCACATCTATCGATTTATAACTTTTTAACAATTGATTGACTTGATCCAAGTTGAAAAAAAAGATTCCTCTTATCGACGGCTTTCAAATATATAGGCTTCGTTTGAATCGGATCAAGCATCAAAAAGTTACAGCTGATCAAATCCGGCTGGCACTCATGGGCGTATAACCGATAAGTACCAAAATAATTCTGAAATTCTGATTTAATAAAAAATAAAATTCTGACATAAGAATTCTGATTTATTTAAAGGATGCAATGGAATATGCTTTGACTAATCACATTGCTTCTACCCCCACACTTAACGCACAGGAGAGAGCAGACGCTACAAGAGGTTAAATTGGCAAATTAAATTCCAAAAAAAATTTTTTCCTTTAAAGTTTGGCGGCAATTAGCACACTATATTATTGTACATATGAAATATGGTTATTTGGCAAAAGAAATACAAAATAATAAGGAAGGGGTAAAAACATCAGTATCAGAAACTTCCTCAATTAAGCATAGTCAAAGTGATGCTATTTTGTAAATATCTTTTTTGTCAAATTAAAATTATATTATTTTTCTTTTTTTTCATTAAATAAAAATTAATAGATAACAATGTTTGAACTGAAGGCTACAAAAAGGTTAATATTAGGGGGGAGGGGGGGGGGGTGGGGGCAAAAAGACACAGTAAACCTAAAAAATTTCTATATCAGAAAATTCCCTTTACTAAACAAAGTAATCAAGTAATTCCTACATTTTCAAAATTTTCAGTGGAATTTTCTTGTTAAAAATGTTTTTTTGAATTTCCCAATATTTCTATTGAACCACAAATTCATTCATTTTATATTTTTTATATTAATTATTCGATTAAATTTATTTTATTAATTTAATTTAGTCCTCTGCCCTCCCCCAGTTAATCTCAAAAACCCACAACCGGTGTTCCGTAGGTGTCAAGAGACAAGGAAAATCTGAGTGCTTAACTATAAACATACCTAAATTAGAAACAATTTGAGTATGTTTTACTTTGTCGGTCAAATTGTTATTATTATTATTTGCAGATTTCATAATAAAATTTCATAATAAAAATTAAAAGCGGATTTGCCGCATACATTCGATTAATGCGAATTCACGTGAAGTCTAATATGGCATTGACTATTTTGCCCTTTTCTTTTTATCATTCCCGCTCTTTTAAAATTTTATTTTCGTTAAAGTGCATCATTAAAAGGGCATCGATGTAAATAAAATTTTATTAGGCGGCTAATTTCTAAAGCGATGGCTGCTTATTTAAGTGGCAATAAATCTGCCATTAATAAAAATTTTTTTAAAATAAACAAAATCTCTCTCTAGTAACTTTCCTTAATTTTTTAAAAACATGTCAAAAATATGTATTACTTTTAGAAATTCGAAGGGGAGGAGGGTAGTGATGCTCGGGAGAAGAAAAAACCCGGGAATCGGGAAACGGGAGTCGGGTCGGGAAATGACCTCGGGAGTCGGGATCGGGAGTCGGGAATTAGCAATAAAAAAATTTTCCAAAAATTTCAAAAATTTTTGGCGCCTTCGGCGCCAAAAATTCCGATTTTTTGCACCATAGGCAAAAATATTGAAAATTTTGGAAGGTAAAGAAGCCTTACTAGCGCCGCAGGCGAAAATTTTGAGAATTTTTAGGTCAAGAAGTCAGATTTCTTTCATTTTTTGCGCCGCAGCCAAAAATTTTGACTCTCATTGGAGTGAAATAGAAAGGGGTCCTAAACGATCTTTAAGGGTAATTTAAGAGTTTATTTCCCTGATTATTTGGAAAGATAAGCCAACAGCCTGTCCAAAGAACCTTGTAACCGCAGAGATAATCAGTGTTGGGTATTGCTGGGGGCTTTTTCTTTGAGCCAGAGCCCAGCTTTGATTTATATTTGTTGTCATTGGCCTTAAGTCCTTAGAATCTCTCCATTGGAGTGAAATAGAGGAAAAGTGAAACAGAAAAAATATTTTTACGTTCAATTCTGGTGGAATTTTGGTGAACTAGCCACATATCTCTTTATATCCCCTCAATAGTATTAACACCCCCTATGCAACATTAATCATCGATTGATACCTCTCTTTATTACTGCAAATCCCTCGTTATCTTTTTAAATTCACCATAATCCTAGTAAATCACCGAAATCTTCTATACTACAACTCCAATTCTTCAATTTTCAGCGCCGCAGGCGAAAATTTTGGGAATTTTAGAAGACCAAGAGGCCAGATTTCTTCATTTTTTCTGAATGAAAATATAATTTTGTCAGAAAAATCCATTCTTAGGGGTGTAAAAATTTCCCGACTTAGTCGGGAATTGACACCGGGAGTCGGGATCGGGATCGGGAGGCCAAAAACTCGGGAAATTTTCCCGAGTCGGGAGTCGGGATCGGGATACCCGAGCATCACTAGAGGAGGGGGCCTTTTAATTTATTATTTAATTGTCTTGATAAGTAATCGAAGTCAAAATAGAAGTCGAAACTTATAAGAAGACATGCTCCTATTTATGGAAGAGTGCCGAAATCGTGTGATTGGAAGCAATTCCTTCTTTTAATTTTAAATTAATTTTAATAATTTTTTTAGAAATTTTTAAAATTAATTTAACAAAAAAAAACATCCAAAAAATGTTAATTTCAATTAAATTAACAATTCCTTTCTTTTCATTTATTATTTTCTTTCCTTCAATTCTAACTATAAAACCCCCTAACAACGAATTAATTGAACTTGTTCACGAATTTAAAGGGTTACCAAAAGAAGAAGTTCGAAAACTTTATAACAATTGTGTTTATCTAAATGATATGTTTGTTCATATAGGCCGAAATCCAAAAAAATTGGATTATAAATATGTTAGTTTATTTAAAATTAAATTATTGGAAATATTTTTGGTTGAAATTTAGTCAAAATTTTTATTTACACTCATATAAAGCTCGACTTGGCTACTGTAATATGAGCCGAGCCTAGAAGACCCATTGTAAAATATAAGCCCAAAGCTTGTATTAGAGTATTTACGGTGTATCTAGTAGAACGCCCGCTATTGTGAGTGGTTCACATTATAACATATTCTTACATTTGTCATTCTCATTAAGTCTGGTAAATTTTCCATGATGTTTGGAAATTCAAGGTGGATAAATAAAACTATTGCGGATATATGTAATAAAAAATAATTTTAATATTGTAGCACCATGACCTCATTGCTCGTGCATTAATTGCAAAGGGGGTTAAAGCTGATGAAATCGAATATAAACTCAATAAAATGAATCATGAAAAAGCATACAAAATATTATCTGATTATGGCAAACATTGTAAACAAAAGATAAACGATATTGAAGAAGAAGTGAAAGTAAAAGCTCTTGTATGTTTTAAAATTTTTCAATTTTATCTGATTCAAACTCCTCTGTACTCCCTTTTTTATTCCCCCTCTTTCCTTCATCCTGGATCTTGTGCTACATAAATGTCTAATTATCATTAAAGCATAATGACGGTGGATTAATATCCACGGCTTCCAACTAAATATAGGGAAGCTAGATAAATTTTGTCAGAAAATAAGAAAAAGTTGACCTCCAAAATTATCATTTTCCTAAATAACATAATACTGGTATTGTAAGGATGATTGTTCTAGAAGATTTAAAACGCTTAGGTTAAACGATCTAGAAGGATAAAAAAGATAGTTCGATGCCACGGTAGCTCAGTGGTAAAGCTCTTGTATATGATGAGCGCCTATCAATAACAGTCAGGCAAGAGTAAAACAATTTATTTTAAGGAGGAAATAGGCCGAATGGGTTTAGAAAAAGCTGTGCCTTACTCTTCTTTACCAAAAAATGAAACAAAATGTGCATATTGCCAGAAAGAATTGAAAGATGAAGAATATGTTATGGAGGTTAAATGTAAACATATTCTTCATCTGGATTGCATCAAGAAGTTGACTAGTTCAAATGACCGCACTACAAAATACTTTTGCCCCAAATGTCAGGATAAATTAATTGATGTTTCCGAGGACGGTGAATACAAAAAACTTATCATGAGAATTGAAAAAGCCGGTCTTCTTTGATGTAATTGAAAAATTTTTAATTCTAATCTGTTATACATAATCTACCAAAATATATACATAAATTGTAGCCTTATAAATTAATTTTGTCAGTTTAATGAACTTTTTCGTTATCTAAAAAATATCTAAAACTGAGGTCAAAGTGATAAAAAATTGTTTTTCAATTCCCAGTTGATCAATTTTCTATTTTTTTAAATTTTGATCAAAAAAATTTCAAGATAAAATTAATCGACTGGGAGTTAAGAACTGTTGATTACTCTCCTGGCCGATCACTCTCCCAGTTGATCAATTTTCAAAAATCAACCGATAAAGTGATTAACAGTGAAATTGATCAACTGGGAGTTGAAAAACAATTTATTAATATCAGTTTTAGATAAGATTCGTATTTTTTCATTTGGTGACCAAAATTCCAAAAAATTAGCGACAAAATTCCAGTGACCAAAAACACCCTAAATCTCTTTTAATGATTTCATAGAGTTGGTCGAGGTCAAGATTTTTTAAAAACCGGGGCAGAGTATTGCAAACAGGGCTGCACGCAATTGGGGATGCGAGTTGCGGATTGCGTAAATTGAGGGGTTTTTTGCAATTGCGAGTTGCTGAATCTTTTTTTTCAATTGTGTACAGCCCTGATTGGAATTGTTGGAAAAGCCGAGATTTAGGTCTAGGGGCAAATTTGTGGAAATGTCAGAGGTTGAAGATAACTGAGGCAAGGTCTTGATCTCGACCAACTTTATCTTGTCAGATGTATTTCGAGCTTAAATTACGAGAAAAAAGAAAAATTTCAAAAAATTAAAAAAAAACAAAAAAATCAGAAAAATTAAAACCCATAAAAATAAAAAAATCCAAAAAATTTAAATCTTTCATCTTAATCATTTATTTTATTAATTTTGTTTTTATTTGTTTTCCTTTTAATCTCTTGAATAAAATTTTCGCGAAATTGTGTTTTCTATGTTTGCTAATTTACTTTCAAATACAACATTTAAAGGAATATTTGTTGGAATCTAAATTTTTATTTATTTAGTTTTAGTTCCTTATTTTTACAATTAAAATATTTTTTACATAAAAGCAAAACGTAAATAAAATAAAACAATTTATAAAAACATGTTTACATAAACTTTCTTACAGTAAGAAAATCTGTCTTGGTTCGTGAGAATAACGACAAAGTTCAGATATAAATGTTTAAATTGGCTAAAATATAATAATAATTTTTTAATCAGAAAAAAGCGTGGGATAATTTTTAAGAAATTATTTGAGACAAATAAAATTGAATTTACACTTTTAAAATTTATAAACAAAGTTTTCTGAATTATTTTACACCTTTTTATTTGAAAAAACTTTTTTATAATAAAGAAAGAGAAAAGGTAAAAGGTTTAGCTTCGAGCAGGCATCAATCCTGGCAATTATTGCTAAACGATTTCGCTCACAAGTAGGGTTATCAGTTCTGGATCGAACCAAAGAACCGAGGATTTTTCGGTTCGGTTCTTCGGTTTCGGATATCCGAAGAATTTCCAGGAACCGACAACCCTTCTCACAAGTACAAGTGCTCTAATGACTGAAATATAGGGGTGCTACTTTAACACTCTAATTTACAGCCGGTTTTATCTCTTTCTTCCTTACAATAACTAAGGCACCCTTTAAAACATTAAAATAAGTACCTAAATAAAATTGGGATAATTTGTAAAAATATTTAAGACGGGGGCAAAAACATAAAAAAATTCAAAATAAGTTCCTAGCTTAGGTTCAAATGCCAAGAATATTGACAATTCAATGTCTACATAAAATCTTTAGGAAATGACGAGTTTGAACTTCTCTCTACATAACCAAAAAAGCTAATATAAAAAATTTAACAAAATTTTTTTTGACAAAACATCTGTTTTTAATTAAAGTACATATGTATATTAAAAAATGTTAGTCAAATAATTAAAATAAATTTAAAGAAAATATTCCCTTCCCTTCAAGAGAAAAAATGTTAATAGGAGAAATATATTCAACAATAATTTATTGTTTTGCTACATTTGGATTGTTTTCTAATTTGTTTTTAGTTTGGCTAATTTTACGTTATACAATGAAAGAAATGCAAGTTTATAGCAAAATACTTTTACAAACTTGTTTTGTTGATATTGTTGGGATTTGTATGTTTGTTGTTTCTCAACCGGTAAATAAATATTTGAAGTATACGGAGAATGCAAGAAAAATATTTGACAAAATACCTCAGGGCCCTTATTATTAAAAAGACAAATAAAAGAGGTTATCTAAACCGTTCATTTGATCATAGTGAGGTCTACAAGGTAATGTAAACGGCATTATTTGAACATATAGTAAGAGCGAGGTAAAAGCTTGATCCTCCGGGCAGGATTGAACATGCGACCTCCTGGCAGTTATTGCTAGTCGCTTTCGCTCATCACGTACGGATGCTCTACCAACTGAGCTACCGCTAAGCTGCTTTCACCTTCTCTTTTAATAAGCTGGATCTTTGCTGGATCTTTCTCTTCCTTACAATATATCCTGAATAGTTTCATCTAACTCCTTAAAATTTGTGAATTTATGCTTGGTTAATATTCAGATTATAGGCCTCTAAACAATTTTCTATTTAAATTTTCTTTAAAAGGTCTATATTTCTGATAATGGCACGGGTACAGCTTGGAGTTATGGACCTGTACATTTTTTGCCAAATCCTTGGCAATTCGTTCTCCTTCGTATAAATTATTTTATGGCAAGAGTTACCTCAATGAATGTCTGTACATTATTTATTTATCGTTATTTTACTGTTGTTCGGTAAATTTTCTTGAAAACTTTTAAAATATTTAACGTTTTTATGTAGCGATGTTGATGTTAAATTTAAACACCAATTATTATTAATTGTTGGATTGATAATTCCAATATTTGTATTAAATGTTTGTGCTTCTATATCCAACAATCCAACACCAGAAAATGAATATTTAACTAATTATGAGGTGGCACAAACATTGGGATTGGATAATTATACAATTGAAAATTATGTTGTTGGACTTAGATCTAGAGTAAGATAATGACTGATTGAGTTAAAAAATATGAGGCTAGACATGAAATGAGTCTCTTGAAGCCGCTGGAACTTGAAATTAGACTCTCGGAAAACTCCCCACGTTCCCTAAAAAATCTGAAAAATTTCTTTATCTCAGGGAAATGGAAAGCTCTAACAGAACCTCAATTTTCATTTAAAAAATTAACATTTACAGACCAATGACCTATCAATTTTTACTGCAAATTATGCTTCAGCATTAACAATAATTAATTATATAATAATTATTTTTTGTGGAATAAGTATTCAAATACATGTTTATCGTCATTGTAAAGGTGTACAAATGACTCAATTACGTAATATGAATAAACAAATGAGTATTGTTTTGGGGGCACAGGTAAAATTAAATTTGTTTTAATTTCTTGAGCTTGAAAGAATTTAATTATTTTCTAGGCTATTCTACCTCTAATAACCTATATCACCACTTTATTCACCAATTTAAATTTTTTGTTTAATTTGCCTGGTCTATATTCTTCGTCTATTGCAATATACTTTACTTCAAGTTTGGGGTCATTAATTGCTGTTTTAAATCCTATTGTGAGTTTTTACTTTTATTTTTGATATTACTGAAGGAGTGTCATTTCTGCGGATTTTTTTAAAATTTAATTCACAAAAATATTTTTCTGTACCCATTTCGCTATCACTATTAAATGTTCTTTTTGGTTAAGTACTCCAGAATCAGTCAACCACAGTTTAAAGTCTTTTGGTAAATTATAATTTGAATAAATGAGCTCTAATGAGATTTTAAGTGTTTGTAACCATATTAGGTGTAAATTTAAACTAAATAAAAGCCTTAACAAATGGCCGCAAGAAGTACCTCCAGAAATGACACTCCTTTATTAAGTAGTGCATATTTCTTCAAACTTAAAAAAATAAATTTTAAAGGTAACAATTTTGAGTGTAAGAAATTACAGACAAATAATTTTTCGATGTAAAAATAATTCAAATATTAATCAAGTTGCTCCAATGCCGGAAACTTCAATGCCGAACAGAATTATACATTCCCTTTAAAAATAATAAAAACTGTTTAAGTACTATGCTATGATCTCCCAAATATATTTTTCACAGATTTTTACTCAAAATTTTTATTCTTTAATTTTCCAGAAATTTATATACAGCTTTATTTAAGACGAGTAATTTATAATAATTTGAGAAAGACAATAGGAAGTATTGTTTAATTACCTAATTAATATTAAATTTGTATGTATTTGCGGATATTTCTTGCCGATAAACAATTTTTAATTAAAAAATTTTTTACATTTCTTTTAATAAAATTTTGGAAAATTTCTTTAAATGATTAAAAATGTTCTAAAAATCATTAGAACTTCAAAATGTTTATTAAAATTCTTGCTTTTCTCAACAATGAATAGAAGGGGTTTTTTCCTAATAAGAAGTTTGATAATAAAATAAAAAACAAAAAATAAAATTTTTTGCAAAAGAATATTTTGGGACGTATATAATTTCATGGGACGCAAGATGATTTTTTGGGATACATAAATATACTTCGTGGGACGCATAATTTCAACATGACGCATATTCATGTCCTAAACCTAAGCCAAATTAATTTAATTTCCACATATCCCCTTACCCATCCATTGCTACATGAATAGTGCTTGTGAATGCCTTGATAAATTTTCTAGCTTCACTTTATTTAAGACAAGTCAAATCTTGCCCCTTTTTAATTTCTTTTGCGATTCCTCGTTGAAAAAAATCCGCTCCATTTTCTTATGTGATAGTCCGCGAGACCTTCGCTAAGAAAGTCATTTAAACTTTTAACAATTCTAAAGTTATATGGGCAGAGTTTGTGAAGTAGTAGTTAAGAAGTTAACACAAAAATTAAGATAAATATTTTTAAAAATGTTATCGAAAAATTTGACAATTCAATTACTATTTCTTTTATTTATGCCACAAATTGTTGAACAAATGGAGAATGATGATGATTCAAAATATAAAGACACTCTTGAATACCTTGTAGGGCCTTATGCAACTTCCAAAACACCAACCACACAACGCCAGTTTCCCTCTAGTCATGATGAATTTTCTCTCCAGGTCTTTTGACATTTATCTAGACTATAATAAACTACTCTTTTGCGAATTTAGCCGTATGTATCTCACCAAGCCTCAACACAACACCATCAATTTCCATTTCCATCACCGTCTAATCACCAATTCTATTCAAATTTACAAGTTTAATTTAACTTAGATTTTAATTTATTTTTGAGTTTTAGAATCCGTTCCCTCAACATTTTGAAAACAACCCAATCAATCCGTCGCCAATTCAGCAAAGTTATGAATATCCAAACAATGCGAATACTTTTGAAAATTTTATAGGCCCATATACAAATCCAGCACCAACCCAGCAACATCAATTTCCGTCCAATCACGAAAAGTATTCCCTTCAGGTTTTTTATTTTGGATATATTCCATGAGCGGCTAAATCATTATTTACAAATCTTTTCAGCCAGACAATCCGAGTAGTTCCAACATTAATTCTCAAAGTACAAAAATAAAAACACATAACGACGTTTATGAATTCGCAAATAAAATTTGTCAATATTTTAAAAACCTCAAGTTTAAAGGTAAGTTGAATAATCTTTTTCTTAAAATATATTATTAACAGAGAATCAAAAGAGTTTGGAGAAATTGCTTTTTGATACGAAACAAAGTAAAAAAGTTAAAAATAAAATAATCTATTTCTAATAGATGAGTGTATTAAAGACTAGGGTTGTTCCCCGACGGGGGGGGGGGGGGGGGGGCACGGGGAAGATTTTAGGGGAGGCAGCGCCACGAGGGACGGGGACGGAGAATTTTCAAAAAATCTCTCAAATTCCCCGACTTTCGGGGACGGGGAATATGTAGTCCCTATTAAAGACTACATACATATTAATGAAATAAAACATTTGGCACAAATGGAACTACCGTACTTTCTATAATTTCTATTATTTTTCAACTATCCTCTGGACGGGGGTTCTATTAGACGGGAGGGGGGCTCTACTGTGTCAGAGGAAACTCGAATTATTTAATATTTAAATATAAAATTAAAAATTTAAAATTTATAGGAAAGAAATTCCGAACAATTGAAGTAAACGATATTTTATTTATTGAGAAATTTTGTTTGGATATCAATCTTGCTGTTCCGCAAATTAAGCAAGAAATTGTTAAACTACACAATAATTTTGGTTTTTTTTATTTCCCTTATATTCGTACATTTTTAATTTAAAGGTGATTACTGGCATTTTATTAAAACTCGCCAATTCAAATGTTTTAAATACTATCACAACAATGAGGGGGTAAATGTCGATTATTACATATGTGCAGAGAAGAAAAATCAAAATTGTTCTGTTCGACTTCATCAAAGAAATTATTTTGATATAAAACTGAAAAAGGAACATACATGCTTTAAATCAAGTGAAATATTCAAAAATATAGACAAAATTATAATTTAAATTTTAGTTCCAAACACGGTACAAACTACAATTTGTGTTATACCAAAAAAAGAAAATCATAACTCAACTTGTTATTGTATTCTTATGGAATATTTAAATGAAAATTCTAACAAAACTAAATATTTTGTTGGTTCACAATCGGTTGGAGAAGAATGCAATAATTATTTAATTCCAGCAAATTTAAATAAATTTACTGTTACTTGGGTTGAAAATGTAAATATTGAATTTGAAAAGCCTGATAAAATTCAGAAAGTAATTTTCATACTTTTCAGATAAATCTATTCTTCCATTTATATAGAAATCATCATCAAAAAAATTTAATGAAAAGTAAAATAATTAGGCCTATCGGAGATATATCGACCAAGTTTTCCGAAAAGATTTTTACATATTAACCCTCTGAGTCATCCAAAAATAACTCAAATGAGTCCATCTAAAAGTGCCACTTTTCGATAGAGAATTTGTAAGATATTGGATACTATTAAGAATTACCAAAACAAATTAAAGAAAAAAAGATTTTTGGTTATCAATAGTTAATAATTTAGTGAATTATTTGAAAAATAAAAATAAATTCAAAAATTATTTTTAAATTATTTTTAATTATTAATAATTATGTACATATTTTTAGGTTGAGTTCACCATTAAAGAGTTAACTGCTGCAAATAAACATGAAATAATCAATCATCATAAATTAATTTTGAACATAAACACTAAAAAGCATTATTGGGAGATAAAGCATTAAATGACAAATATTTATAAAATTTGTCAGAAATTTAGAAGAAATTGGAAGGAATATTTTTTTGAAAGTTTTCGCAGGGAAAACTAGAAAATTGTGATTTTTTAAAAAACATTCTTGTTGGGCAAATTTTTTAAAATTTTGTTGTGTTCGGGTTTATCTTTTTCCTATTTTTTACTAAACGATATTCTGTTTATATTAATTTTATTTTTACTAGCATCTAATTAGGGGATTCAAAATTATTTAAACAGAACAAAAAAAGAAAAAGCAAACACAAAAACGGCAAAAAACCTCATAAACCCCTATAAAAATCAAAAACTACAAAAAAGACGGTTAGGGAGGGGGTGTTGGATTTGGGATAGATCTCAATGAAATGAAGATGAAATTCAAAATTTATTAAAAAGTTTTCGCAAGGAAAAACTAGGAGCAATAAAAAACAAATATTCAAAGGATATTCCGTTAATTAAAATTGATAATAATTTTTTAAAATTATTTTTAAAATTAGTTTACGAAAAATGGGGGGTAATTAATTGAGAGAAAGTTATTATTTTCTAGTATTTACGGTATATTAATTACAACAAAAAGTTTTGCCATTCTGTCCTATTTTCGTAAATTATGTTTTATTCTATCTGATTTTCTTTATTTTATCTTTTGTATAAATTTTTTCAGTAAATTGTGTTTTTTTATTATTTATAAATTTAAAATATCTTCCACCACAAAATTACATATTTTTCAAAAAATTTTTTAATTATATTTTCAATTTAAAAATTATATTAAAATTTCTAATGAAAATTTAAACAGTAATTTTACATCAAAATTGTGAAAGATAGACAGATTTCATAAAATTAAAACGGATATTTTTACAAAAACTCGATTAATGTGAATTCACGTGAATGGAGTTTGTTGTGGCATTGTCAATTTTGCCCTTTTCTTTTTATCTTTTCCGCTCTTTTAAAATTTTATTTTTTATTTTTGTTTAAAAGAATCAATGTTTAAAAAAGTGCTTAATTAAAAGGGCATCGATGTAAATAAAATTTTAATAGGCGGCTAATTTTTAAAGCGATGGCTGCCTTTTTAATTAGCAATAAATCTGCCATCATAAAAATTATTTTTTAAATAAACAACATTTCTCTCTTGTAACTTTCCTTAAATTTTTTGTAAAACTTATGTAAAAAATCTTATTTTAGAAATTCTTGGATGCCTTTCTATGTATTATTATTTAATTGTATTGGCATCATTAATTTCTTTGAAGTATTCTTCATTGAATGAATGGGGCTAATCATACAAGAATACATGCGAGGAGAGAGATAATGTATAACTAAATAATTGTAAAGCATATAGCTATTTAATTCCTAAGGCTGGGCAGTAGGAATAAGGCTATATCAGTCCGGTCTACTGAAGATGCTAATTCGCTGCCAGCCGCCGAATAACCTTTTGCACTAGCTGAACGAACCTAGCTATATCCCCGCTGGTTTACTTTATTCCTGATTGGTCACAATTTAATTATCATTATTATATGTACATAGTATAAATAAGAGAATATATTTAATTTTAAATTAATTTCAATAATTTTTTTAGAAATTTTTAAAATTAATTTAACAAAAAGAAGCATCCAAAAAATGTTAATTTCAACAATTAAATTAACAATTTATTTCTTTTCATTAATTATTTTCTTTCCTTTAATTTTAACTGTAAAAGCCCCTAACAACGAATTAATTGAACTCGTTCACGAATTTAAGGGTTTACCAAAGGAAGAAGTTCAACAACTTTATAACAATTGTGTATATTTATATGATATGTTTGTTCATATAAACCAACATCCAGAAAAATTAGACTATCTGAAGCAATTAAATAATAAATATGTTAGTTGATTTAAAACAAGATTATAGTAAAGTTTGTTTGGGATTTAATCAAAATTTTAAATTAATTTTACACCAAACGCGATAGACTGAAATTTTGCCCCTCATTAGGGTCACGTTTTAAAACTTTCCGCACATATGTATCCTCGCTAATTTGTATCCTCACATATCCTCGCAACTTTGTCGATCAGATTTTTTTCTGATTGCTAAACTTGTCTAGGATAACCGACACTGTGGTTATCCTAGACAAGTTTTTTTTTCTGTTCATGCTGTGGAAAAATTCATTGGATGGGAGATGAAATTGAACCACCACGGAAAAGGTCCAGATCAAAGCACAATCGACTGTGCCACCATCCAACCCGATGAAGGGTTATATATTTTCATTTATATTCATTCTGCAAGTGCGGACACAACACGACAAGTTTTTCAATTATATATTTTATGAAGTTTGAAATGCAAAAAATCAGCTAGGGGTAATAAAATTGTGATGGATAGAATATTAAGAATACATAATGTCCCATATTTTATTTATTGTAGTACCATGCTCTAATTGCTCGTGCATTAATTGCAAAGGGGGTTAAAACTGATGAAATTGAATATAAACTTAATAGAATGGATTATGGAGAAGCATTCAAAATATTATCTGAATATGGCTTAAATTGTGAACAAAAAATAGAAAAAATTGAGAGAGAAGTGAAAATTCATGCTGTTGTATGTTTTTAGTTTATTTCAGACTAAGACATGGATATGGATACAGATATTGTAAAAATGCCTGCGGATATCCGTCTGTATCCGCCGTAAATATCCGGATACGGATACCAAAATCAGTATCCGTGTCCTAGTCTGGTTTATTTTGTTTGTTTAGCTATAACTCTATTAATTACTAGTTAATATTTTATTTTAAGAAGAAATTAGGCCATTTGTTGTTGGCAGGATTGGTTATGCCTTTCTCCTTTTTGCCTGAAAATAAAAAAATTTGTAAAATATGTCATCAAGAAATTAAAGAAAATAAATTTATTAGTAAACTTAAATGTGGGCATATCTTCCATGAAGATTGCATATTAGATAGTCTAGTAAATCAAGAAAGCTACAACTGCCCAACATGTCACAAAGTAATAGAAGTTACCGAAAGTAGTGAATACAAAAAATTAAAGGAGAGAATGAGAAAAGCCGGTTTTCATGATATTGAAAAATGAAAATTTTTAAATTGTACTTTTGAATAGAGATCGGCAAAATCGCAATCCCGGGATCGCGTTACGGATTGAGTTTCAAAGGTCCAACTGAATCCCAAGCTTTAATCCCGAAAATCCCTTTCACCGCTTAAAACACGGGATTCCGGGGTGAGAACAGATAAATCCCCTACGTGATAACGGACTTTAGTGGTCTATCGAGAATCACGGGTTCGAAAACTAATTTATGTTTTTTCGTTCCTAAAATTTCGGACTCTATTCATAAGTGGTGGCTATTGGAAAAAATTAAAAAAAAACATACAAAAACTAAAATCCATAAAAATAAAAAAAATCCCAAAAATCCCCAAAAAAAGTTTAAACCTTTTGTCTTATTCTATTTCTATTAACTTTGTCTTTTCCTATTTTTCTTTTCAATCTTTTGTATAAAATTTCCAAAAAAGTTATTGTTTTCAAATTTAAATAGGAAAATCAAAATTTTAGGCCAGGATTGATTAGGTATATACGGTAATTGAGATCGACATGGTAACCGAAATTTTTGGTCTATCGACTATAACTTCAGAAACATTTGATGAAAAATTCTCAAATTTCTGGAGGAGTTAGTCAAGGATGTTATTGAAATTTTAGAAAGGTTTCACGAATTTAGGTTTCACCTAAGTGTCAGTTATCTACCCGTCTATAAAAACAAGTCTCTTTGCGAACATGTAACAACATCTTACAATAAAAAATCTATCGAGTTTAATTTGTTTTTAATAATGTTTATATTTTTTAAATACTATATTTTTATAAACTTCGGTACTAAAAATAAAAAATATGTACAATCTTCGGAAAATTTAAAACAAAGGATTCAAAGAAAAACAGATAAAAGCAATGTTAGTTACGAAAATAAAGTGATAGAAACTTAAAAAATTTTTGGGTTTTTCTGTATAATTTGTCTCTCCTCATCGTCCAGCAAAATCCGCGCGGGATCAATTTCTAAGTTAGATTTGGAACAAATAAATACAAGGGTTGTTATAAAAAAGAAAATAATATAATTAGTGCTAAATTTGGATGAATATCTGAACATAAATAAAAATAAAAAGAAGATCTCATGAAAAATACTCATGAATAATAGATCTCATGAAAATCTACCCAAAGAAATACTTTTAGAAAAATCATAACGCATGTTAAATTAAAAAAAATAAAATTTAAATTCTTCCTTGCAAAAATAACTTGTTCGAAATTTCTGATAAATTTGATAAATATATGACATGCAGAGGTGGGTCGGAACAGTCAAAGGTGCCGGATATCTGAAGAGCCGGAAATCGGAACTGGCTCAAAAGTCGGAAATTGGAATTCCGCCCCACTTCTGATAACATGTATGTTTTGCGTTTTGTTTGATATTAAAATAATTTTTATGAATAAACTTGCCGAACAAATGTTTCCGAACATTGAACAAATGTTACTTTCCGTAATAATTTTAAATTGTTTATTGAATTTGTAGCTTTATTTGCCTGAGTATTTTTCTGTCAATGACAAAAATAAAAAATTTTTTTTTCTATAAAGAAATTTTTAATTTGTTTTTCTAGCCCGTAATCTCGACTTAACTTTGATTTTTTTAATTTTTTTAAACAGGCCTCGATAAAACAATTGCCCTTTAGCAATTGCCCTTTAGTCAAAAATCATTTGACAGTCTAACAAAGAAATTAATTAAACAAAGGAAATAATCGACTAAATAGCTAGACTAGGACAATAAAAAATGCTGTAAATTAAAAATTATTATGGGCCTCGACTAATAGGCGCGAGACGTTTTGAGGCGCGAGACGTTTTAATTGGATTTTTCTTGGTATTGCAAAGTTGGGGTATTTCCAAAACATTTTTTATTTTCGGGACGCTGGGACTGGGATGCTGGGGCTGGGATCGTTTTTATTCTTTTCTTTAAAATTTCTGAAAGTTATAGCCAATTTTTAAAAATTTCAGAAAAACGATTCAGAAACTTTCAGAAATTTCGAGGTATAATCGACTAAATAGCTAGACTAGGACAATAAAAAAATGCTATAAATTAAAAATTACGGTACACCTCAATTGAGTCCGCACGATTGAGTCCCCACGATTGAGTCCGCACGATTGAGTCCCCACGATTGAGTCCCGGCACAATTGAGTCCCCACGATTGAGTCCGCACGATTGAGTCCCCCTTGTATATACTTCAATTGAGTCCCCGTGGATTTAATTATATTAAAAAGGATTAAGAGGGATATCTGGGGATTTGGGGGGATTAAAGTGAACATCAGGGGACCTGTATGAACATCAGGGGACCTGTAGTGACACCGAGGGATCAAGTTGGATATCGGTGAATATTAAGAGATATAAGTAGATTTAAGCGATATAGGGGGATATGGGTGGATATTGTGGATTTGGGGATTAGGAGGGATATCGAGAGATTTTTTGAATGACAGCTCATTCGAATGAGCTGAGTCGAATGGCACAAATCAACATGGTTCTCGCCGAGATATGGGGCTCGAAATGGTCAAATCCACGGTAGAATTTTTGGGGACAAAAAATTCGAATATTAAATTATACCTCATTCGAAAGGGCACGACGAGCTGAGTCGAATGACATCAAAATCAGCTTGATTCGATGATTCTGAACAAAGTTATGACCAACTGAATCTGCGCTGGAAAACTGTTTTGTGCTGCTACGGAGGGTATGTGGGGTGCAGCAGGGGTGCACAGGTGGTCTGTCCGGCATTTATACTTTAAAAAATAGAAATTTTGGAATAATCCCTCATGCCGGATATGGAAATTTTAAACTTATTAAATCCACGGGGACTCAATTGAGGTATATACAAGGGGGACTCAATCGTGCGGACTCAATCGTGGGGACTCAATCGTGCGGACTCAATCGTGGGGACTCAATTGTGCCGGGACTCAATCGTGGGGACTCAATCGTGCGGACTCAATCGTGGGGACTCAATCGTGCGGACTCAGTTGAACTGCTCCGTAAAAATTATTACGGGAAAAACGATCCCAGACCCAGAGGGCGTAGGTCCCGAAAATAAAAAATGTTTTGGAAATACCCCAACTTTGCAATACCAAGAAAAATCCAATTAAAACGTCTCGCGCCTCAAAACGTCTCGCGCCTATTAGTCGAGGCCCATAATAATTTTTAATTTACAGCATTTTTTATTGTCCTAGTCTAGCTATTTAGTCGATTATTTCCTTTGTTTAATTAATTTCTTTGTTAGACTGTCAAATGATTTTTGATTCCCTAATCGCATCTGGCTAAAGGGCAATTGTTTAATCGAGGCCTGTTTAAAAAATTTTTTTTTAATTCAAAATTAAGTCGAGATTACGGGCTTAAAAATTCCTTTTTAAGATTCCTTTGTAGAAAGAGCTTACATAGAAGCTTTTGATTGGATTCTTGATTGTTTTCTATAATAAATGTAACAGGATCTACTTAATCCTCTAACAGGATCTACTTAACCCTTTTTAAAAATTTGTTTGTTAAAAAAAGACTCATTATTCTAAAAATTCTATAACAGAAAAGTATTCTCAAATCTAATCTATTGTTGCGGATCCAAACTCCTAGAAACTCACTGACACTGTCAAGAATTTTTTATCGTCTCGCCATATTCCACGAGGCCTTGTCTCGATTATAAAAAAACTGACTTTTGACTATGTAAGATTCTTATTAATTTGAAGGGAGGAGTTTTTTTTAGAGTGAATATAAATATAATTAAGAAAAGGAGAAGTCACTCAGTTTAAAAATTAAAATTAAAAATTAATCCCAATAATATATAGAAATACCTCAATTTGATTGCCGCTAGAGGAGGAGAGAAATGGGAATGCCTCTAAGAGATACCTTCTATTTAAGATACACCTCATTATAAGATAAAAATTACAAGCCTCTTGGTGTATCCTATAACAAGGTTCAATCGTATTGACCTTAATCCCAAGTTGACAAATTATTTTTGGAGTAATTTGAAGATCAGTATAACTTTTATTGTTGGGATGTTGGATCTTTAGGGCTATTTAAGTGTTGGGATCTTTAAGACTACTACATATTTTGAAATTTTTTTTATTTTTTAACTATCATCTGATTCCATTTTATAACATTGTTTTTTTAGAAAAAAGTTAAACAAAAATGAAAGCTTTTCTTTTCGTTGTTTCAATTCAAGTTCTGTTTATCGTAGTTAATGCTGACTGCGGTACACGTATGTTTATTAAATTTACTGAATAAAATATTCTCATAGTTCCTAAATTTCAATCCTATCGGCATATTTTCTAAATTCGTTTAAAATGTTTTGTAAGTTTAGTCCACAATCTCGGTATTCTAAATTCAAGTTAGGAGAATCTAATTGAACGCTTAGTAGAGAAGACTGTTCGATAATTAAACATTTTATTTATAAAATGGGTTGGGCAAGTCTGTGAAGGAAAATATTTATATTAAATTATAATTTTAGAAGAATATATCAGGCGAGATATAACCGGCGATATGCGAAAAAAAGCTGATTTTGTTAAATTTGGTAATGATGCTTATTCACAAGATGAACACGGAAGGTCTCTTTATAAAAAATGCACTCCAAAATGCGGTAGATTATAAATTAATTCTAAATGTATTGAAAATAAATTTTTAGGAGGAATTAAAAAAGAGGAAGAATGTGGGGAAATTGATCATTGTACATATGGGAAACCTTCGGTGTTTGGAAAAAAACAATGTTATTGTAAAGGCTGTTTGTAAAAATTTTATTGACTAAACAAGTCACAGCCTTTCCGGTTCTGTAATCCTCATGAAGATTTTTAAAAAGGAATTTTTGTCCAAACTTGTACAAAATTAAGAAAAAAGACTATTCTTATTGGGTATTTAAATATTTTTTTAAACATTGTATATTTTCAATTTATTTAAATGTAAATATTTTCGTAAAGATAACTTTTTTTTGATTATTTGATGGAATTTTAGAGCTGTAATTTTGGTTCTGGCAAAAATTAAATATTTTTTAAATAAGAAAAATAGACTAAAAATAAGCGAATTACTGTATGAGAGACTGTTAGAGTGATGTATACATATTAACTAAAATTTTCCTAACTCTTCAGAAAATTTTTAATTTTGCAGTTACTGAAATTTAATTTTGCTAATTCTGAAGTTTATCGGTGACATATACTACTTTAAAAACCGGGTCCTAAAAACTCGGTCCAACGTAGATACACAATTCTATAGAATTCTCACTCCAAGGCATATCAGCATATAAGGCAAGCATTTCCATATTTTGACTAACCCTCTTTATAATTCTTCAAATTTACTTTATGTAAGATTAAATAAATATTTGGCTTTGTCTATTTTCATACCCAAAAATGCTTTTTATTATTTATGTCAAAAATTAATTTATGATAATTAATATTATAATATAAATTTACAACACAAAACTTATCTAAAAATATATTTATAGTTCTTCCTGCATTTAGGCTTCTATTGCCGGAGCAACTTGATTAATATTTGGATTATTTTTGCATCGAAAAATTATTTGTCTGTAACTTCTAACACTCAAAATTGTTACCTTTTAAAAATTTATTTTCGTTATAATTACTTAAAAATAAACTTACAATGGGATTTAATACAGCTACCAAAGATCCTAAACTACAACTAATTAAGATAACTAAAGATGATGAATATAAACCAGGCAAAGTAAATAAAAACGTTAGGTTAGCAAATAAATTGCTCAAATAAGATAATAGAGGTAGAATAGCCTAAAATTGTTAAATTAAATTATTGGGGTGGGAGACATTTAGATAAATGTACTCTTGTGCTATTTGCCCTAATTTTACTTTCTTCTCCCCTTATCCAATTTGACCGGCTCTAACTTTTCATGTCTGAACCAATCCGGATAAATCTTATCATTCAAAAGCTCTTGATAAGTGCTATCCTTTTCCCAACCAACAGGATTGATTTGATCAGATAATCCTACAAAAAGTTCATCTAGATAACTGCGCGCAATCGTGATTTTTTAGCTTTATTAGGTTGTAACTTTTGTCTGCGGCAACCGGCGGGGTGCAACCGGCGGGTTGAATCAATAGGCTATTAAAATAAATTTAATTTTACCTGTGCCCCCAAAACAATACTCATTTGTTTATTCATATTACGTAATTGAGTCATTTGTACACCTTTACAATGACGATAAACATGTATTTGAATACTTATTCCACAAAAAATAATTATTATATAATTAATTATTGTTAATGCTGAAGCATAATTTGCAGTAAAAATTGATAGGTCGTTGGTCTGAATATTAAATATAAATTTTTTAAATAGAAATTGAGGTCCATATCGAGTTTCATTTTGGGTAGTCCGCCGTCCCAAAAGGAAAAATACCCAGGGAATGGGGTAATTATGGCGGTTCCTGGGAAATCTTCGGATATCCGGAACCGGTATCCAAACCGAAGATTTCGGATATCCGGATCCGGAACCGGTATCCGAACCGAAATCCGAGGTTTTTTCGGTTCTGGATACCCGGAACCGCCAACTTTAGAATGGGAAGGGGGAGGGAGGGAGGAGTCTCTTCTTGACATTTTATGCGTGTGTAGTCCATGTTTCTCGCCTAATTAGGTGGCTTACCCTTGTTCTAAGTCCAACAACATAATTTTCAATTGTATAATTATCCAATCCTAATGTTTGTGCCAATTCATAATTAGTTAAATATTCGTTTTCTGGAGTTGGATGGTTTGATATATAGGAACAAATATATAATATAAATATTGGAATTATCATTCCAATAATTAATAATAATTGGTGTTTAAATTTAATATTTTTACCGCTACAAAACCAAGCAAAATTTATTAAAAGATATCGTAGATTTTACCGTACAACAGCAAAATACCGATAAATAAATAAAGTAGAGACATTCATTGAGGTAACTCTTCCCATAAAAGCATTAAACGAATGAAGTATACATTGCCATGGATTTGGTAAGAAATGTATAGGTCCGTAATTCCACATTGTTCCAACACCATTATCAGACACATAAACCTATTTTTAAACGAGAAAATTATTTTTCTCGCGCCAAAACATTCCCGCGCCCAAATATTTATTTACCGGTTGAGAAACAACAAACATACAAATCCCAACAATATCAACAAAACAAGTTTGTAAAAGTATTTTGCTATAAACTTGCATTTCTTTCATTGTATAACGTAAAATTAGCCAAATTAAAAACAAATTAGAAAACAATCCAAATGTAGCAAAACAATAAATTATTGTTGAATATATTTCTCCTATTAACATTTTTCTTCTTCTATAAAAGAAAAATGTTTTTCTTCAAATTTATTTTAATTATATTTTTTGTTCCTAAACATTTTATTTTTTAAGATTTTAATAAAACAGCTTAAGCATGAATATTTTTCTGTTAATTTTTTTCGATAAACATATGTATAAGGTGCGGCACTTTTTCTTTTTAACTTCTTTCAAACAATGAGAACTAACAATTCTTTTTTTATTTAATTACCAATTCCCTAACAAAATTGTTGGTACCAAACAATAAATCTGGTTCATAGATATTATATTCTTATGCTTACGTGTTTGTGTGTTTTAATTCTCGAGAAAAATGTTTTAATTAAATGTTTATTATTGTTTGCAAAACGTTTATTAACTAGAAATTTCACAAAATAATTGTCTATTCTTATTTTCTATCGTAAATTATCGAATAATCACCTTCTTCTCAAATAATTAGCCTTTTTAATAATTACCCTCCTTTTCATTCTCTAAGTTTAAAAATATTTAAAAAATCCTTGTCATTTTAATTATTAAAATATTATAAGAATCAATATCAAAAAATAGATGGATTTCCTCCTCGATTTATATACCCCAAATCTAGCACACCCTCTTGATTAATTACCCCCTCCAACGACAATAATTACCCAGGGTGATTATTCGAGCATATACGGAAATTCCCATCATCACCTACAAGAGCGACAAACAATGACGTAGAAATATATAAAATATATTTCAAAAATTTAAATAATTAAGTTAAAACAAAAAAAAAGTAATTTCTTTGAGCCGATAAGAAAAAAAATTTTTTTTATATTTGTTAGAGTAAATATTTCAGTGACACATATTTAATTAAGACACAATTTCAATAACGTATTATTTAATTATTATTTACAATAAACTTAAAACATTTTTCTTGGTTAAATGCCAGGTGTAACATTTGTTTAATAAAAAATATTTTCTTGAAATTGTGAAAATGGCCATTAATTATTTAAAGGCCACATTTGGATTGCCTAGTTGCGAAATTTCTTGTCTAAGCCTCCATTATTGTAGTGTTTACGTGAGACACGGCTGTAGACAAAGCCTTAATAGGTGGTGTTATAGGAGTATCAGATGGATGCGAAGGCTCGAAACTTTTGAACTATTTTTTCATTTTGAGTGTTTGGTTTGTGCTTGAACTATGTTGTAGTAGAAGCTGTTGAGAATGGAAATTCTATGATATAAAAATTATTAAATCTTTTGGAACGAGAGATCTGGCTCTTATCCTTTCAGATTTTAAAGTTGGGGTTTCTCCGAAAATTATTCACAAGACGCTCTCAGTAACAGACATTTTAATGACCAAACAACTCAAAGGCAAAAGAGGAGAATAGACCTCCAAAGAGGCATTCAACATATTAGAGGGAGGCATTCAACCTGAGGAGGCCATTGTATTTTTCGATGAGTGAATTTTAAAATTTATAAATCTAATCCCCCAAATTTTGCAATTAAAAATAAATCGGCTTAAGTTTAAATCATTTCTAGTTGAAGACTACAAAAGTAAGTTGAAGGATTGTAAAATAAAAAAATAAGGATTGTAATTAAAATTCAAGGATTGTAAAATCTTTCTATAATTACATATCCCTTATATTTTCCAATATTTTAATTTCCTGTAAATTAAATAAAGCTACAAATTTTTATTTGATAATGGGCTGATTTTATTTTTTGATGTGTTGTGTGTGTACATATATAGTATTTTTAAATAAACATATACATATTTATGAATATGTAAATTTTACAATGCTGCGCGAAAAGGAAAATATTAAAAGTTGTGTTGGTGTCATATAGGCGCCTGAAGGTTTGGGCACGGGTCTCCTTCGGAATTTCAATATCTTCCACAAAATATTTTTCAAGGTATAGTCGATAAAACTAGAAAGATCGGGCACTCTTTTAACAAATCGACATTCTCGGTTTCTGAGAATTTTGGAGAACGTAGGTAAACATACATACGAGGGTGCTTAAAGGCAAGTTGAATTTCGTACTCTCGCCCCTTTTTTCCCTATTCACAGGGCTCATAATCCAGTAATGAAGAAAAATGGATATAAAGTTATCATACGTTATACATATTTCTAATCAATTTAGAATTTTATAAGCTCACACCTAGACAACCCGCGTCCTACCAGCCCAGTCCCAAAAAAATGAATAAATTGCTAAATAATTTTTAGGTTTTGTTGCTTCTCTTGTCGTCCCACTTAACCGTTCATTTTATCGTCCGTTCATTTTTGTTGTTAAATATAAAGAAAAATATAATTTATATAAACGTTCCTTGTCAATTTTTTTGAAGGCTACTTTTCTGCAAATTAATTGCTCATTCGGCCAAATAAGCAAATAAAAGAAAGAAAAGTTTTTTTGATGGAAAGTTTTTGGGGGTTTTTGGGGGGTTTTAACAGATATAAATGAAAAGGACAAGAGACCGCTTCGTTCTTTTCAAACCGGTTTTTGTTTCCATTTTTCTCTCCCTTTTAAAGTTATTCTTCTTAACCATCCTTTTTTTGCCGTCCCACATTCCAACCATCCGGCAATAATATTTTTACCGTTAATATATTCTTTTTTTCTCCCAAATATTTTCTTGACAGTCCCCGCCTGTTTTTAATTTTTTTTTATTCTTTAATTTTTTTTATTAATTTGAGAAACAGTAAAAATAGCTTTAATAGAGAAGAAATTCCAAAATAGTTTTATGTTACCCCTCCCCTTATAATGATGACGCATTTTTAAATGGCCTTTAAAAGGCTGAGCTCAGAGGCAATATTCAGCCACAGTTGTTTTAAATGAAGCGTTTTCTAATTTTTAATTTATTTAATAATTACGAAAATTACTTTTTGAGAGAAATATTTTCAAACAAAATATTTTACCATTTTGAGCTTTTTTCGAAAAAATTTTGAAATTTTCAAAAATTTTTAGAAAAATGGATTCGTCTGCCGCATACGATTACGACAAGCAACAATTAAGACGGGAGGCCGAATCTTTGCGGGCACTCGCTATTTTTGGTGTTTGTCTTTCAACTGTAGCTACATTAATTTGTGTAATGTCAATTCCACTTTCTTCTTTATATTTCCAACAAATGGGGTCTTCATTACAAGGAGAACTTGATTTTTGTAAATCGAGAAGTGGAAATATTTGGCAAGAAGTAAAAAAATATCTAAATGTTAGCTTAAAACCCCCCAAAAAATTCTTAGGTGACAAGAACACAAGTTCTTTCTGCTCCAAGCAGAGGGCCTCGTAGCACCCGAGCTGCATCTACAAGCGGAGGTGAATGCTGTGGTTGCGGCGTTTCTCCACGTGGACCACCTGGACCTCGCGGTGAACCTGGAAAGGACGGATCAGATGGACGACCTGGAGCAAACGGAGAGCCAGGAATTGACGGTAAATAATTTTACTTTAAAATCGAAAAATCAAAATAAAATTTAGCTGGACCACCACCCACTGTACTTCTTGCCGAACCATGCCAGACTTGTGAAGCTCCAATTCATGGACAGCCAGGACCAAGAGGACCACCGGGATCTGATGGGAAAGAAGGAGAACCAGGAATTGATGGTGATGGCGGACCTCGGTAACGGAAAATATCTCAATAATTATAAATCTTTAATTTGTAGTGGACCACCCGGACCAGAAGGACCACCTGGACCTGACGGAGAACCAGGCTCTGACGGTAAAATATTTTAATCTAATCGTCAGCCTTGCATTTAAATTATTTTTTATTTTAGGAGAGCAAGGACCACCTGGAGAACCAGGAGTTGTCAAGGAAGGACCTCCAGTTCAAGGACCCCCCGGAGAACCAGGACCCGATGGAGAGCCGGTTGGATTTTAAAGAATCTGTTGTGTTTTCTAATCCACATTTTAGGGAGCACCTGGAGAGCCTGGAGCCCCAGGCAAGCCTGGTTTTGCTGGTCCACAAGGAGCCCCTGGAGATGGTGGATATCCTGGCCAACCTGGAAAGCCTGGAGGAAATGGACAGAAAGGACAAGGAGGACAGAAGGTACGGAGTAGTATTAAATAAAGAAATTTCAAAAATATTTAAAGGGTCCAAATGGTGCTTGCGATCATTGTCCACCTGCCCGAACAGCACCAGGATATTAAGAAGAAAAGAAAGAATTTAAAAGTAGCGAGAAAAGTTTGCGGTGGCGAGGGAAACATTTAAACATCAAAAACAATTAAATGCAATTAATTAGTGAAATAAATAAAATTTATTAAAAATTATTAGAGAAATTAAAATATTTATTTATAGTGAATGTAGTTGTTACTAGTTTTTAATTAAAATTTTCCTTCCCATTACCACTGGCCAAACTAAAAAATGTTTAGTTGCTCATTCTCTTTTTTTACCCCTCTCTCTTTCTCCACTGCCTTGTATTTCTAAAATTTTTATCAAATATCTTCCCCCAATATTTAAACATGGTTGATTGTTTTTAGTAAATTTAATAAAAATTATAGTGAAGTATTTTTTTGTTGGTTATTTGTTGTTCTTAGATATTGTTTTAATTAAATTTTAAATACCGTATTTTCTCTAAAATAGCCCCGTGGGTTATTTTTTTCAATCGAGCTCTAGAGGGGGGCTATTTTAGAGGAGGGGGGGGGGGTTATTTTAGAGGGGGGGGGCTATTTTAGAGAAAATACGGTAATTTATTTATTGAAATAGAGGGGGGTTTACTTAAATTAAATTGGTGAATAGAATTTTAACAGAAAAAATCTTGAAAGAATTTTTGAACAGAACAAAAAAGGAAAAAATATAAAGACAATTAAATTTACAAAAACTAAGGAAAAAATTTTTTTAAACCCAAAAATACAAAAATACGTAAATTTAAAAGACTTAAAGAATTCTTTCATGGCATCGTATTTTTACGTAAATAATTTATGTAGGTATTTTTATTTATTTTCTTTTACTCTTTAGTACATACAAAATTTAGCAGGAGACAATCCTTTATAATCCTATAAATGAAGTACTAATTTACTAATGATAGTCGAGACTCTCAGTCTCAGTTTCTCGTGTTTTCAGTATTTTTCGAGCTCTCGTTCTCGACTCTCGGCTTTTTTAACTCCCGACCATCACTATAATTTACAATAAAGTGCAAATAAAAAATTTGAAAAATGAAAGTATTTTATATTTAAATAATTAATGGGCATCTGGGCATTATTAAACAAATATTTTTTATTAAACAAATGTTGCACCTGGTAGTTAAACTCGAAAAATGTTTAAAGTTTATTGTAAATAATAATTAAATATTATGTCACTTAAATATTTACTTTAAAAAATATTTAAAAAATTTTTTTTAATTTTTTTAGCTGCTCATAAGAAATTTCTTTTTCTTTTTAATTTGATTATTCTAATTTTTAAAAATATTTTATATATTTCTAAGTCATTGTTTGGCGCTAAGTCTTAATATTTATATGTAGGTGATGCTGGGATTTAATAAACGTTTTACAAACACAAATAAACATTTAATTAAAACATTTTTCTCGAGAATTAAAACACACAGACAAACATAAACATAAGAATATAATATCTATGAACCAGATTTCTTGTTTGGTACCAACAATTTTGTTAGGGAATTGGTAATTAGATAAAAAAAAGAATTGTCAGTTTTCATTGTTTGAAAGAAGCTAAAAAGAAAAAGTGCCGCAACTTATATGTTTATCAAAAAAATTGACAGAAAAATATTCATGCTTAAGCTGTTTTATTAAAATCTTAAAAAATAAAATGTTTAGGAACAAAAAAATATAATTAAAATAAATTTAAAGAAAAACATTTTTCTTTTAAGAAGAAAAAAATGTTAATAGGAGAAATATATTCAACAATAATTTATTGTTTTGCTACATTTGGATTGTTTTCTAATTTGTTTTTAATTTGGCTAATTTTACGTTATACAATGAAAGAAATGCAAGTTTATAGCAAAATACTTTTACAAACTTGTTTTGTTGATATTGTTGGGATTTGTATGTTTGTTGTTTCTCAACCGGTAAATATTTGAAGTTTGGGCGCGGGAATGTTTTGGCGTGATCGCCTATAACTTTTGAAGAAAAATTAATTTTCTCACCAAAATAGGTTTATGTTTCTGACAATGGTGTTGGAACGAATTGGAATTACGGACCTGTACATTACTTACCAAATCCTTGGCAAGGTGTACTTTTATGTTTCAATCATTTTATGGGAAGAGTTACCTCAATGAATGTCTCTACATTATTTATTTATCGTTATTTTGCTGTTGTACGGTAAAATCCACGATATCTAATAATAAATTTTATTTGGTTTTGTAGCGGTAAAAATATTAAATTTAAACACCAATTAATATTAATTGTTGGAATGATAATTCCAATATTTATATTATTTACCTTTTCTTATATATCAAACCATCCAACACCAGAAAATGAATATTTAACTAATTATGAATTGGCAAAAACATTGGGATTGGATAATTATACAATTGAAAATTATGTTGTTGGACTTAGAGCTGGAGTAGGTTAACTTGTTAACTGAAAAATTTAGAGAAGAAATGAAGGGAGTTAGATAGGATTTGCCCAGAACCGAAAACTTGACACAAACTGGAACGATCCTATTTTTACAAAAATAGGATAATCAAAAAATAGAACGCTAAGCTACTGTCTGAATAAGCCTTCTGCGTTATATATGACTTATTTTCGAGTTTTTTGAAAATTTTTTTGGGCCTATGGCTTTCGATCAGGGCTCAAAATTTCATAAATTTTATGAAATTCATTTTTACTTGTACTTCATTTCAATTACGATTTTAAAAATGATTAGGTATGTAATATTTACAGACTAACAATCTATCAATTTTTACTGCAAATTATGCTTCAGCATTAACAATAATTAATTATATAATAATTATTTTTTGTGGAATAAGTATTCAAATACATGTTTATCGTCATTGTAAAGGTGTACAAATGACTCAATTACGTAATATGAATAAACAATTAAGTATTGTTTTGGGGGCACAGGTAAAGTTAGATTTGTCTTAATAACCATTTGGAATTGAAAATTAAAAAAAAACATTTTCATCACCAATGTTTAGAAGCCCGCCTTTATGTACGAAGTACAATTAATAGAAAATTTCAAAACCCTAAAACTTTTCATTTCTCATACATTATAAGATTTTAATAAGTTTAATTTAACAATTTTAGGCTATTCTGCCTTTACTACCTTATCTCTCCAATTTATTCGCCAATTCCATTTTATTATTTAATTTGCCTGGGTTATATTCTTCGTCTATTGTAATATTCCTCACTTCAAGTTTTGGATCTTTAATTGCCGTATTAAATCCTATCGTGAGTTTATTTATTTTTTCTTAAACTTTAAAAAAACAAATTTAAAAGGTAACAATTTTGAGTGTTAGAAGTTACAGACAAATAATATTTCGATGCAAAAATAATTCAAATATTCATCAAGTTGCTCCGGCAATAGAGGCTTAAGTGCCGGAAGAACTACTCATATATTATTAAATAATAAAGCTTTTTTTTATTTTTAAATTTTTTGCATAGTACAAATAAATTTTTAATTATTACATATTGACAAGTACAGGGTGACAAGAAAGTTCGGAGTGAAGCAGGGCTTCGATCTCGAATTTTTAAAAATCCGCAATTTCGATCGAAAAAATTTGCATTTTATATGAAAAATCCGCAAAAAATTATCAAACTCAAAAATTGAATTAAAATCACTTTATGCGTTATATTTTTTGACTCTAACAATTGAATTGAGCAGTTTTTTCACTAATAATGACTATCTTATTAAAATCCGGACAATTAAATGAGAAATTAAAGTTGACTTGAGGCAATGCTTTCACCGTCCCTTGTTATAGTGAATTGTTTACTGGAAAAATCTTTTTTGCGCCGCAGGCGAAAATTTTGCGGATTTATGAAGGTCAAGAAGCCAAAGCCGTCCTTTTTCAGCGCCGCAGGCGAAAATTTTGGAAATTTTTGAAGACAAAAAATCCAGCTTTCTTCCATTTTCAGCGCCGCAGGCGAAAATTTTTTGAATTTTGGATATCCTAAAGCTAAAAATCGTCCTTTTTTGCGCCGCAGGCGAAAATTTTGCGGATTTTGGAAGGCCCTGAAAACAAAAAATGACATTTTATCCTAAAAACTACAGGAAAATACAAAAAATCCTCATAATCTTCAAAAGGCCACAAAAATCCGCAAATCCGCATTTTAAAAAATAATCCTCATCGCCCTATCAAAAAACCACAAAATGAGGAAAAATCCGCAGAAATCGAAGCCCTGGAGTGAAGTACATAACTTCAAAAATATTCTACGGATATAAAATAAATCCGATAAAATAGAGAATGAATTTTATTTGAAGTTTAAAAAATTCGAACTTTCTGCATCGATACAGTATCGAATGCGTGTGTTAAGATTGAATGGCCTATAAAATGAGTTAAAATTAGTTAAAAATATTAGGTGTACAGAAAGTTATGGTTAAAAAATTCTTCACTCCGAACTTTCTTGTCACCCTGTAATTATATAGGACTAAGGACCGGGAGAGATGAGTCGTTTAGTGCCAAAATCGGTACACCTCAATTGAGTCCCGACTCGATTGAGTCCCGGACCCTATAACTTATGAAGGGACGGTCACTTTTTGTTACTCTTGGTACCATTAGATAGGGCATTAAATAGGCTACAATATACCAAAAAATCAAAATTCTTGACCGACTGGTAAAAAAGTTATGATTAAGGCTGTGATTTATAGGCAAATGCCTATTTTTTCTGCAAGCTTGGGATGATGTAATACGTTCAAAAAACGTATTTTTAGCTCGGTCCGATAAGCCTAGCATGACTTTTAATATGCCTATTTCTGCCTATTTTTGACTTTTTGTGCCTTTCTGCCTATTTTGAAATTTTTGGTACTATTTTTGCCTTTTTTAGCGATTTTTTCGAAATTTTGCCTAAAAATCAGTGCAAAATCTAAAAAAATCAGTCCCAAATTAGAAAAAATCAGTGCCAAGTCCCATTATTAATTTTTAGTTCGTTAAATTGTTTATTTTTACTCTGTTGGACATTTTAAACTGGGACGATCTGGTTTTGGGACGTTTTGGGGTGCGGCGTTTTGTGTGTGACTTTTAATATGTGTGTTGGGCGAGATTTCCATTTTGTCAATTATCGGGATTTTAAAAAAATTTACTCCATTTTTTCAAAAAATGATTCAAAATGACGAATAAATGGTAAAATTGTTTAAAAAATAGTTTATAATTTAAAAAATGACGATTAATTGGTTATTTTTTCTGTTTTTATCTACATTTTATGGTCTAATATCCTTTTTTACATGCCTATTTTTGTGCCTTTTTCGGTTTTTTGTGCCTATTTTAGGCGCCTATTTTACTGATTTTACTTGCCTAACTATCACAGCCTTAGTTACGATCGATAAAGTGCCGAAAAATCAGATTTTTTTGAAAAAGTTAGTTTTTAAATCATAACTTTTTTATCAATCGGTCAAAAATTCTGATTTTTTGAAATATTATAGAGCTTTTAATTCTCTATCCAATGATACCAAAAACATTAAAAATTATCAACCCGTACTTGAGTTATAGGGCCGGGACTCAGTTGAACTGCTCCGTACCAAAATGTTTGTATTGAACAATTTTGAACGAAGTTATGATCAATTAAACTTTGGCGTAAAAAATGTTTTTAAATTTTCCAGACGTTCGAACACAATTATCTTTGTAAACGGTGTACCAAATTTTTAATATTTGGTATCAGTAAGTTTTCTAATGTGTTGGGAATAAAACAAAAAAAAAGAATTAACAATTTTCATTAATTTTGAAGAAATTTATGACAAAAAGAAAAAGTGGCCTAATTTTACCACACCCTTTATTTTAAGATATTTTAGGCGTAAAGATAGTTTAAGATATTTTAGCCGTTAAGACATTTTGAGCTTTTATGGCAGTGAGGATATTTTGAGAGTATAGTGTTTTGAGTGGACATGGTTGAATGTAATCCAATATCTAGAATTTTTTTAAGTTCCAATAATTATTTAATGGATTTATCTTTTTCTTGGTCAATATTTAACCGAATATTTCCCAACAGTCAAATAATTCCCCACTCTTCATTAATTCCCGATGCCGGGGATAGGATGAAACAACAATTCCACACCCTCAAAAAGCCTACTGAATATTCTAATTTCAAAACTCTAAAAAGAATTTTTACACAGAAAATGGCGAAATAATTTTATTTAAAAAATTTAGATATTATAGTCCGATCTTTAGTCCGATCTTTGATTTATATCCTTCTTTCATAAAACGCTGTTTGTTGGTGCCACAGCATTGCTATTTACATACAAATTATTGTTTTGATTATTTGTATTAATTTTAATTATTTTTAAAACAATTTGTCTATAATTTCGAACACTCAAAATTGTCACCTTAAATTATTTTAAAAAATTTATAAGACCTCCTGACTGGCAGTTATTGCTAGGCGCTTTTGCTCATCACGTACAGTTGCTCTACCAACAGAGGTACCGGACCTTCTTTTTTAATAGATCTTAAGCCCCCGCCTAATGAGCGTTTTAAATGCAAGCCAGCTGAATCTTTCTCTTCCTTACAATATGTTGTAATTTCGGGACAGCTTGTTTTACATTAGAATTTTTTTTGTAATTTCCTACACACAAAATTGTTAACTTATAAATTAATTATTAAAGTTTAAAAATAAATAAACTCACAATAGGATTTAAAACAGCGACCAAAGATACCAAACTAGAAGTAGAGAATGTTATAATAGATGAGGAATATAAACCAGGAAAATTAAATAAAAATTTTAAATTGACAATCAAAGTTGAGATATTTGATATTAGAGGCAAAATAGCCTAAAATAGATTTAAATTAATAAGGGTAAGGGATTTGGAGAGATATCGGGTAATCCGAGAATATAGGATATCTGGGATAAAGCTTTACCAATAAAGCTTGTCCAAAGTAGTCTATATTAACTTAGATTTTGCTATCCTTGACCTCAAAACCAAGGTTGAGGTGAGGTCCTTGAAGCTAAAACGAGGCTAAATAGTTAAATATAGCTAAATATACACCCAGATTCGAGAAGAGATAAGAGAATTAGAAGGAAAAATTTTTAATTTGATTTTTATTTTTCCTATCTCTACAAATTTCCCTTCGTTGGTTGAGAATAGGGTTGTAGGATCCTGGGAGTTCTCCGAATATTTGGATCCAATTAAAATAAATTTAATTTTACCTGTGCCCCCAAAACAATACTTAATTGTTTATTCGTATTACGTAATTGAGTCATTTCTACACCTTTACAGTGACGATAAACATGTATTTGTATACTTATACCACAAAAAATAATTATTATATAATTAATTATTGTTAATGCTGAAGCATAATTTGAAGTAAAATTTGATAGTTCGTTAGTCTAAAATTTTACTGACAAATTTTAAAAATTCTAAATTAATTTACTCTTGTTCTTTGCCCAACAACATAATTTTCAATTGTATAATTATCCAATCCCAATGTTTTTGCCAACTCATGATTTGTTAAATATTCATTTTCTGGATTTGGATAGTTTGATATAAAGGAACAAACAGTTAAGATAAATATTGGAAGTATCATAACAGAAATTAATAATAATTGGTGTTTAAATTTAATTTCAAATTCGCTACATAAGAAATATATTTGAAGAAATTTTCATAAAGTTTTACCGAACAACAGTAAAATAACGATAAATGAATAATGTACAGACATTCACCGAGGTAACTCTTGTCATAAAATAATTTATACGAAGGAGAACGAATTGCCAAGGATTTGGTAAGAAATGTATAGGTCCGTAATTCCAAGTTGTTCCAACACCATTATCGGACACATAAACCTATTTTTAAACAAGAAAATTAATTTTTCTTCAAATGTTATAGTCAATCACGCCAAAACTTTCCCGCGCCCAAATATTTATTTACCGGTTGAGAAACAACAAACATACAAATCCCAACAATATCAACAAAACAAGTTTGTAAAAGTATTTTGCTATAAACTTGCATTTCTTTCATTGTATAACGTAAAATTAGCCAAATTAAAAACAAATTAGAAAACAATCCAAATGTAGCAAAACAATAAATTATTGTTGAATATATTTCTCCTATTAACATTTTTCCTCTTAAATAAAGAAGAGAATGTTACTCTCAAATTGTTCGAAACACCTTAAGCTCTTTTTAATTATTAAGAATTTTTTTAATAAACTTATTCTGTTTTTACAACATGTTTTAATAATTTAAATTTTAAAAATTTATGTTTATTTAACTGTTAGCTTTTTTTGTATTTTTTCGTGTTAAATAATTTAAAAGAAAATTAAAAATACTATTTATTATTTAACACGAAATGTTGTTTGTTAAAATAATTTAAATAATTTTTTTAATTAACATTTTAAATGACTACAATTAAAAGATTCAATAACAAAATTGTCTCAATTTTAATTTAAAAAATACTAGAGAATTTTTAAATATGTGAATAATGGTTTTAATTTAAATCCCCGGTTAAATTTTTTAAAATAGAAATATAGCTAAAACCCGAAATTCCAAATTCGAATAAAGCTACCATCTAGATATGGATGTGTCCAGTCTATTTTTCACGGATTTTCGGAAACCTTGGATATCTGGATCGATATCCAACCCAAAAATTTCGGATATCCTGCCTAGGGATGGGGGCTCTCTCATCCGGCCCGGTCCGGAAGATCGAGTCGGGCATTGAATTTTGGCACGAAAAAGCTCGGTAGGGCCGGCCCGATAAAAACGAGGCCCAAAAAATAACTCGAACGTCGGCCCGACTCGAAAACCCTAACCCTAATCCAGACGCCAACATCGAAGTATAATTAAACATGCAACTAATTCAAACCGATGCTCGGACTCCCCTCCACCCTTCTTGTATATTTGTATCAAAATAAAATTCTTAATTATGAACATCATCTTCAAAAGTAAACCCAGCTTTCTTCATTCTCTCCTTAAATTCTTTGTGTGCCTCATTAAATTCAATTTCTTCACGACACAACGGACATTTATATCTGTTCTCATTGTCTGATAAAGCCCAATTAATTATGCAATCCTGGTGGAAAATATGTCCACATTTAAGCTTATTAATAACTTTCTCATTATTTATATATTCTTCAAATTCTTCGTGACAAATCGGGCAGATTTTATCATCTTCAGGCAAAGAAGAGTAGGTGATGACATATTCTGACATCAACAAATGTTGCAATTGCTTCTTAAAATAAATTAAAATACCTAACTTATGTATCACGATTTTTAACTTGAATTGTTAGCGAGTAGAGCTGTATCAAAATTTCGATTTTCGAGGTTTCACTTTAGATTTTCGATTTACGATGCCAAAATTGGGTGATATTTTCGATTTTAGTTTTCGAATTTTTGAAAAAACTTCATTTTTTAGCGTCGAGGATTTCTAGTTTCTCGGCCACTATAAATTTAAAAAATTTTCGCTTACGGCGCCGAAAAAGGATATACATATACAGAAAAGGATATCCGATACCGGAGATTAGAAAACCTAAATTTTGGTTTGAATTTATATATCTATTTTTTGAGAAAGGGTATAAACCCCCAAAACCTACATTAGCCTTCTCGTTCATCTCTTTTTCAATATCTTTTATTTTTTGTTGACAATATTCATAGTAATCTCGTAATATATCGAGTGCCTCTTTATCTTTCATTCTATTAAGTTTATATTCGATTTCCTCAGTTTTAGCTCCTTTTACAATTAATGCACGTCCAATAAGGTCACGGTATTGCATTAAATTATAATGCTCCCTAAAATTTGTCCAAAATTCCATTCTAGCTTGTCTTAGTTGAGAGTGCTTTGGATTTGTTTTTAAATATTTAGAATCCCCTATATATTGGTCAATATGTGTTAACAAATCTCTCAGAAAAACAGAATTATTTAAAAATTTAGAAAATTCTTCTTTTTTTATATTAGTAAATTCCTCAACAAACTCAAGATATTCTTTGTTAGGAAATTTTACATTTAAAATTGAAGGTAAAAGAATTGAAAATAAAAAGATTGGAATTAGTAATTTAATTGAAATTGACATTTTTGGGTATTTTTCTGTGTTAAATTGATTTTAAAAATTTCTAAATAAATTATTAGAATTAATAAGGGAAGAAATTGCCTCCATCACCCATTTTACAAAGAAATAGCTGCAATAGCATGATTAGAATTTTTTCAAATTTTAAATATAGTTTCAAAATGTCTTTGTGCATTATGTATTAAATTTTCATTCAAATCCGTTAACAACTTATGGACCTAAGCCGCAAAATATAGGTGGAAGTATATTTTTGAGACAAAGTGTATAATTATCACTAAATCTCGAATTTCCACATTTCCGGGCCCGGACCCGGTTTTTTCAAAATTTGTAGAAAGCTTAAATTTAAACTTTTTTGCTGAAATTTCCTTATTTTAAATGAAAACTTGAAGATCTAGAGATCATCTCTCAGTATTTACACACTTAATGCCTTCATTTTGATCAACAAAATTTTATTGGTGGATTAAAATTGTTTGACGGGATTAATGGGATTTGGAGGGATTTAGGGAAATATCAAGGGATATATTTCAAAAGAGAGGATTTGGATAGGTAGAGGGTTAAGAGCATTTGTGTGGTTAAGGGATTTGGAAGGACAATAGGACTTGGGAGGATTTGGGGGACTAATTATATAACTTAGATTTAAACGTGATATCGTAGCCCAGAAAAACCGGAAAACTACTTTGAGCTCTAAGTATCACAGAATATGTCTTGTATTTGAATCCAGCAATTTAACCAATAGCTTATGTTTCGGTTCTAGGATGAAGGTCTAGATAGAAATCATACTTTTGACATAATTTTTAAAAAATATTTTAAATAGAAACAAAAAAGATTTTTATTTAAAAAATTAAATTTTATTAAAGGCGCATTTAATGCTGATAAAAATATAGGCAGTAAATAGGCAGCCATCGCTTTAAAAATTAGTGTCTAATAAAATGTTTAAGAATATTGATGCCCTTTTAATAATCGACTTTTGTCGCTATCTTAAATAAAATAAAAAAAGTAATTTTGAAAGAGCGGGGAAGATAAAAAGTTAAATAAAAATAAAAGGGCAAGCAAAGCAGAATAAAAGGGCAAGATTTGTCAGCATTGAAATACATGCATATGTTGAAATAAATCACACTATCAAAAAACATCATTTTTGCACTTTTGGGAGTCTCTGACATAATATACATACTACTATTTTAGAGAAAAATATAGTATTTTAATGTAAATTCGCGTGAATGGAGTTTGTAGGTCCTTTTATCTTCCCTGATCAATTCTTTATTTTTATTTATTCTGAAATGCCTCTACTTATGTATTCCCCCCCCCCCCCTCCCTAAAATTCATGTCAGAAACCCAAAGGTGCAATTAGCATTTTGATAGAAGAGGATAAATTTCAATTAGTGTTGTTAGTGATAGGTGTAAAACCTAGAATTTTGGTTCTTTATTAATATCCCGCCCCCCACCCCTATTTGAGTCTCAGATTAATTTTCCTTTTTACCTGCCTATCATTTATTTTTCCTCCTTTTTTAACGTCAATCATTTTCTTCCCTCAAATATAAGACACCCAAAAGGGCGCGCGGCCATAAAGGCGCAAAGCCATAACTTGCTTCATGGTTTTCGAACCTTACAAAAATTAATATTAAACGATTCCTTTCATCGAGCTAAAGAGATTGATAACAAAAATGACAAGGGCCTAAAATATCCCAGAAGGTTGTGGCTTTGCGCCGTTATGGCTGCGCGCCTTTTTGGGCTTTACTCCTCAAATATCTTAAGTTTCTACTTTGCCTTTTACTTATAATATTCGAGGGAAGAAAATGATTGGTATGTATTAAAAAAGGAGGGGAATAAATGATTGACAGCAAAAAAAAGGAAAAATAATCTGAGACTCAAATAGGGGTGGGGGGCGGGATATTAATAAAGTACCGAATTTTAATAGTACTTGCCAAAAATTAAAAGTTTCTATGAAATTTTATTAACCGAGAATTTTTGAAACTGAATGATTTTTCAATTCCCCCAAAACAAAACTTATATTTAATTAATTTATTCTTTGAATTAACCAAAAACAGACGGTACCGGTTAATACCCGGTCCCCAACAACACTAATTCCAATTCAAGTAAAGGTATCTTGTCCGAATTTTTAAACAATTATTTCCAATTTTTTCTATTTTTTACTCTGATGTGAGTATAGAAACTCCGAGATTCCCTAAACTTTGTCTGTTTATAACAATATTTTCTAATATTATTTCAATACAAATTAGTTCCCTAATTATTATATAAAACAAAATTTAAAAAAAAAATTCAGAAATACATATATTTAAAAGAGTTGTTGGTGTAAACTAATTTAAATAATGATAATCTTCCAAATTATTTTTAATATTTATTCAGAAAAATAATTTGAAATTAAAAAGCTTAATATGTAGAATTTAAAAAAAAAATTTTATAAGCAGTAAATGCCTTGAATTTTTATATAAAATCTAATTATTTAATATATTGTATAGTTCTATCCGGCATTGAAGTTTCCGGCATTGGAGCAACTTGATTAATATTTGAATTATTTTTGCATCGAAAAATTATTTGTCTGTAATTTCTTACACTCAAAATTGTTACCTTTTAAATTTATTATTTTCAAAATTTAAAAATATACAAATAAACTCACAATAGGATTTAAAACAGCAACCACAGATCCCAACCCACAATTAATGAATATTATAATAGATGATGAATATAATCCAGGTAAATTAAATAAAAAACTTAAATTGGCAAATAAATTGCTTAGATAAGATAATAAAGGTAGAGTAGCCTATAAATAAGAAAATTTAAAAAAAATAAACGAAGCAATATTTAAATTCAAAAATTACCAAAAATTGTCAGTACAAGTTAGTGGCAACTTTATTAGGGATATAAGCTGAAAGCACTGTCATACTATTGTCTATATTTAACAAATCTCATTGACTTAAATTATCGTTACTTCCAACGTCGATACTAATTTGTGTTAACATTTAAATTCGGCTTTTGAATTTGCCCATTTTGTGGAATAGGCCCCAAGACTCTTAGGTTTTTCTGACTTGCATACCTGTGCTCCCAAAACAATACTCATTTGTTTATTCATATTACGTAATTGAGTCATTTGTACACCTTTACAATGACGATAAACATGTATTTGAATACTTATTCCACAAAAAACAATTATTACATAATTAATTATTGTTAATGCTGAAGCATAATTTGAAGTAAAAATTGATAGATTGCTGGTCTGTAAATTAGGGTTGCACAAAACCGTTTAACTAAACGGTAAACGGTAAACGGGTTTTTTGTTAAAATTAAACGTAACGGTATACGGGTCTCAGATAAACGGCATAGACGGTATACGGTCCTTCTAAACGGCGTTTCGTTTAATTTTATCATAGAATTAGTGGCTTAAAACGTGACTTTTTGCCTTCTGACACATTAAATTTTAAAAATTTGCGCCTGCGACGCAAAAAGGGAAGAAATCTGCTTCTGAAAAAATCTACTCATAATCTACCGATATTCCACCTTAATTTTTCATATAAATTCAAGTCCTCCAAATCTCCAAAACCAATGATATACTCTTAATCACCAGGCATCTCAACAGCCCTCCCTCTAAATCCATTGATATGATGAATTTATAGTTGAATTATAATTTTTATAATGAGGGATGAGCAAAATTAATGATTTTTCATCGATTTTTTTGAATTATAAATTGTTTTTAAAAAATTTTAAAAATAAACGGTAAACGGACTTTTAAACGGGGTCTTCAAAAATAAACGAAACGGTAAACGGGTCTCAGATAAACGGCATAAACGGTATACAGTTTTTTCAAAATTAAACGGTTTTGTGCAACCCTACTGTAAATATTAAATTTTAAAAATCAATTGAGCTCCTCGAAAGAGGAAATTCCCAGGGAACGGGTGAAGCCTCCACAGATCAAATTTTCGGTTCCGGCGACATTCTTCTTCAACGTTTTCTCGCTAATCAGTTAACTTACTCTTGATCTAAGTCCAACAACATAATTTTCAATTGTATAATTATCCAATTCTAATGTTTGTGCCAATTCATAATTAGTTAAATATGGCAAATGTCCAGTTGGCTGTCTACCTGTCCGCAAATAAAATCCGCTCTTTTCTTACCTTTTCTTGCATTTTTTGCGTTAAGAGAAGTGCACCCCCTCATTTTCCGTTTTCAGCATTTTTGCTCTCAATACAGTATGTTTTCCTTTCCTACTTGCAAAATAAATTTTAAAAATTTTAAAAGATAATTAAAAAAATTTTAGAAAATATATTTATTTTACAATAATAAATTTTAGATAACATTCTCAAATATCACAATTGGAAACCATGTAGATATTCAAAAACTAGTAATAGTGATTTTTTCTTTGATCAAGTTTTTGATCAAGAGTTTGATCGTTGAACAATAGGATCCAGAATTTTTCTACTTATAAAAATAGGCTAAAATTATAAAATATTAAAATGGCATATTTAAATTATGTTATATGTGTATTTTATATGTACATACACTGCGTTCCAAAAGTATATGCACCCCTAGTTTTTTGATTTTTTATACATTTTTCTATGTTATTTTGATTAGAAATTTTGTCTATCTATTCTTGTAGATAAATGTGAATGTTTAAACAAAAAAATAAAGATATCCCGTATCAGTTCATTTTTTTATCACCAATTATTCAATTATTCACTGTTCCAAAAGTATATGCACCCCCTCAAAAAATTTTATTTAGCAATCAAAAAATCCCAAAAAAATTCTCTAAAGATATCTATCAATATAGATAGGAAATACAAAAGAAACGAAGTTCTAATATACTTCCATCATCGAGATCTTGAAACCAGAAAATCAACGAAAACAGGGGGTAGACGTCTTTAAAAAATATTTTCGACCCCTTACAGGTAAAATAAAAATTTTATTTTAGGCTTATTTGAAAGCCCTTGAAATTTGCTACAAGAAAGTTTTCATCTCATAATCCAGAAAAAATAAATCTTTGAGAAATAATGAGTTTAGTTTCTAAGTTACATTTTCATCACTTTTTGGGGGCGTTTGAGTGATTTTTATGACCTGAAAGTTTATCATATTAGGTCTTGAAGTTGAATTTTTTTCGCAAAATAAAATTAATGCTATCTTGTAGCAAATTTCAAGGGCTTTCAAATAAGCCTAAAATAAAATTTTTATTTTACCTGTAAGGGGTCGAAAATATTTTTTAAAGACGTCTACCCCCTGTTTTCGTTGATTTTCTGGTTTCAAGATCTCGATGATGGAAGTATATTAGAACTTCGTTTCTTTTGTATTTCTTATCTATATTGATAGATATCCTTAGAGAAATTTTTTGGATTTTTTGATTGCTAAATAAAAATTTTACGAGGGGGTGCATATACTTTTGGAACAGTGGATTTTTGCATGAATGTGTATAAAAATGAAACGGGATGGGGAAATTTTATTTTTTTTTTGTTTAAGCATACACATTTATCTAGAAGAATAGGTAGACAAAAAATCTAATCAAAATAACAAAGAAAAATGTATAAAAAATCAAAAAACTAGGGGTGCATATACTTTTGGAACGCAGTGTATGTATATTAATTATTTATAAAACAAATGCATATATGTATTTTCTAAAATATTTTTTAATTATCTTTTAAATTTTTTAAAATTTATTTTGCAAGTAAAAAAAGGAAAACATACTGTATTGAGAAGGAAAAATGCTGAAAACTGAAAATGAGGGGGTGCACTTCTCTTAACGCAAAAAATGTAAGAAAAGGAAAGAAAAGAGCAGATTTTATTTGCGGACAGGTAGACAGCCAACTGGACATTTGCCGTTAAATATTCGTTTTCTGGTGTTGGTTGGTTTGATATATAAGAAAAGGTAAATAATATATATTTCATCTTTTGATTGATTATATTTCATCTTTCATAAAACCTAAAAATTTAACCATGCCCTCTCTTATCGGCCAAAATAATCAACACATTTTCTCAAACCAAACTAAATCAAATATTTTGGCCGATCAATTCTCTTCTGTATTTTCCAATCAAAACCTCTCTTCCCAAACCTTTTCTTTCTCAAACCCATCCCCAATACAAACAATACAAACAATATCCATTGACCCACAAATAGTCTTTGATATAATATCAAGGCTCGATAACTCTAATAACACATCTCCTGATGGTGTTCCAAACATTTTTTACAAAAAATGCAGGGATACACTCGTTATCCCTCTTACTCATATTTTCTCACTGTCAATTCTCAGCTCCAAAATTCCATCAATTTGGAAAAAAGCTATTATTAATCCAATCCCAAAGAAAACAAATCCGCAATATCCAATAGATTTTCGACCAATTTCCCTTCTTTGCTCTTCGTCAAAAATACTTGAAAAAATAATCGTAAATGAGCTTCAATCATTTATTGAATCCAATAAAATTTTGCCTCCATGTCAGCATAGTTTTCGTAAATCTCACTCAGTCTCAACACAATTACTCGAAGTAATGGATGACTTCACTTATGCCTTGGAGAATAAAAATTCCATTGATACAATTTATTTTGATTTAGCTAAGGCCTTTGACACGGTTCCTCATTCACTTCTACTCTCAAAACTTTATAAAATGGGAATCCAAGGAAATATTCTTTCTTGGATAAATGATTATTTATCAAATCGTACATTTACTGTGCGGGTATCTAATCATTATTCCGAGGAAAAACACTGCACCAGCGGTGTACCTCAAGGATCCATACTAGGGCCGCTACTATTCATTACTTTTATATCTGATCTCCCAACGTATTGTGCCACACCAGGAATAACTCTGAAACTTTTTGCTGATGACCTCAAAGCTTATAATATTTTTAAAAATAGAGTTAATGAGTCTCCTCTCCAAATTTTTGTAAATAAATTCTCAGAGTATTGCCATCTTAACGGCCTTAAAATTGCCATAGAAAAATGTTCAGTCTTATATTTAGGAAACTCTAACCCATCAACTAAATATTTTATTAATGACATTGTCATCCATCAGATTTCTTCAGAGGATTCAGTCCGGGACCTGGGCATACATTTCTCTCACGATCTCAAATGGGATAAGCATATCAATATAATCACTCGTAAAGCAATCAGATGCTCATATTCCATTTTCAAATCTATTAAAAGTAGAAATCCAAAAATCCTTACAAACCTATTTAATATTTATGTCCGTCCTATTTTAGAGTTCTCCTCGTCTGTCTTTAATCCACATCTTGACAAAGATATTAAATCAATTGAAAAAGTCCAAAAGGATTTTCTCCGCTGGGTTTTTAGACGTATTAATCCTAAAACCGAATTACCTGAATATCATGATTTACTATATTATTTTAAACAAGAATCGCTATTTTATAGACGTATTAAAGCCGATCTCAATTTATTCCATCAACATGTTTGTGGGACTATAACAATCAAAAACAATAACTCATATTTTATCAGTCAAGCCAATACCAGGGGGTTCCAAAACATTATAACTATAGCATGTAATACAAAAGCCAGATTCCACTCCTTTTTCGTTAGGACTGCTCGGTTATATAAATTTATTCCTCAACATATGCGCAATTCAACCCCCGAACACTTTAGTCGACTCCTAGTCACTTTTGATATATCCCAATTTATTGACTCACTCCCAAATCACCTTAAAAGACACTTTTGCAATTTTTAAATTATGTTAAGGAAATCGTTTGTTTACGTTTATTTTATTTATTTATCACATTTTATTGTCTGAAATCGTCGCGCTGTTGCGTATAAATTTGATTTGATTTGATTTGATTTGAATATTGGAATTATTATGCCAATAATTAACAGTAATTGGTGTTTAAATTTTACATCAACTCCACTAAAAAACAGTTTTAACTTAAACCTTACAATAATATAGGTAATATTCAATTTCGTTCCCCCCCCCCTTTTTTTAGATCCTCAAAGTATTAAAAAATGGTCAGTCTGACTTACGTTATAGAACTCGTCGAGCTGAGTTGAATGACACCAAAATCAAAAAAAATCCGACTTGATTTGACCGAAATACAGACCCCTGAAAATTGAACAACCATAGGGGTGATTTTTTAGAATAAAAATTTTTTATGCAAATGATAGCTCATTCGAAAGAGCTCGTCGAGTTGAGTCGAATGACACCGAAAACGACGTGACTGGACATGGTTTGACAAAGTTATGACATCAAGTGTAGACCTAACGGAGTCGACGACTTATGTAATAACTTTGTCAAATTTTGTCCAATCGCGCTGATTTTGGTGTAATTCGACTCAGCTCGACGAGCTCTTTCAAATGAGCTATCATTTGTATAAATTTTCGTCTTTATGGTTTTTCGCCCATATGGTTGTTCAATTTTCAGGGGTCTGTATTTCGGTCAAATCAAGTCGGATTTTTTTGATTTTGGTGTCATTCGACACAGCTCGACGAGTTCTATAACTTAAGTCAGACTGACCATTTTTTAATACTTTGAGGATGGAAAAAAAGGGGGGGGAACGAAATTGAATATTACCATAATATATACCGTACAACAGCAAAATAACGATAAATAAATAATGTAGATACATTCATTGAGGTAACTCTCGCCATAAAAAAACAGAAGTTGAGAAGAAAGTGTTGCCAGGGGTTTGGTAAGAAATGTATAGGTCCGTAATTCCAAGCTGTACCAACACCCTTATCAGAAATATAGACCTTTATTAATAAAAAAAATTTTTATTTTATTAATTGTAACCTATTTTTAAACGAGAAAATTAATTCTTCATTAAAAGTTATAGTCAATCACGCCAAAACATTCCCGCGCCCAAATATTTATTTACCGGTTGAGAAACAACAAACATACAAATCCCAACAATATCAACAAAACAAGTTTGTAAAAGTATTTTGCTATAAACTTGCATTTCTTTCATTGTATAACGTAAAATTAGCCAAATTAAAAATAAATTAGAAAACAATCCAAATGTAGCAAAACAATAAATTATTGTTGAATATAGTTCTCCTATTAACATTTTTCTTCTTAAAGAATTTTCTACAAATTGTTTTTCTGTTTTACTAATTAATTTACGAAAATATTTACTAAACTTTGTTTAAATTGTTTATACCAAACACAACTTTATTTAATTCTAAGAAAATTAAAATTAAACAAAAAATTTTTTTAATTATCCCACACTTTTTACTTTTATTTAATTAAAAATTATTTTGTCTATATAGTGCCCACCTAACTATAATTTAAAAATATTCTCACAAATTGTTTTTATTAAAATAATTTAATGTTGAATGAGGTCATACTTTAGGGATTTGTTTTTCTGATAAAATATTTTTGTCTGTAATTTTATCTATTATTTTATACTTTTTCCAATTATATGTAATTATTAAAGACCGGATTTTTAGGAGGGAGGTTTGTAAATCTTCCAGACCCTATGGTACATCTCAGGGAATTAAGGCAACTCTGATACACAGATAAGTTGAAAACATTTATTTATTGGAGAAGGAAAGAAGAATATAGCCTAATCCGTCAAGTCTGGTACTTCTAAAAATCACAAGCATCCATAAGACTAAAAATTTTTCATTGATCTCATAAACTAGTGAAATATAATTTTTTTAATAAATACTTATTTTTTAATAATATATGTTATTACACTTTGGGAATTACATCTAAACTATAGATTAATGAAAAACATAACTCCCGGAGAATTTAATACAAAAGATTGAAAGAAAAACAATAAGTAAAAACATCGAATGACATAAACATCATGCATATCAAACACACCGCATTTAAATCGGACAACTTTTGGTCCAAAAAATTTTGCTTGAATATTAGGAAAAATTAATCAAATTAATTTATAAAATTTGGAGAATATTTTGGTACTAACAAATTTTCTAAATTGTTGGGAATAAAATAAACATAAAGAAGAAATGTGGCAAAAACAAAAATGGGCGGAAATTGAAATATTAAAATAAAAAAACATGTAAATTCGATAAATGATTGGATTTTTTTATTGTATTTATTCTTTGTTTCCTATATATACTTGTTACTTTGTTAAAAAATATTTTTAAAAATTTTATCGAAAGTTTAAAATCAAGAAATAACATTTTTTATATAAAATTTAATTATTTAATATATTGTATAGTTCTATCCGGCATTGAAGTTTCTGGCATCGGAGCAACTTGATTAATATTTGAATTATTTTTGCATCGAAAAATTATTTGTCTATAATTTCTTACACTCAAAATTGTTACCTTTTAAATTTATTTTTTTTAATTTTTAAAATAAAGTTTAACAACTAATTTATATAACCTAAATTTACATATACTTTCAATTTTAAATACAATTTTTAAAAATTTATTTAGACTCGTCTAATCAACTCCTAGATTTTAAAAACTCATTTTTCCACTAAATAGAGGTATTTATTGAAGTCTGATTGTACTGTAAATAAACTCACAATAGGATTTAAAACAGCAATTAAAGATCCCAAACTAGAATTAAGGAATATTGCAATAGATGATGAATATAAACCAGGCAAATTAAATAAGAAATTGAAATTGACGAATAAATTGGAGAGGTAAGGTAATAAAGGCAGAATAGCCTGCAAATTTATAGAGATTACAGAGAAACATCTAGTACAGCAAATGTATGTCAGTGATGTCATGGGTTGAGAAAAAAGTCGTGACTGATTTTTTTGGTTCGGTTTTCGGTTAGCCTATGACATCCCGGATATGTATAATGGCGGATATTTATATTGGGGGAATTTTTCTTTTCTTGTTTTAAAGTTAAAAACTTATTTTAGCCTTATTTATTGCTGTGTATTTTTGAGCCTATTTAATGGCCACTTATAAATGGTTATAAACTTTTCCAACGAAAAATTTTTATTTTACTTGGAAAATTTATAATATGTAGATAACTTATCGAAAAAGAAGTTTAATTTTTTATGAAAACGCAATAAAATAAAAATATGAAAAAATTCTGACCTTCCCTAGCATTTGATGAAGAATAGCAAAAAATCTGATTTTAAACTCACTTTCTTCATCGAGATGGGTGTGAGTTTGAACAATGGATGTGAGCTGGGAATGGGTTTAAAAAACACACCCCATCCGCGCAAATTTTCGTTAGGTTATTTATTAGAAATTTTCCTAGTGAAAAAGAAATTTTTTTCTGTTCAAGTGTATAACCATTTAAGAGGTATTAAATATGGCTACAATTACAACAAAGAAACTTTTTCCAAAAACAAAATTTTTCTGAGTAAACTTTAAAGAGTATAAGAATAAAATTTTTCCTTTATAATTTTCCATAATTGTTTAACAACCTGTGCCCCCAAAACGATACTTAATTGTTTATTCATATTACGTAATTGAGTCATTTGTACACCTTTACAGTGACGATAAACATGTATTTGAATACTTATTCCACAAAAAATAATTATTATATAATTAATTATTGTTAATGCTGAAGCATAATTTGAAGTAAAAATTGATAGATTGCTGGTCTAAAATTTTATATAAAAAATTTTTGAAATTAATTTACTCCGGTCCTTAGTCCAACAACATAATTTTCAATTGTATAATTATCCAATTCTAATATTTTTGCCAACTCATAATTAGTTAAATATTCGTTTTCTGGTGTTGGATAGTTTGATAAACTTGAACAAATATTTAGAATTAATATTGGAATTGTCATCCCAATAAGTAATAATAATTGGTGTTTAAATTTAACATTAACACTGCTATATAGAAAGGTTATATTTTAAAAGCCTTGATAACAACGTTACCGTACAACAGTAAAATAACGATAAATAAATAATGTACAGACATTCATTGAAGTAACTCTTGCCATAAAATAATTTATACGAAGGAGAACAAATTGCCAAGGATTTGGTAAGTAATGTACAGGTCCATAACTCCAAGCTGTACCCGTGCCATTATCAGAAATATAAACCTTTTTAAAGAAAAGTTAAATAGAAAATTGTTTAGAGGCCTATAATTTGAATATTAACCAGGCATAAATTTACAAATTTTAAAGAGTTAAATGAAACTATTCAAAATATCTTTTCAACTAGTGCCGTTTTACATTAGCTTGGAGTTACCTGACTATTGTCAAATTACCGGATTAGACCCGCCTTTTCACCCTCTGTCACTTGTCTTTTTAATAATACGGTCCTGAGGTGTTTTATCAAATTCTTTCCTTCCATTCTCCGAATACTCCAAATATTTATTTACCGGTTGAGAAACAACAAACATACAAATCCCAACAATATCAACAAAACAAGTTTGTAAAAGTATTTTGCTATAAACTTGCATTTCTTTCATTGTATAACGTAAAATTAGCCAAATTAAAAACAAATTAGAAAACAATCCAAATGTAGCAAAACAATAAATTATTGTTGAATATATTTCTCCTATTAACATTTTTTCTTCTTAAATAAAGAAAAGAATGTTTCTTTTAATTATTATTTATTCGTGTTTTGTTCGTAAATTCATGTTTTGTTCATAAAACAATTTATTGTTTATATAAACATGTTTGTGTGCAAAACAAGTTTAATCTTTTCAGAAAAACATTTGTTTCTCTATATGTTTATAAGTATAAAACAAGTTTTGATGTTTAAAGTTTTGTTTACAATCACAACACGTAATGTTTTTCTCATCAAAACTTGTTTATCGAACAGTTCGATGTTTTTGCAAAGCTTATTATATTAAAACAACGTAATAGAACCGGCACCGAAAAGTACTACATAATTTAGATTGTGTAAAGCATATAGCTAAAGCCCGTTAAGAAATTATAACACCCCTCTGGGTTCTCATACTAGAAATGTTTGAAAAATTCTACAAAAATAAAAATTTCGAATCATTTGGGCCGCAGGAAGTATAAGTAACAACAAAACGATAAGGGATGTTATAATTTCTTCATTCCTAAGTCTATGTAGTAGGCGGCGTGGTGTAATGGCTAACACATCAGTCCGGTCTACTGAAGATGCTGGTTCGCTCCCAGCCGCCGATTAACCTTTTGCACTAGCTAAAGGAGAGAATACATAGCTATAACCCAGCTGCTTTACTATTGAAATATTTTTGAAAATGTTTTAATTAAATTAAAATAATTTTCTAATTGAAAGGAAAAAGAACTGTAAAAAATTAACTTTTTATAAACAACAGATGTTTTAAAAATTCAAGAACTTAATTCAAAAAATTTTTAAAGAATTTATTTAAGCTTATAAAAGTATGTTTATACTTAGTACATAATTTTTGTTTACATTTTCTAAAAAACTTTTTTCTTAAATAATTGCCAGATGTATTTAATATTTCTTTAATAAAAAAATATTTTTTAAAAAATATTTAAATGCCAATTATGTAATTAATTATTCAATAAAGTTAAGGTTAAGTGCAGCCAATAAGTTTTATTCAACTATAATCTTTTTAGACTTGATATGATCCAAGTGAAATTAATATCAGTTGAAAGCTCTAGAAAGGGAAAATTTTCCAGGAGGACTCATTAAAAGTCACAGTGCTATTCAAAATTTTACAAAAAAATATTATAAATTAAATTATGTAAGGATGATTCACCTAGCAGCATTTAAAACGCTTAGGCGGGGGTTAAACTATCTAAAAAGGAAAAAGAGAAGGCATTAGTCTTTACAGAAAATTTCAGAATTACCGCTAAGGTACGTATAGGGCACGCGGACATATCGTGACGGACATATCGGAATATTTCAACGTACGAACAGTTACCCTACCGATTTCGGGACCTACAGCCACTGGGTCTTGGTAGTATATTGTCCTGTTGAGAAATAAAGTTTTTATGTTTTAGAACAAATGTAAACACGCAAGAAATTATTTTTGTCACCCCAATCCCGACATGTCCGTCCCGATATGTCCGCACACCACGTATAGTTCTGCTACGGTACTTTTGGTAGTAGCACAACTTAACCTCAATTGAACACTAGATTTAGCCCTGAACTTTTAATTTTTGGTTATAAACTCTCAAATTTATTTTTTCCTTTGTCTTATGTAAGTCTTGAAATTTTTCCGGTCTGAAAATAAAAAAGGATAGTTTTCAACTTTTCTTCATACTTTTTTAATATAAAAGCATGTTTATCTGTTTTTCATTATTAAATTTTCCCATCCTCTTCACATTTTATTATCATACCCTTAAATTTTTTTAAATTTCCCCCAATTTTTAGGCTTTCGATTAAAATTTTTATAAAAATTTAAAATGCCTTCTTGCTTACAATTTCCATTATTATCTGCTCTATTTATTATAACTACTTGGTTTTGTGTTATTACTTTATTTGCTACGGCTGTTGCTACATTAATACTTCTTTGTTTTGCTTTGAAGGTGTTTTATATTTAATGAAAAGTTGGGTTGTGGTGTAGTGGGAAAATTCTCTGTTCGCCCACTAAGGGGATGGTGGTTCGAGTTCTATTCGTTCAAAAATATTTTAAATTTTGCCCAAAAATTATTTTCACTCATTTTTTCAATTATTTCAGGCTCGCGGAATTGCCAAAGGAATCGAACAAAAATCTGGTTCAGCTAGAGATGTTTTAAAGCAGTTTGAATTTCCTAATTGGGTTTTTGAAGAAATGTCTAGAACTGTTGGATTTAATTTGGCTTTGGCAAAACAGGTAGTCTAAGCTTAATTTAATGATGGGAGTAGGTGCCCCCTTTTTACACTTCGAAAATGAGGATTTGAAAAATAAAAGAGGGGAAGGGTGAAAAGAAACTTAGAATCATTGAAAAATAGATAACCTTCAAGTCTAGAAAACAATAATTTCCCCTATTATTTTTTTAGAATCAAACTGCAACAAGGACCAATGTCAAAGGTACACGTAAATGAAGTACTTCAAAATCAGAAGGGAATAGAATAATTTATAGGGTTATATGAAAAAATATTTTCTTATTTTTTTGTACAAATATGTAGGAATAAAAAATATTTTAATTGAATTTTTTATTCGATTTTGGGGGAGTTTGGATGATTAACCATAAATTATTGTTCTCCAATTTATTAAGCGGAATAATCTACTAGAAAATCGTAACCTATACATAATTGTAGTCTTGACAAAATAGCCCGCAAAACCCACGGTTTGCTCCCATATTTTTTAGCATGAAAAAGTATTCGATTTTTTCAAACTAAAAAATAATTTGGCAAAAATTCTGGAGTAAAGTTAGCTCAAGAAAAAAAATGTCTGGACCTTGATTGACGATACTTTCTTAATTTAATAATGGGATTCAACAAAAAACATTTAAAAGAAATTAAGCCAAAAATTGAGGGATAAAGGTTAATTCGAAAACAATGACTGGACTTCAACTGACAATCCAAACTGAGGGAGGAATATAAGATCAGGATTCAGCACGACTTCAATAACCTACAGATAGAAACCTAAACAATTTTTAAAAACTTGAAAATCCCAAATTTAGAATAGAAAACAAATTCTGCTTTAGAAGACAATTCTTTATTTAACTTTTAAATGTTAACAATATTATAATATTCAAAAAAATAACAAATTTGGAAAATATGAAGAAATACAGGAAAAATAATAAAACTTTAGAGACAATTTAGGAAGCTAAAATTTTTAATTTATTGAATTCAAAGACAATTTTAAAATTATTTTTGTTCTAAAATTTAATTATTTCTTCTACTTGTGAATTTTGGGAATAATTTTTAACACATTTTTCGTTTGAAAGAATAATTGAGGTATCGTTACAATTTATTGAGGATTTTGAATATAATTTTTCTAATTTATTCATTTTTGATAAAAATGTATTATCAGTTCCATCTTCAAGTAAAAATCTCATTTCTTTGCTAAGTGAAAGTGCTGGGTTTAAAAATTTCTGAAAATTTAAAATTCTGATTTTCTGAAATTATCTGGTTGATTTTTTAGGATCATTCTGCTTTATAATTTTAATTTTCCGAAATTATTCAGGTTCAAAATTCTGATTTTTAAAAATACCCTTAAAATTGTTGGTACTTTTTAGATATACTGCCCCTCCTAGTTTCAGTATCAGTTATTCTCTTTTTATTCATTTTTGTTTATAAATATTTGGTCAAGCAATATAACATTTTTACGACTGCATTTTCACCTATATTGCCCAAGGATAACAAATGATTCGCATGAAGAGGGAAAAAATAATTGAGACACAAACTAGGTAGAGGACGGTATATCCAAAGAGTACCAAATTATTTTTACATTTTTAAACACACCTTCCTTCCCTTACAATATAATTCAATAGAAGCTTCTTTAATAATATCAAATTTGAACAATTCTTCCAAAACAATTAAAGCAACAGACAATTCGGCATCATTTGAAGTTCTTGATTCTGCCTTAAAAATTATTTTATTTAGAAAAAAATTATATTTTAATTAAACAAACACAATATTTCTTTGAGCGTATTTTAGCAATAGGAATGGTAATTTCCAAAACTGCCTCGTATAATACATTTTTTATACAATTTGGATACTTAAATTAATAAATTTAATTTTTAAATTTTTTTTAATTTTCTCTCAAATTTAACTAAAAATTACCGTAATTTTTTCACTAACATTACTTGAATTAACAATTAATAATCTTCTTTTAACAAATAAAGTTAAGGCATAGATTGCATTTTGTTTATCATATCCACTAAGAAAGTTTTTGCTCATTTTTCTGAGTATATTAATTTCATGATTTCTAGCCTAAAATTGATTTTAATTTTTTAATTTATTAGTACGAGCCATGGGTGGGCGCAAGAGACAATCTCAAAAAACGCAAGACGCAAAACACAACGCAAGGCCAAAATTTAACGCAAATAACACAATGCGTCCACCACTCGTACGAGCAAAACAACATAACCGTAACTTCTTTCTATACCCCGTAAGGGAAAGGATTTCTTATCTGATGAGAAAATGGGGTCAATGTCAATATACTACATATTCCTATCTGCAGCAATTTTGTTTATGACTGGATAGTGAAAAAACCTAGGAAATATAAAAGAGGTCATGAAGCATGAAAGCATACCCAAAGCAAATCTTTGGTGTGCCTTCTGAAACTTATTTTAAAAAGCGAAAGGCGAAACTCCAAAAAAGTCGAAAATGGTGCCCTCCTAGTTATTCTGTTGCATTTTCGGAGAAAATACAAAAATTTATTTTTCGACTACATTTAAATAAACTCACATTCTCTTTTTGTAGCTGAATTGAAAGAGGTGACGGATTCTTGCTGTCATGGTAGAATCTTACAATATCATCATTATAATACTTTTTAACATCATTTACATCATTTTTACATTTTTGTTTGTCATCATCTAAACTTGCTCCATTCTCAGAAATATCAATTATAATCGCTGAATTCATTTAACCTATAAAATGAGAATAAAAGAACATTTAATATACGAGTGAAGATAACAACTATTAATAACTCCTTTGAGCGAGTGTAGTGGGAATTATCTTAAGGGGAATTATTTATCTTGAGCATTTTTAATTTAAAAATGCATAGAATTTGGCATAATGTTTATAAAAATTTTTTAAAACAAACTAAAGAACAAAAAGAGTAGAGAGTTTGCAAATAAAAGAAATTAGAGAAAAAAAGAAGAGAAAAATAATTAAGAAGTGTAGCGACTTTTATGGCACCAACCAAATTGGTACTTGACAAAATGGATCACAGCACAATAAATAACATTCTGTCACATGTTATCCTTGTCGTTTTGTAAAATTTTGCCCGTTGTATCGTTTTTGTTGAGTATTGTTTTGTCTGTCAGTATTTTTGATTGACTAGAGATGTGTGAAGTAATGGAGAATTTAGAGGAAAAAAGGAAGGAAATATAACTAAAAAAAGTTAAAATTTTGTTAGAGTAATTTTGTGAGAGTTTTTAATTTTCTAGAATTTCAAAAAAAAATTTTTCAATGAATTCCCTTTTAGATGGAATTTAAAATTGCAGCAATAACCTATAATGTAAATAAACAAAAGCCTTTACAGGATGATATTATTGTAAATATTTTAAATAAATTTTATAAAAAAAATTTTGCTTTTTTAAGTGTTGGCTGGACTTTGAAGAATTAAATGATTCTCAAATCGTTTGTTTTGCGTTGCAGGTTTTTTGCTTAAATTTAAAATAAAAAGTTTAAAAATTTAGGAAGTTCCTCATGCAGAAATGTTAAAAACAACTTCAAATACTTGGTGTGAACAATTAACTAATTGGATGAGGGAGAAAAGTTTTTCTTTGGTTAATAAAATTTGTTTGGCTTCGAATATGTTGTTGATTTATTTAAGAGTGGATTTGCTACAAATGGTTAATATTTTTTGTAAAGTTAGGGGTCGTCTAAAGCTTTCATTCTTTCCATCATCAATTCACTTCTTCAACCAGTTTTCTAAATAAAATTGGAATATCTCCTTTTTCGTGATTACCTTATTCTATTCAGGCTCCGTTAAAAGGCTCTATTTCTATGAGGCGTACTAATAAATTGTTATTGTCAAGTGCTTGGGTCATTTAACGTTCCCTGAATGGGACTTTAGACTAACAATAAACAGATCATTTTCTGCAGACTAGATTAATGGGTTCAGGAACTATTTATGTCTTAAGATAGAAAGTAGCTTTAATGAATGGATTCTGTTGAGAATGATGCAAAGATAACCCATGGGGTTCTATTTTAGCAGTTAAAGCGAATTACTTTACTTTGGTTAAGTTGGTTAATTCGTTGTTTTGTGTTGATATTGAGCAGGTTCGAATCCTTTTAGCTCCAATTTATTTGATAATCTTTTAGTTTCCATTCTTTAAAAGAATTTTTTCAGCTTGACCTTATCGATGAGCGTTGGTGTAGAAGCAGTTTATTTGGCACAATTGGATATAAAGGCACAATATCTTCTCGGTTATTATTTCGCTCTGGTATTTCAATTGTTTTTATTGCTAGTCATTTCTTTGCTCAAGAAAAATTTTTGCGTGATAGAATTAATCAATATAAGCAATCTCTAAATTGTACATTTCCTGAAATTGACTGTCCCAAAAAGTATATTTTTTTATTTTAATTTAAACTTTTGGGTTGTAAATTAAATTCCCTTTAGATTTTCCACCAAAATGGTGTAAAAAAGTTTGGAGATTTTTTTAACTTCAATTTTTTAGGTTTATGCAAATGTTTTGAAAATAGCCTTGTTCTAAATAAACCATCCACCTCAATTTTCTGGTTATTTTAAAGTAATTTGGACTCGTTTAAACTTGTCCAGTCATTTTGCTATTTCGTATTAGTAAGTTAAGAGTGCTTTTATCAAATGGTACTAAGAAATGACAAATTTGTGTTTTGACATTAGTCCATGGGAGTAATTTCTTTGTTTTTACAAAATAAGAATATTTTTTCTTTAAAAAATTTTTTAAAGGCACATTATTTGGTTAGGCGATTTCAATTTCCGTGTTGAAGATTTTTCTGATTCTCAACAATTATTATATGCTTTAAACAAATTAGATGATGTTGATATGCTTACAAATATTGCAAATTCCCATGATCAACTAATAAAAGCAAAAAGATTGAAAAAAGTTTTTCAAGATTTTGAAGAAGGAATTATTAGATTTAAGCCAACTTATAGAATAATGGTTTTGTTTTATTTTGTAAATTGTTAAATTTTGGGGTGCTCGTTTCTTGAGCTTATATTTTTGCTCAAGTTTATATTTTTGCGGCTTGGTTTTTTTAGAAAATCTAATTTTTACACTTAGGATACTCTGACTGTATTTTTTAGTTTTGCTTCTATTCAATAGAGCAAATGGCCCCGTAACAGAAAAATCATGAATTTGCAATAGGTCGTCAATTGCTCAAAATTATATCGAAAAAATGAGAAATTAATATTTTAAGTGCGAATAACCCTTTGTTAACTTTTTTTTAATTTATGCAAAAAATGAAAATAAAAACGTCCGCCTCAGATTTTATTTTCCTAACATTTTTTAGCAAAATATTTTCCAAAAAAATTTTTTAAAGGTCGGTTCAGGCAAATTTGATCAACAAAGAATTCCTTCATGGTGTGACAGAATACTATTTAAAAGTAACAAAAATAGCAATTCTTCACTTTTAATTAAACAATATCGTTCTTGTCGTCGAATTACTTTATCTGATCATTTTCCCGTTTCTGCAAAATTTACTCTTGGAATTAATTCTTCAATAAATATTTTGACTAAAGCTGAATTGGCTGTTTGGCCTTGTTATTTTGAACATATACCGAGGTTTAGAAATTTTTTAAAATTTATTTTGGGCAAAGGTTTTCTCTACCTGACTATCAAAACTAAAACATTTTGGAAAAATTTTTTGAATTTTTTTGTTGAGGATTTCTTTATTTTACCTTTTCTCTTTGGTATTTTCCTTCTCCCCTCATTTTTAATTTATCTTTGGATTCTGTGAACTAACTCATTATTCTCTTTTTGAATCTTCATTCTGAGGCAAGGTCTGGGACAATCCGTAGATTTTTAGTCTGTTCTAAATCAATTTGTAAATAAAAAGGAGTCTCATGTCAGAACATCTCAAAAAAATAAGTCAACTGATAGCTCCAGACTCGGACCAATTTAAATTTTTTTTATAAAAATTCAAAAACATTTTTTATTTTTTAATTAGATGGGAACAATTAATTCCTCTATTTTGTCGCTTAACAATTCCAACACAATTTTGGACTGTCTATTCATCAAATCTTGATTGGATTGGTTTATATTCAACAAATATTGAAATTATTAATAAACCAATAAATTGGGTTTATTTATTAACTTGTCCTTTAGATGATCAAGGAAAATATTGTATTGAATTTCCTTCTTTAAATTGTGGAATGTATAGAGTTGGTTATTTTTGTACAAAGAAAAAATGTTTACAAGGACTTTCGAATCCTTTTTATGTTAAAGAAGAACCGAATTATTAAATTTAAATTCAAATGATGTTTTTTTTAAATATATTCTGACCTCGAATTTAAATACTCTCAGAATTAGAGGAGATGCATTTCGATTTAGATACATTTTTTGAACTAGAACACAAATGGAGAATATTTAAAGTTGAGGTTCATTATTGGTTTTTATAAATTTCAAATTAAAAATAAATTAGAATCTCTTTAATCCACCTTTTTCCTAACGTTTCTTGACGTTTTTATACACAATATTTTTTAATGTTTTTAATTTTCTTCGTTTCAGTCTAATTTCAAATACAGTTAATTCAATGTTGTTTGTTTGTTCAAAATTTTAAAAGAATGGGAAAAGAACAATTTGAACCGTCATTTAGGTTAGTTTTAAATAAAAATTTTTTTAAATTAAATTTTAAGTTCGTCGAAAACTGAAAGTAGTGACAGGAAAAGAACTCTTAAGAGATCTACCTCTGATGCGATATTTCTTTTTGAGAAGCGGCCGAAAATTCTTCCAATTGGAGTATATTTTTTAAAATAGATTTTTAACATTGGGGTTCTTAATTTTAAAAAATATTCGTGAGTTTATTGTTAGTAGGATTTTCGCTTTAGGCTTAGTCACTCGTTTTTTACAGCATTAATTGTTTAAGTTAAATACCTGTTTTTGTGTTCGCATAGGGTCAGAAACAAATGACTCATTAATCCTCATAATTTTAGGGCTATCCGACATTTGGGGATCAGACTTTTGGGGACCCGACAGTTGGGGACGACTTTTGGGGATACGACTTTTGGGGACCCGACTTTTGGGGACCCGACACTTAGGGACCCGACTATTGGGGACCCGACATTTGGGGACGAAATAAAATTTAAAAAAAAATTGAAAATCTACCTAAAGCAGGTCTTTAATACATAGTCGGATATGGATAAAACATGGTCATTGACTCAGCTCGATGTCTGAGTCGAATGACCGTGAAAACCAAGTGCGGGAGTCAAATGTCAAGGGAGTCAAGCACGGGAGTTAACGATCAAGCACGGGCTGTTGACTCCCGCGCTTGGTCGTTAACTCCCGCGCTTGGTTTTCACCCTCATTCGACTCAGACATCGAGCTGAGTCAATGACCATGTTTTATCCATATCCGACTATGTATTAAAAACCTGCTTTAGGTAGATTTTCAATTTTTTTTTAAATTTTATTTCGTCCCCAATTGTCGGGTCCCTAAGTGTCGGGTCCCTAAAAGTCGGGTCCCTAAGTGTCGCGACACGAATTTTAGGACGAATGCGACCCTCTTTCCTATCTTAAAATGCTGAATATTACTACGATAAAAACGATTTGATACAATCATCACGTGAATTGTGGAAGGCTGCCTCGTATGCTGTAAAAATTTTGTTTCTCAAAATAAATGTTAACATTACATCTATGAATGGTCTCGAAGATTTGTGTTATTATGCGATAAATAAATCTACAGTTTATGATGAAATCGAGACTAAAATTTTTATGGCAAGACAATTAGCGAAAGATCAATTTTCGTCAGCAATAGAGTCAGTTATAATTTTTTTAAACATTTTTTGTCAATTTAAAAAGCAGATTGTTGAGTTCGTTCAAAATTTTATGAAGATTTTAAAAAAATTTATTTTATTCAGGCTTGAGTGGTTCAATTGTGCAACTAAAATTAGTAAATGGACTTATGAGGAATACAAAGAAGATGTGGTTGAATTTGTTCAGAATTTTATGAAAATTAAAGATTATGACAAGATCAGAAAGAATTTAATGAAGTTTTTAAAAAATTGGAAATATATTAATTTTAAATGTAGCTTTGGTGCTGTTAAGTTAGGAAATGAGAAGTATTATTATACCATTGAATGTTGGTGATTTGCTCAAGTTTATATTTGCTTTTAAAAATATTTAAATAGTCTTTAATTGGCAGTTTCGTATTCTTCTCATTATTTTAAAATTTTGTATCGTTACATGTTATGAAGGTTTTCGAAACTGTCAATTATATTTTATTCTCTATTTGATTCGAGTTATCTCAAATATAATTTTATATAAAAATGAATAATGGCTTTTTAACGAATTTTTTTCTTAACGTTTCTTTACGTTTTTATATTGTTTTTTAATATTATATTTTTTAAAATTTTATTATTTTAGTTGATTCTAAAACAGTTAAATTTTTTGTTGGTTTAATTTTTGAAAAGGATGGGAAAAGAACAATTTGAACCGTCATTTAGGTTAGTTTTAAATAAAAATTTTTTAAATTCAATTTTAAGTCCGTCAAAAACTGGATGTTCATCAAAAACTGAAAGTAGTGACAGGAAAAGAACCCTCAAGAGGTCTACTTCTGATGCGATATTTTTTTTTGAGAAGCGGCCGAAAATTCTTCCAATTGGAGTATATTTTTGTTCTTTTTAATAAACTTAACACATTGGGTTTTTTTATTTTAAAAAATATTCATGAGTTTAGTTGGATCTTCGATTTAGGATCAGTCATTGTTTAAGTTAAATACCTGTTTTTGTGTTCGCATAGAGTCAAAAAAACAAATGACTCATTATTAATCTTCATAATTTTAGGACGAATGCGACCCTTTTTCGTTTCTTAAAATTGCTGAATATTACTACGATAAAAAAGATTTGATACAATCATCACGTGAATTGTGGAAGGCTGCCTCGTATGCTGTAAAAATTTTGTTTCTCAAAATAAATGTTAACATTACGTCTATGAATGGTCTCGAAGATTTGTGTTATTATGCGATAAATAAATCTACAGTTTATGATCAACCTGGCATTGAAGGTTCTATGGCAAGGCAATTAGCAAAAGATCAATTTTCGGCAGCAATAGAGTCAGTTATAATTTTTGCTAACAAAAATTTTTTCTTGTCAATTTTAAATGCAAAATGCTTTTAAAAATTTTTCTTTTATTCAGGCTTGAGTGTTATAATTATGGCTCTAAAATTAAAAAGTGGACTTATGAAGCTAACAAAGAAGATGTTGTTGAGTTTGTTCAGAATTTTATGAAGATTAAAGATTATGACAAGATCAAAAAGAATTTGATGAAGTTTTTAAAAAATTGGAAATATATTAATTTTAAATGTAGCTTCGGTACTGTTAAGTTAGGAAATGAGAAGTATTATTATACCATTGAATGTTGGTGATTTGAACGAATTTTATTTTCGAATTTATTTGCTCAAATTTATATTTACTTTAAAATATATTTTCAGATAATCTTTAATTGACGGTTTCGTATTATTTCGATTATATGTTTTAAATATTGTAAAAATTTATCGTTATAGTATGAAATTTTCGAAACTGTCAATTATATTTTATTTCTCTATTTGATTCGATTTATCTCAAATATAATTTTATATAAAAATGAATAATGGCTTTTTAACGAATTTTTTTCTTAACGTTTCTTTACGTTTTTATATTGTTTTTTAATATTATATTTTTTAAAATTTTTATTATTTCAGTTGATTCTAAAACAGTTAAATTTTTTGTCGGTTTAAATTTTTGAAAAGAATGGCAAACGAACAAGGTGGACCGTCATCAAGGTTATTTCAAATATAAAAATACTCTAAAATATTAATTTTAAGCAAGATCATCAATCTTTCCAATGTTTTGAAAAGAACACATTCTAACGCTCCTGTTGCGCCTATTGTTACTTCTAAAAGGGCTCGAATTATGGCACCGGGGGTAATTTTTTATTTACAAACTTGAATATATTGACAAATTATTGAAATCGGCTCTTGTGTAGTTTATTTGTTTTTGCGGTCTATCCCGCAGATTTAACATATAAAAGCGACATTTTTGTTAATTTTTCATTTCTAACAAAATTATTTAAGACATTTCCGGGTTCATATTAGCATTAAAAACGATGTTCTCATGACCCATATTCATCTTTTCTATTATAGGAGTATTTGCAATATGATCCCCCCAGATTTGTCACTGCTTCTGATACATATTTCAACAAGGACGATTGGATTCAATCATCAAGTAAACTCTGGCTTTCCGCGTCTTATGCCGTTAAACTGCTTTTTCTTGAACTTGATGTGTGTATCTTAACCCATAAAGCAACAAAACGATTATGTTACTATGCTATTGAACAATCTCCCCATTATGATACTCTTGGTATGGATGGAGAGGATGCAAGAAATCAAGCAAAAAAGCAATTTAAAATGAGTGAATCGTGAGTTATTAAATTAAATTTTCTCTTACTAGCTTGATTTTAAAATAATTTTTTTCACTTATTTAGGTTCCATAAATTTACGTATGGTCAAGACTTTGCTACAGGAACTTTTCAAAGTAATAAAGAATAAATCTTCGAGTTTATTAAAAATTTCTTAGAAATTAAAAAAGAAGATATTCAACCAAATTTGCTTAAATTTTTAAACAATAGGAAGAATGTTTATCTTAACTATAACTCTGGCGGGGCTAAAATGGCAAATAAAAATTATCATTATAAAATGGAGTGTCGTTGATTCTGGAACGATAAGGAATTAATTTATTGTTAGTATTTATTTATTGTTTTAGTATATTGAATTTTGAAAAATAAAATTTTATTTACAAATTATTTTTGTATTTTACAGTTGCATATTCTTACCATTATTTTAAACAATTTTAAATATGTTTTAAATTTAAAAATTTAGCTTATTTGCTTTCATTGACTTTATTAATGGCATCAAAGGAAGAACTTGAAAAGCTGACGGTTTGTGTTTTATCTTTTGGCTAATTCTGAACGTTAGGATTCTAAATCCTTCAAAATATATTTAATATTTCTCCAATTATCGCTTTTTTTTATTTAGGTGGCTCAAATTCGTGAAAAACTCAAAAGTCGTAAATTGCCAGCCTCTGGACCAAAATCTGAATTAGTTACTCGCCTTTTTGATTCCTTAATGGCAGAAGAGAAATTACTTGAAGAGGGGCCTGGTGGTGAAAGTATTGACCTTTCTGGTGTTAATATGGATGAAGTTTTGGGATTGGATGATGAAAAGGATACACACAGTTCTACTACTGCAAATGAAGATATTGAAGAGGGAAAGGAAAAACAACCTGCGAGGTTTTTTTGTTTTTAATTTTTTAAAGAAAAGAAGGGGGAGTTTTGGAATATTTATTTTTCTCGGGCAAGGCTTTATTCTATTAAGTTTTGTGGGTTATTTTCAGTTGTGTAATACTTTTTTAGTTGCGATAACAGCGATGAATCAATCAAAAATAATGATGAAGAGAAGGGAGCAAATAAAACTGATGAGGATAAAAAGGAGGAAGAAATAAAGGGAAAACTAATTACTCGGTTTTTTTATTAAAAAAATTTTTTTTGAAAATTATTTTTTAAGTGAGGATCAAACAAAAAGGAAGGGAACAACCGATGAAGATGTGAAAATGTTAAAATTAGCTGAACGTGTTGGGTTGCCTGTAAAGCGACGAGTTTCTGAGTCGGAATCTGACGATATATTGGCTAAAAGAGAGAAAAGATTTGGATCGTTTTCGGGAAATAAGGTTTTTAATTTTAAGGTTTAAATCGACAAAATTTGCTAAACCCGAGAAAATATGTCTTGTCTTGTTCGACGGGAAATTTTTATTCCCCAAACACAAAACGGGAGGGCAATAAAAATAAAAAAATTTTCTGCTCAAAGAGGATTATGATTTCTTACAATTAACCATCTAAAAATATGTGGATAACTCTCAAAAATAATTTTTTCTTGCAAAAAATTATAGTATTACTAGCCAACTCTTCCTAAAAAATTCTCAGGAGTCGCTTTTGATATCTATGATAATTAAATAGAATGGGTAAAAAGTGAGCAGAAAATAAGGCAAAACTTTGAAAATAATTGAGAAACAAGCAAAATCCACATTTTTTATATATCTTTTTTTCAGTCTCATCTTCGCAAAAATTAATTTTTTTAAATTCTTTAGCTAAATTCTTTTATATTTTTTCTAGGAAGGCGAGAAGATTCTAACAAAAAAGGATGAAGAAGAGGCTAAAGAGAAAAGAGCTGCTCGGTTTTTTTTAATTTTTTAAAATTAAATATAAAAAAAATAATTTTTAAAGTTTTGGTATAACCGATGAGAAAAGAAAAACAACAGATGAAGACAGTAAAATGTTAAAACGTGCTGAACGTTTTGGGTTGCCATTGAAAAGAGGTGGTGCTTCTGAATCTGAACAAAGTGAAATTTTGGCTAAAAGAGAAAAACGATTTGGAAAAGTTATTGGGAGTGGGGTTAGTTTTTTAGTTAATTTTTTTAAAGTTTGGAACTGGAAATTTTATCCATTTATCTGCCCTTAAAAATCTTTTCACCTTTAATTTTGGGATAAGAATCCGTTTACATAAGATTTCTGTTCTAATTTAAGATTGTAAGGAATAAGTGAGATTTAGCTGGTTAGCTTTTAAAATGTTCAATAGGCAAGGATATGAAAACATAAAGGTAGAGCCCAGTAGAATAACTTCCAAATTGGATCGATGCCTGCCCGGGGCTAAACTTTTTCTCTCAATTTTTTAAAAAAAATTACAAGTAAATTGATTTTAAAAAATTTTTATTTTTTAAGGATACGGAAACCAAAAAGGAAGCTCGTATAAAACGTTTTGGAGTTGTGAGTTAAAGATAAAAGAGAAAGAAAAATGTGGGGCAGGGGGCTGAAATATTTTTGGCGAACAGAAATTTGTGGACATCTTGAAATATTTGCCAAAACTGATTTTTTAGAAACCTTGTGGACATTGATTGGGTCTTTGATAAGAAATTACCTAAATTGGTTGTTTAAAGATTTTCTATTTTATAAACCTAAAAAATTAAAAAAATGTTTTTCAGATAGTCCGCAATTTTCTGTCCGCAAATGTCTTTTACCAAAATATTTGTTTCAGTTTTTTTCATTTTATAAAAAATCCAAAATTAAATTTTTTGTGGTTAAGATTAAAATTTTGATTAAAATTTAATTTTTAAAAATATTCTTCTGTTATTTAAAAATAAAACAAAATTTAAATATTTCCATTTGCTATGTTTATCATTTTTTTAGAATAAAAACATTTTTGTAATTTTTGATGAATTTTTATTTTATTTTTACAATCTAAATATTTAAAGAAATTAGAGAAATCTCTAATAAATACCTTTTTTTAAAATTGTTTGTAAAAATATTTGTGGAAACCCTGTTGATTTGTGGGTATCATGACTTTTGCGCCGCGACATTTGCGCCCCCATAATTCTAAAAAAATAATATCTACAGTCGGACCTAATTATAGTGTACTCCTTGAAAATGGTATCCAGGAGCTGAAGGAGTTTCAGAAAGTACAATATTTTGGGAAGTACAATAGCCCCCTTTAATAAACCGACCCCCTGGTTTTAGACCCTCCGATTTTAGATTTTCGTCAAATATGGTTCCTGGGAGAAATTTTTAAAAGAAAAATTTTTGAATAAATTACGAGAAATTTTTTTCTGAAAAAATTGTGAAATTTACGACTCGGTCACCCTCAATTCTGTTACACTCAAAATATACAGTAGTGGTCAAAAAGAGGGACAAAAATAAATGAAAATTTATCTTTGACTATCATTTCTAAATGACTAATATACCCCTAAAGCTTCTTAATTTTCATTTATTATTTTTTACCTGATTAAATTTTTAATTCTACGTTTTTATTTTTTATCATCATTAAAAATATATTTTTATTTTTCATGAAACACCCAAAAAAAATTTTTTTAAGAGAAATTATTGATGATTCATTTATTTTCTTTTTTATTTACACACACATTCCTCCCAATTTCTATCAAAAAAATATTTTTCTTCAATTTTATACACTCAATATATTAATCGAATAGAACCTCTCAAAACCATTTTCGGAGATTTTAAAAATGCTCTCATTTTTATACTTTTATTTTTTTTATTTTAGATATTAGTCTTTAATCTATTTTTATTTTTGAAATAAAACGAGAGAGATTTTTGTATTTTTATTAAGAAAATTGTTTTTTGGCTTTTTAAAAGTTAAATTTGGAGAGGCTGTATTAAAGACTATTTGATATTTTTGGTTCCCCAGCCTTTTTTTAAAATCTTAGCTCCGCACGGAGTCGGCTCCTGAGCGAAATCCCACAGAGCATAGACCCACTATTTTATAAAATAAATTTTGTTTTAAAAATATAAGAAAGTCTAGAAATTACTCCCAGAAAAAGAATTATTTTTAAAAATTTCTTCTAAAAATATTTCACTTAATAAAAATCTATAAAGCTTATTCCATCCTTTCCTTCCTATTTTGAGTTTAAACAATTTAGATTATTTTATTATTTAAATTTTAATTGTTTTTCCCAAAAATTTGAACAAAAAAAGAGTACAAGGGGGTTACCCTCTCTATTTATTTATTTACTTTTTTCTCAATCAATTTTTCTAAATTTTAGCTTAACAAATAAACAAAAGAATAAAATACTATTCAAAATATTTATTTAAAATCAATTTCCATTTTATTTTTGCTTCATTAGCCAACAAAATCTGTGGACCGTTTACTGAGCGAGAGAAAAACGGAAATTGATCTATTAAAGGTGGGGAATTTATTTTTCAATTAATTTTTATTTGAAGAAAGTAAAAGGGTTGTATTTATAATTAAATAAATTACTATTTTTGGGGTATTTAAAATTGATAAAAACCGGGTTAAATTTTTCATTTTTTGTATAATGCTGATTTTGACGGGTTTTTACTATTTTTCCAATTATTTTCGATTTTTAACTACTAAAAATAATTTTTTCAACATTTTAATTCACTAAAAATATTTCCATGGCAACATTTTTATTTTTTAAAAATATTTTTTGGTTCTATTTTTATTTTATTCTATTTCCAACATTAAAATAAAAATTGTAGATTTTCCGGAAAAATGTTAGAAAATAAATTTTCCGGTTAATATTTTTAAATTCCGTCTAATTCTATCAAATTTAACCTTTTCCGGACCAGAATATAATAATTTCCGGTTGATAGCGTCTATTACTAAATTCACCACAATTCTTTCCGGTCAACAAATAATTATTTTATTCTTTTTTTAAAAATAATTTTATTTTCTCAATTAATCTTCGTTCCACTGTTAAGCTTGTGTAAACGTAAAAAGTGATATTAAATAAGACCAACTTTTTTTCCCTTTCTTTTCAATTCCAAACACAAACAATCACTTATAAACAAGCTTTCCACTTGGTTTACTTTTATTTATTTTTACTTTTCTCTTCTATTCTTCCCCTTTACCACCTTCAACTTGCTTGCTTCATTTTACAAGCTGTTTGACTTGTTTATACTGATATTATCTGTAAAAATTGAGTTTATTTGAGTATTTATTTGGATTTGGGGATTTATTTGGGGTTTGCTCCAAAATTGAAATTTTTTTCTTCAAAAAATTCTTTTGAGTCACATACCCTTTTTGTTACAATTTTTCTCTTTGTTTTCAAATTTCTTGCTTCAGCTTCTGATTTTTAATATTTCCTTTGTTGCTTCAACATACAATTTTTTCTCAATCTTTTTTCTTCGACTAATAGCTTTCCTCAATTAAATTTATAAAGTTTCCAAAAAATACTCTTAAATTTACCTATTAATCCCCTCTCAATAATCACTAAAAAATGAAAAGCGATATTTAAAAGTAAAATAAAGCATACACCAACTACCTAAATGCTTTGAAGAAAAAGGGAGAAACTTTTACTTGTTTTTAATCGGTCGTCGGCTTCTTTATTTTATTTTTATTTTTTTATCTATACAATTCAATCTCTCTCTCTTTTTTATTTTTTTATTTAATACTCGTTAGCCTATATTTTTTTAGTTTTGTAAAATTCTATTTTTTATTGTGTTCAACGACATCTCATAAAAATTCAAAAAAATTATTCATTAAATTTATTCTTAAAAACTAATTTCCCCTACCTATTTTTTCTTCCATTTTTGATTTTTAAAAATCCAATTCAAAAAAATTTTTTTATTAAAAAATTATTTTCCTCTTTTCTTATCATTAAACAAACAAAAAAGTCTTTATCAAACCAAAAGATTAAGAAAAGTGATTGTTTAATGTTTCTAATAAATTTTGTTTCCAACTCCCAATAAGATCTTTAATTTTATTCACAAATTTATTATGTTTTGTTTAAACCCTTTTTTAGTATTTTGTGTTTCCTCTTTCGTTTTTTAATTTAATTTTGTTTTCTTCATTTCACCTTTCGTTTTAAGACTAGAGTTGTTGGTAGAGTTTGGATCCGGACCGGATGCTTATTTTCCGGATGCAGATAGTCAGGAATCCGGGTATTTTGATAAAAACCGGATTTTGATCCGGAAAATCCGGTCCGGATAAAAATAAATTTAAAAATCCTTAAACCGGATCCGGCATTTTCCAAATTCCTAATCTAGTTGTTGGCGACCTTAACTGGTACCCTGGGTTTTTGTTTACGGCCTGTTTAGACACTCAGTTTTCGGTTTAAGTTCGACTAGTCATAATCGGATCAGAATCTGAGGCGATTTACGAAGGAAAATAGAAAATTCCTCTCTTTTGGCGTGCTTCTCTAAAATTTAGATGTACTAATTTTATTGCCAAAAATTTTAATTTTTCCCTCAATTTTTTTCTATTTTTTGACTTTACATATTTTTAACTACACTTTTTGGTATTTTTGAATCCGATTATTTTTAAATTTTTTGTTTTGCAGATTGTCCTGTTTTTGCGAAAAATAATATAAAATATTTATTTATTAGTATTACACTTTCTTGATTCAACCAAAATTATTTTTTAAAAAATTCTTTTCGTTTTAGGATGGGAGAAAAGAAATTATTATATTATATGCTACATAGGTCATCTTACCTAAAATTTATTTGCAGAAAAAAATGCTAGGATATTTCCTACTAGGAAATATCCTACCATTTTTTCTGCAAATTCCTAGGTATATCTCATGGCGGCACAAGACACGCTCCGACTTACCGTCTATTCACTTATTAGAAAAATTTTTTAAACTTTTTAGGCATGTATAAAAGTTTGGGCATAGCCGTTTGGAAATCTAAAGGATTTTGGGGGTCAGATTGAGGCTCTTCTTTACCTCCCATTTTGGTAATGTGTAGGGGGGAGGTCCTCAAAACAAATATTTAATATGACCTTTTGTTTGACCAACTCTTTTCAATTTTCTCGGTCTGTGCTTTGAATGACCTAGCATTTATTTTTCTTTTTTTCCATCTTTTTTGTCCAAAAATAGTAATAATAAATATTATTTTATTCTCGTAAGTAAATATATGGAGTCTACTTTTCAACTCTATTTTTACGTTTTTTTGCATAATCGTGTTGTCACTGAATAATTTTACTAAATTATTTTTAAAAATTATTTATTTTTTCATTCTTTAATTCTTTTTTAAGTTTAAAATTAAAAATTAAGACTTGGAAATTTTGAATAGTTAAAAATAAAGTTTTCAAAATTGCCCAAAAATTGAGGAATTTCTCCCCGTCTCTTGTATTATAAAAAGGAGGATCAAAACTAAATAGAGATAGAACCGAGACGAGATTTCGAACAGAAATTTCAGTTATCAAGATTGGCACTTTTCGAGATTCTTGTGTGACGCTTCCAGTCCTTTCGCTCTAGTCTAAACCACTAAATATATTATTGCTAGGGTTGCCGTTTTCGAGTTGGGCCGATGATCGAGTCATTTTTTAGGCCTCATTTTTATCGAGTCGGGCCGTACGAGTCTTTTTCGGGCCAAACATCTATGCCCGGCTCATCTTTCGGTCTGAGTCGATCCATTTTGGCAACCCTAATTATCACTTTTTTAGTACCTAATCACATTTTTGTTTAAAATACATACTAATCTAAAAATAAAAAGAATTTCAGTCTAAATAAAATTTTGTGTGTTGCAATCAGACGAATAAACGCACACATCCCCACAAACATAAAATTTTCATCAATCTTTCCTTCCCTCCCTCCTATTTTTTTCTTTTTCACAAAAATTGAATTATTTTTCAATCAAAACATTCCTTCATTCTTTGCATATTTATTATTTTCTCTCTTTTTTATTGCGCGACTTTTTTTAATAAATAAAAAATAGGAGAATCCCGCATTATTTTTATTGTGTTCAGCGCAAAAATTATTTTTTTTTTTAAATTTAATTCGCAATATATTAATTATTGTGTACTCTTCTATTTTTTGTTTATTAAAATTCTCGCATTTTTATTTTAAGAAAATAATTATATTTTTTAAAGGAACCCCCTTTATTGAATATTATAAACAAAATAGATCCCTATTGTCGTCGATTTAATGAAAATCTTCGGATACTGAAACCAACCCTAAAAATCCTTGGTTTTTTAGTTTCGGATCGGATCGATTCCGAAACAACAATTTTATCAATTCTCTAAAATTCAAAGTCATGGTAAAAATTAAAATTTCAGTTAATATATGATTTAAACTAGGGTAGCACCCCGTCCCCCGAAACCCCGACCCGACGAATTTTTAGGCAAAAACCCCGACCCGAGCCCCGAAGGCTCTATTCCGACAAACCCAGAAATCCGACACTCCTACCCCCGAAGGCTTGGTATGCTACCCTAATTTAAACTTTGAATGTTCCAAATTTTCTGTTTAATTCTATGTACATATTTATTTCAATACTTTTTGATCCATCTTTATTCTTCAAATCTTTATTTTAAATTTTGCATTTTTTCCTTTTGCTTGTATGTATTTTTATTAAATTTTAAACATTAAAAAAATTTTTTTTGTCAGCTTTCCAAAAATTGTCCAGAAAAAAAGAGAGAAAAAAGAGTTAATACATAACACAACAAATATTTTTATTTAATCTGATTACATATTCCTATAAAAACTTTTTTCAACCCTAAAAACAACACAATTTTTACATATTTTTCTCTAATTTCTAATTTCTCTCTTAACATTTACACACTATTTTCTTTTCTCTGACTTCAACAAATTTACATCAAAAATTAGTTTTCTCCTCTTTTAAATGATCAAAAATGAGAAGAGAAGATATTTTGGAAGATTTTAGAGAAAAAATATTTAAAATACAAAATTGGTTACAAATAAGAATTAGAGCATTATGGATATTCTTTAAATGGATATTCCACGCTTTTTGTTGTTGTGGTATTTGTTTGGAAAGGGAAGAACAAGAAGGAGAAGGGAATGATTTAGAGAAGGGAATGAGGAATAAAAATCCTTTTGGACCGGGTAATTCAATTAATTGTTTTTTTTGAAAAAGAATTAAAAATACAGCCCAAGCTAAAGCCCGAACCGTATCATATTACCGAAGGTATCAGTATTCCGTATGGTAATACGGTAAAGAAATTCGGGCTCTGGTTAACACCTTACTATAAAATTTACACTTCGGGATGTAAATGTTGTATCTTATAATGTTAGGTATTAAAATCTGAGGGTACCTTATAACTAGGGTTGAGGGCCCGATCCGGCCCGGTCCGAAAGATCGGGTCGGGCATCGCATTTTAGTCAGAAAAAGACTCGGTCGGGCAGGCCCGATAAAAATGAAGTCCGAAAAGATGACTCGAATGTCGGCCCGACTCGAAAACCCCAACCCTACTTAAACGAAGTTCGTCCTATAAAATATGCATTTGACATTGAGAGTTTATTATTATCAAAATTCCTGACATTTTGAGAAACTTTCTACGGTTGGGCGTTCTGAAAATTTTTGTCCTTTTGGGTTTTTTGAGATATTAGACATTTTGAAAGGATTACCATATTTTAATTTTATTTGGCCAATATTTCATTTTTCTATTCGCCCTTAAATCAAAATTTTTTTCTATTTTTTTTTGATGTTTTTAAAGTAAACTTTTCAATTTTCCTTTCCTTTATTTAAATAATTAAGTTGATTTTTAAAAAGAAAATATGTTAAAATTCAAGTTCGTCCCCCCTCCTTTTTCATTCCTCAAAGTATTAAAAAATGGTCAGTCAGCTCGTTGAGTTCTATAACCTAAGACTGAGTGACCATTTTTACTACTATGAGGACGGAAAAGGAGGGGGAACGAACTTGAATTTTACCGAAAATATACCCAAAATCAGCATTGATTTTTTAGGGGGGTTTTTTAAAATTGGGACCAAATGTCTTTTATTCTCTAAAATTTTTTTTTAATTTTTAGATCCAAAATTAAACATTTCTACATTAACAACAATGAGTACTGCTGGACAAGGCTCAAACCCTGTTTCTGTTCACAAACTTATAATGGTTGGAAGTGGGGGAGTTGGGAAATCTGCTTTAACTTTGCAATTTCTTTATGATGAGGTTTTTTTGATAAGCTTTAAAAATTTTTTAATTTTCTAAAAAAGTTTGTGGAAGAATATGAACCTACTAAAGCCGATTCCTATAGAAAAAGGGTTGTTTTGGATGGAGAAGAATGTTCTTGTGATGTTATGGATACTGCTGGACAAGAGGATTACTCTGCTATAAGGTTGTTAAATTTGAAGGGATTTTTATTCCCTTTTGAATTTTTTTCTTATATAAGAGGCAAAGGGATGTTTATAGAATGTGTCGTGACAGAAACAAGGAAATCTCGTTAATTGTTTAATGGGCTCGGGATTCTTGTATGGGTTCTGGTATCTTGTTAGTTTACATGGCCTTCTCTTTCCAATCTTATTTTCCTTGGTGAAAATGAACTTTGGAAGGCCATATCTTGGCCAAATCAAAAAACGGGCAAAAATGGCTCAAAATCCTTGCTAGAAAGGGCACATTCTCATCGAATGAGCCTGGTCTCGACCGTTTTTAGCTCGGACACCTCGCAACCTTCCCTAGTAAGGCTTGGATTTCCTTATTATTTACATTTAAATTTACGGGGCTACTCTGAATTTTTCCTCAACTACAAGTAAAAACCTTTGCGAGTTAAGCCATTTATATCCATGGATTGAAGGGTTCAGGTTGAAACATTTCTACGGTTTCAAACAATTTCCAAATCCTGGAACCATAACTATTATTAGCAAATCCTGAGAAATCAACGGATATCCTATTCCATATCCAAACCAAAAATTTCTGACTTTTTTACGATCCGCTTTAATTTTTATTTATTTTTTCAAATTTTAGAGACAATTACTATAGAAGTGGAGAAGCCTTTGTTTGTGTTTTCTCTATAACGGATCCAGATTCTTTTGATCAAACAATTGAATTTCGAGAACAAATGTTTTGATTTTTTTAGTTTTTGAAACTTTCTTTTCTTTTTTCAAGCCTTCGTGTCAAAAACTTCGACACAACAATTCCCATTGTTTTAGTTGGAAATAAATCAGATTTGGGCGATACAGAAAGACGTGTGCCTATTGAATTGGCTCAACAACGCGCAGAACTTTGGAGTTGTCCTTATGTTGAAACTTCGGCAAAAACACGTTCTAATGTTGATAAGGTTTTTAAAATATTTTTTGATTGATAGGCAATGTTTGGATTTTAAAATGATTTTAATGGGTATTTCCTGATTAGAGTTGGTGAATATGGATATCCTGTTTTGAAAATAACCGTGGATTTTCGCCAATTCATTTTCACCAATCCATTCCTCTGTATTGTCTTTTTTTAATTGTCAAATCTACTCGATTTTCCTACCAACTAAATTAGCGCGCTGAGACGCGGTGAGTCTAAGACTGAGACCTTATACCAAAATTGGATAGATTTGACAATTATGAATGTGTTAATTATCCAGGCAGTGGATTGGTCTTAACCAGTGACTTTTATTTCTGATCGAAATGATCAAGTCTGGGTCATAACAACCTTAATTTTTAGTTTGAGTTTTAGCATAACTTCCTGTTTTTAAAGGTTTTCTACGACTTGATGAGAGAATTAAAACGTAAAAAGCAAGGAACACTTACTGCTGATGGGGCACACCCAATTGATCAAACCGATGGAAAGAAGCGTGCAAAGCGTTCATGGAAGGGATGTATGGTTCTTTAAATTTGTAAAAAAAGGTTGTAGAAAGGAAAAGATTTGAAATTCTTAAAAATTAGTCAAAGGGGACATTTTGTCATCAAAAATTTTTTTTGATTTTTTTCTAAAGTGGAATTGCCTTTTTTATAATTGTTTATTTCTTCGACTAATTCCCTTCTCTAAATTCATTTCCAACCACTCTTTGTAATTAATGGAAGACTTATTGAAATTTTTTTGTTATTTTTTGGTCACTTTAGAACAGGGTTCCGATTCGTACTTTTTTTTAAAAGTATTTTACTTTTAAATTAACATTTTGGATTGAAAATGAAATTGGGGAAGACATTGGGCAAAAAAATGAATTTTTTGGCCTACTACGGCCTTTGAAATTCTCAAAATTTTCGCCTGCGGCGCTGAAAAAGGAAGAAATCTAGCTTCTTGGGCTCCAAATTTTAAAAAATTTTCGCCTGCGGCGCAGGAAATCAAAATTTTTGGCGCCTTCGGTGCCAAAAATTAGGCGCAGAATTTTCAGATTTAGCAGAATACTAAATCTGAAAAAGCTACCTTCTCAAGAGTAGGCGCGTTATATGTATAAACCAGGGCTCGCATCGACAAAATGCCAATCAAAATCTTGATTAAAAAGTAGATAGGGACTAAATTTGCAAATAAAAAGTACACTCAAAATTAATATTTATTCGTGCTCAAATGTTTTATATTTCTCTCCTAAATTAATCTTTTCTAATAATTTCTTGTTTCCACTGAGCATTTTGTGCATTTCAATGCACTTTTTTGTGGCGACAAAGGCGCACACACTTTTAAAAAAAGTACGAATGCGAGTCCTGAACTAATCATATCGCAATATTTCAAAATCTTTACATCATCTGAAAAATTATTTTATTATTCCAGGTTTTACTCTTTTGTATTGCAAAGTTTTTATTTTTTATAATCTTCGCTTTTGTAATTTAGGGTTTTGTAATCCCTTATTCAATTTTACAATTGTAATTCAAGTTTATTTTTAAAGTTCATTCTATCTCTTACCAATCAAGTTAGTCATAAACACCTCGCATTCATGCAAAACTTGATATTTATGTGCAATAGCAAAAATATCCTCAACATGCTTTCCCAACAAATTTTTGTTTATTTCGCCAGTATAGAAAAATTCCAACATTGCATGAACAGGTTCTGGTTTGAAGTCAGGAATTGTGACTTCTCTCTAAAATTTTTAAGACAATTTTTCGAATTTTTTAACTCCCTAAATCTCGAAAATCAACAACCTTTCCACTTTTTAAAAATAAAACACACAGTCACTCCCTCAATCATATCCGTCTGCTCAAACATTTTTCGGAATACTTTGCTGTTCTTTGCTAAATGCCGCAACCTAGAAAAATAAAAATATTGTATTTTTTTTTGGCTATTTCTGAAATAGTTACTCCCTCAATCATTCTGAAATAGTCTAAAAAATACTATTTTTATTTTTCCAGGTTGCGGATATGGCTATAAAAACACATCGATGCATTTTAGCAAAGAACAGCAAAGTATTCCGAAAAATGTTTGAGCAGACGGATATGATTGAGGGAGTGACTGTGTGTTTTATTTTTAAAAAGTGGAAAGGTTGTTGATTTTCGAGATTTAGGGAGTTAAAAAATTCGAAAAATTGTCTTAAAAATTTTAGAGAGAAGTCACAATTCCTGACTTCAAACCAGAACCTGTTCATGCAATGTTGGAATTTTTCTATACTGGCGAAATAAACAAAAATTTGTTGGGAAAGCATGTTGAGGATATTTTTGCTATTGCACATAAATATCAAGTTTTGCATGAATGCGAGGTGTTTATGACTAACTTGATTGGTAAGAGATAGAATGAACTTTAAAAATAAACTTGAATTACAATTGTAAAATTGAATAAGGGATTACAAAACCCTAAATTACAAAAGCGAAGATTATAAAAAATAAAAACTTTGCAATACAAAAGAGTAAAACCTGGAATAATAAAATAATTTTTCAGATGATGTAAAGATTTTGAATTTTGCGATATGATTAGTTCAGGGCTCGCATTCGTACTTTTTTAAAAGTGTGTGCGCCTTTGGCGCCACAAAAACGTTCATTGAAATGCACAAAATGCTCAGTAGAAACAAGAAATTATTAGAAAAGATTCATTTAGGAGAGAAATATAAAACATTTGAGCACGAATAAATATTAATTTTGAGTGTACTTTTGATTGGCATTTTGTCCATCGGAGCCCTGGTTTAGAGGCTTAAAATTGAGCCGTAAAAGTTGAGTATTTTTATGAATATTCTCTAATATTTTTCCGGGCAAGATATTTATTGTAGAATCTCTAAATCCTGTTTTTTGAGTTTTCTGGGAATCAAAATAAGCAGGAAAGTTCTCTAAAAAAGTTTTTTCACTTTTAAATTTTTGCGGACAAAACTTGCGGACAAAAATATTTTCTGCTTTTTTTCAAAAATTTTTTAAATAAAAAAATTTTGTCTGCAAAAACTACAGAGAGAAATATATTTAATTTTAATGAGTCTTCTATAATTTTAATTAATTTAAATTCTAATTCCATTTTTACTACTAAAAACATTTCAAATACACACAATTTTAAGCTCATCCAAAGCCTTTTTTTGTTTTTTGTTATTTCTTAAATATATTCTTTCCTTTTTGCTTTTTTATTTCCTAATAATATTTAATTAATGTGCATCATATTGTCATACATAATTTTCGAAAAAAAAATTTGCGACAAAAAATTAATTTTATAGCTAAATAAAATTTAAAGAAAAAAGATAATGGAAAAATGAGAGATTTTTCTCTGACTTAAAATATTTTTAAAAATTTTATTTAGCTATGAAGTAAAAATAAAATGTTGATAAATATTGATAATTTTTCTTTTTTAAATTTGCTTTAAATTTTTTAAAATTTATTTTTGTTTTAATCAAAAAAAATATTTTTTTAATAAAAAAATTGATTTTTTAAAATTTGCGCGCCATTTTCTTCATTTAAATAATTTTCTGTAATTATTTCCAAGCATAAGTTTTGGGATAAATCAATGACAGTTTTGGTTAAAATTTTCTCTTTATTTTTCATTTTTTAAAAAAGCATTCTCTTATGTAAATCGATATAAGCCTTTATATAAGGGATTATTTCGGATAGTGATTTTGCGGATTAAAATTTGGGGACTTTATTTTTTTAATTCCTTTTTTAATTTTAACTTTTATTTTTTAAAAGAGAATATGAATTTATCAAATAATAATGGTAATCTAAGTTTTGACTCAGATGTTGGTGGTCCAATGCGTAAGAGTTGCAGCAATGTTTCATTGGCTAGCTCAGCATATACTGGAGGTTGGGTGGTTTTGGATATTCTTGGAAAGGTTTTTTTTTTAATTCTAAATTGTTTTTTCATTATTGGGGTGTGAAGTATGTCTGTAATTACAAGTGCTATTTGTATATAGTATGTCTTTAAATAAAAATGTTTTTGTGTTAGTTGGGATTGATTGGGCCGATGTAGAGAGGTTGAAGCCTCATTTAGTCCAAGACGTCCTTTTTTTCTCAACCGATCTTGTTACTGGTAATTCTGACAATGAGCGGGTTATTGTTGGGAGGACTTTAGGCTCTCTGGATGTAGTGGTTACCTGAATTTGATTTTAATATTTGCGAACTAAATTTGCGGTCTTATATTTGTTAGCCACGAATGATTTTTTTAAATGTTTATTATGTATATTTTATAGGAGTTTCGTGCATCAAAAATTTCATTAGCTAGAGATCCAACTTCGTACTTGGCTAAAATCGTTGAGGAAGATGTTGATCCGGATCAATTATTTACTGATAGTGGCGGTTTAATATCTTATGTTTGTTTTTATTTTTTTTTCGAAATTTAAGCTGTACTTAGGGATGGAGGGTTTTTGAAATAATATTTGGAGTTTTGCTGGCTTTTAATACTTTTCTTTTGATCAATCAAACAAAAATTTTCGTTAGTTTTTTTAAAGGCAATAAGATGCCAGTAAGGGAAAGTGTCTTCAGCCATTTTAATTAAAATTAAATTTTTTCTCTTCAAAATTTTTTAAGAATCCAGACTCAGGCAATGGCCGTTGGCAATTGGACGCTAATCCAGATTATTTTGAATATATTCTTAAATATTTGCGAATTGGAAAAATTAATGGAGTTAAAGCTGGTCATTCTTGGGAAGGTTTTTTTTTATTATTTTTGTAAATACTTGGGTACTTTTAATTTGTGTCCTATTTAAATAAGCTACGGGAAAATATACTAAAATTGAGGAAGGAAGAAAACCTGACCATTATTTACTTTTTTGGTGTAGGACAAAGGGGGACGAAATTCATAATTACCCTTATGTCTTTTCACGTTTGTATGTATAAGAGAGATTTTAACTTTTATTTTTTTGAAGATTTGTTGGATGAGGCTGAATTACTCAAGTTATCTAAATTGGCTGATATTTGTCGACAAAAGATTCACGAAAAAAATGTTATGCAGCAACGAGTATTTATTTCAAAAAATAATTTTCTTTAATTTTTTAGTCACTCTCAACGTCCACTTCCCCTTCAAATACTTCACTTTATGGAGGGATTGGCGGTGGTTCCTCAGCCACAACTCCTTCATCTTCTATTCATCATTTTCAACCTTACGGGCCTCCTCCGCCAATGTTTTGTCCTCCAGGGTTTTTTCCACATCCACCACAAATGGGACAGCCTCCGCCTTTATATTCTCAACCACCTCCTGGTTTTGAACAATTTACTATTAATAATTCAATTCCATCGCCACCAATTCAACATCAACAGGTTTTTTATAGTTTTAACATTTTTTGGTAATATCTGTGTTTGCGGACTTCCATTTTCTTTTTAATTCCGGTATTCCCTTTTTCGTTTACAATAAGGGCAAAAAGTGCCACGAAGTTCTTGTTTTTTCTACTATGAAAGGACTGAAAATTGTGTCCGATGAACGTAAATATTCTAAAAAAAATTTTCCTCTCAGAGTTTTAAAATTTTTCCACAAGAGTTTGACGTGTTTCTCACATTTTATTTTCTTTCTAGTTTTGAAAGTCAGAATTTTAGTTTTATATAAGGGGATCTTCTAGAAAAAATTTTTAATAGACTTTTGGATAGGTACAAGATGTTTTGTTCTATTTTGACTACATCCTTTCCTAACACCTTTGGATATTTTTTGAATTTTTAAATTCCAATTAATAGCTCATTTAATTTAATACAAATTTGTTTTTAAAGTTTTCTCAACATCGAATGAATTCTTCATTTGGAGGGCGTGGTGGTGGAATTACGGGTATTCCACCCAATTTTCAAGAAAATATTTTACAACAGCCAAATAGCCAAGTATCATCAGCTTCTGCTTCAATAAGTAATAGTTCAATTGGGACTTTAATTGATGATAATAATTCAAATATTCAACAACTACAAACGAATTTAAATAGAGGTGGAAATAATTTGGGTGGATTGCCTCGTTTAGATGAACTTCCAATGGATGAAGAACAACTTAGAGGACTTTCAGCTTTTGAAATTAACAATGAAAATAATAATTTTGTTGAAGAAAATATTGACAATGAAAATGTTGTGGAGAATGGTGGAAATATTTTTGAAGAGGATTTGGGGATGATGAATGATTGTGAAGAAGAGAGGAATGAAAAGGTTTTTTTTAAATATTTTTAAAAATAAATAAGCGGGCCTCATTTGACTGTACACGCAGTTGTTTTATTTTTTAAATTTGATTGGCCAAGTCAGATGGCCAGGCCCGTAGCCAGTGGGTAGGGGGTTTTCTGCGCCAAATTTTCCCCCTTGGAAAATTTCCCCTTTCATTTTGTTCACTATTTTTCCATACAGGGGAAAGGGAAAATTAATGGGAAAATGTTTAGAATTTTATCCTTTGGAAATGAATTTTTAAATAAATTATTTTTATTTTTTAAAGACAACTAATAATGATATTGGACTTCCGCAAACTCCAGAGGTTCAAAATGATGTTACAATTCCTCATATAGTAAATCAATCAACTACAATTTGGGATGATTTGGAGCAAGAAGAAGAGGAAATTAAGGTTTTTAAAAAGTTACCAGGGAAAATTAAAATTTTTTTGGAAATAATTTATTATTTAAAAATAATATTTTTCGGGAGAATTAACATTTTAGAAAAGTTTTGAATTAATTAAAAAGTACTTTTAAGGTTAAATCTACTCCTTTGGTTACTACAAGCAATACGAATAAAATCCCTGAGACTATTGATGTTGAACAACTTGAGAATGATGAAAAGAAGGATATTAATAATTTTAATGAATGCGGGATTAGCTCTACTGTTTTTGTAATTTTTTAAATTTAATACAATCAACCCTTCAGTTTTAGATATCTCCTTTTTTTGGGCGGAAAATATTATCTTAAATTGGGATTATCTTTTAGTCAGTTACTAGGGATGGGTCAAATCACCCTACCCCCGAACTTTTCCTCAACCCGTCTCTTCCTTGCATTCCACACAGTAGATATAAAAATTGAATATTTTCAAACCTTATACTGAAGTTTGAGTGTATATTTAATTTAAAGTAAATTTACAAAAAAATTTTTACTTTTAGGAGCCCCCTTCTCAAAAATCAAAAATTGTTGATACATCAGAGGATACATTTCATGATCGACGAGTTCCAGCTTTTGAGCTTTCTACTGATGGGCGAATACAAAATTATTCCAAAATTCTTTCAATACGTAAACGGCACACACAGGAATTGTAAGGATTAAAAATTTTTTTGGAAAATTGAAAAAAATTTTAAACAAAAATTTAAAATAAAATTTTTCCTTAAATTTATTTTTTTTTCAAGTTTGAAGTTTTTATCTCAAGCTGATAAACCATTAGAATTAGCATATGATAGCAAATTTGGTGTTGATTTGGGCTGTGTATTGTTCTATTTGCAACGTCTAGCATTTCAATACCCTAAAGGGTGTGATGTTAAGCAATATTGTGATTTTGAAATGGTAAGGAATTGTTTTAAAAATTAAAAATATTTTTGAAACGTTTGCGGAATTTAAGAAATTTTATTGTTTCTCAAAACCCCTGAAAGTTTATATTTTCCGGAAATTATTTTAAATCTCTTAGGGTCTTTTACATATTCCGGAAAGTTCTATTTTATATTTATATTTTTCCGGAAACTATATATTTTCCGGTTGGTATTACTTTAATTAATATCTTTATACATTCCGGAAAAGTTATATTTCTGGAAATATTTATATATTTAATTCTATTTATAATTCTTTTTCCAGCTTATGAAATCTGCTCGTCAAAGCGAAAATAATCATTATTTTAACAATACAATACCAAGTGCTGTATTGCTTCTTCAATCTGGTGATCTTTTAAAATTTGATGAGAAAGGAATGCTTTCTGTTGCTGAACCTGTTTGTAAAGTTCGGCTGCTTTGTCTTCGTCAAAATTTATGTGAGAAAAATTTTGGATTTTTAAAATTAAATTTAAAAAAATTTTTAAAGGCTCAAATCTATTTCGCTTTTTAATTCGCCGTAAGCATTTGCAATATAGTGCTACTGTTGAACTTTTGCTTAATGAAATGGTGATTGAAAAATAATAATTTTAAATTAAAAAAAATTTTTTTTTAGAAATTAATGGTTCCATCAAATGTTGAATCCCCGCCGGATGGTCGATGTCTTCTTTCAATTTGCAATAGATTTCCAGCAGTTTTTGAGCTTGTTTGTAAAGAGAGTGAAAATTGTAAGAAAATAATTATTTTTTGAAAATTAAGAAAAAATTTCTTTCGGGATAGGATATATTAAGGACAAAAGTATATTTATTTCTAGATTGTCATAATTAGTTTGGGTGTGCGGACATATCAGGATTGGGTTACAATTGCGTGTTTACGTTTCTTCTAAAACATAAAAACTCTATTCCTCAATAGACAATGTAATATCCAACACCCAGTGGCCGTAGGTCCCGAAACCAGTAGGGTAACTGTTTGTACATTGAAATATCCCGATATGTCCGTCCCGATATGTCCTTGTGCCAGTTTGTATAGGAAATACACTTTCCATTACAAACGACAAATTTTCTATTTTTAATTTACTTAGAAAATTTTTTTTATTTTTTCAGTCAATTTTTATCGTGCTTCTGTAGCTTTAAACGAATCAATTGTCAAAAAAGATGAAAACCTTTATTGGCGTGTAGTGCTTGATTGTGAATATGCTAATATTATAAATTTTGAGTTTAATGAGGAAAATATTAATTATGGATGTTCTTTTTGTGATTGTGAAAATTGTCAGTCTTTGACTAAAGAAAATTATTTTGGAGGAGAGGGAGGAGTTAGTGGTTCTGCTTAAAATAAAAATAAATTAATAGAGAAAAAAGGCTTGTATGTAGTAGTTTTTAATTTTAAGAAAAATTTTTGTCGACTTTTAAAGTTTTTATTTATTAATTTATTTGGAAAACAATTTTTGTTTTTTTAAATTTAAATTAGAGATAAATATTTAAAAATAAAAAACAAAAGTTTTTGATCAATTACGTAGGGGGGGGGGGGTGAGGTAATTATTGTTAGTGTAATTATTTGAGTAATATTTATGATACCTAATAAAAATTCCGGAAATTATAGGTTTTCCGGAATTTTTGACATGGGTTGTCAAGTTGTATCGAATTATTGTAGTTTTAGGAAGATGGGTATGGCCTATTAAAGTTTGAATGACCAGTTAGTATTGACTGAATTCAACTCCTAAATCTCCTGAACAACTCCTTAATATTCCATAATTAGCTTCTAAAATGATTAATGTTTCCAAAAATTCCAGAAAAAATTATTTTAAAAATAATTCAAAATTGCGTGTTAACATTTTTTATTGTTTTAAAAAACAGAGTAGATTGATTGCTTAAAGGCACGCAAATTGTATTGAGTAAAAGAGGGGATATTCAATATATCAAGTTGGCGGCTTTTTCTCTCTCATTTTGTTTGGTATTTTTAAAAATGAACTTTAAAATAAATAAAATAAGCAAAACAAGGATAACTATGAAACTTTCCGGAATAACTTTTCCTGAAATTATAAACATTCCGGAAAATTCTGATAAATTGTATTGAATAAAAGGTGATAGCTATTTTTCCGGAATGTTATTTCCGGAATAGTTATAACTCTGGAATAACTCTAAATAATTAAAAACATTCCGGAAAATGGAATTTATTTATTTTTTCTGATTTAAAATATTCTGATATCATTTTATAGTTAAATAATTTCCGTATTGAATTTTTCTATAACATTTTCTCTTTTTCTTCATTTAAAAATATAAATAAACACATAATAATATGTAAATCCCCTAATAAATTTGTTGGATGAAAGGTTTCGAAAAGGGCGATGTGCTAACAAAAACAAAAAAAATATTTAGAGAATTGAAAGAATATTATTTTAGAGAAGGCATTTTTATGTGTTATATATTTTATTTTTGTAGTTAACCTCCTCCTAAATTTTTAGTTAAATATCATAATATTTTTTAAATATCGCAACAACAAATTAAAATATTTTTTTAAATTAACATTTTATTTTTATTAAATATTTATTTTTTTAGTTTTAATATTTATTAATTTTATTTATTAAAAATTAAATTTTGTAAACTCCGGAATGTTCATTTTCCGGGAAATTCATTTTTGAGGAGGTATACTTCCTCTAAAATATAAGTTTTCCGGAATAAATATAAACACACTTTCCGGAAAATTTTATTTATTATAGTTAGAACTTTCCGGAAATAATTTATAATTAATAATAACTTTTCCGGAAAATTCTATATTAATTATAATTATACTTTTACTATACTAATAAATTATAAACTTTCCATAAATAAACATAGTATAATTTTATATCTTTCTGAAAGAGAAGTTCAATTTTAATAAAATAACTCTAATAACTTTCCAAAATATTCTGAAATAATTATTTTTATTTTTTAAATATGAGAATTATTTTATTAATATTGTACCAAATATACCCTCCAAAATATTCCTCTCAAAAATTATTTTTTTCACTATCCATTGGTTTCAAGTTTCTATTTATGTCACAACCAAAAATTATTTTAACAATTATCTCTTTCATTTTAGTAAAAAAAAATAAATTGCTAGTTTAACCCCAAATAAATTATAAAAACGTTTTTGACTAAATACTTTATATATTTTTCTTCTCTTTAATATTTTTTAGCTTATTTCCCTCAATAAAAGAAGAAAAAATATTTACACTGTTTGCCGCCTCCCTTCCCCTTCCCCTTTATCCTCCCCCTCCCTTCATTTTCTTTTTTTTTGCCAATTGTCGAAAGCAGACATATAAAATCTTTTCTTTTGTCCTCTCAAACATTTTCTTCTTCTTCTTCTTGTCCCGTCAACAAAAAATGGCCAAAAACTTTTTTTAAAAACCTTCTTAACTTCCCTTCCTTTTTAACTTTCCTTTCCTTTAAAATCTTAAAAAATTCTTAAAAATTTTCTTTCCTTCATTCTTCGTTCTTTACCTTAAAATATATAATGAAGAATCTGTCAAATAAAAAAATTGAAGAAGTAAAAGTGGTTTGGAAAAAAAAATTTTTTATGTACTCGATTAACCTCTCTCAATCCCCCTCCCCCTTCCCTTTTTCACTTAATAAAACTTTACATAATTTTATTGACTTTTTTTTTATTTTTCTTAATTTCCCCCCAAAATTTTTTTATATAGATTTACATAAATTTGGATTTTTAACTTTTTTAGGGATTTTTTATTTAAATTTTTTTGGTTAAATTGCGATATTTCTGATTATATTTAAATATTTTCTAGAATATCCTCAAATATAAAATTATTTATATTTAAGCTTGAACTTAAAAAATTGTATAAAAATATGTATAATTATGACTTACAGAAAAGTTTTAGGGGTTTCCTCATTTTCCGGAAAATAAACTATTTCCGGAATAAATTTAAAGTTTAGTTTACAATATTATACATTTTTTCCGGAAATAAAATTATTAAATTTGTTCCTGAAAGATATTAGCCTAAACAATCTTTCGGGAAAATAAATATGTACTAGGTAATTTATCTGACTAATAATTTTTTTCGAAATTAAAGAAATATTTTATTATCGCGAATAATTTAAATACAAGCCTATTTTTATTATTTTAATTAATTTATTCAATTAAAATTTTTTTCTTAGAAATTTATTAAAAACGAAAAATTATTAAAAAATCGACTAATTTATATAATCCTTTAATTTTTTCTTACGGGAAAATAAATAAATTATTAAAAAAATAAATAACCTCCCCCAATGAGTATTGGAGGTAAAAGAAGTATTAGCTTAACCAAAGGAAGAGAAAGTAGTGTTGTTGGAACAGCAAAATTATTAGATAGATTTGAAATTCTTTTAGATAATATAGAGGAAGTGTATTTTGCTGGGCAAGAAATTACTGGAAAGGTTAATTTTTAAAAATAAAACTTCCGGAAAATATACAAAAATGTTTATAAGAATAGATTGTTCCGGAAAAATATATTATTTCCTGATAGTTTATAAAAATAGTATTACTTTTCCGGAAAATACAAGAATTATGGAATATACAGTAGTCGACATAAAGATAGGGACAAGAGTAATTTAAATATAAATTAACTATTTTTCAGTCAAAAAATACGTTCTATATATCAATCGAAAGCTCTATTCGTATCTCAGTTGACATGTTTCTGCATTTTTCATGAGATTGAAAATTGGCCGAGATAATCCGGATCTGCCGGATATACCAAATCCCATAGCCTCGGAAAAAATTTTCGGAAAAAATCTAACAAACCCATTTCATAGAGCATATTTTTCTGAGTATTTCCCACAAAACCGCTTAGAAATATCTTTTTCCGGAACGGAGATATGATTTTTTGAAAATGGCATTTTTCGCTTAAAAATTCAATTTTTTGCAAAAATAGGCGAAAAATGTCATTTTCAAAAAATCATATCTCTAGCCCGGAAAAAGATATTTCTAAGCGGTTTTGTGGGAAATACTCAGAAAAATATGCTCTATCAAATGGGTTTGTTAGATTTTTTCCGAAAATTTTTCCCGAGGCTATGGGATTTGGTATATCCGGCAGATCCGGATTATCTCGGCCAATTTTCAATCTCATGAAAAATGCAGAAACATGTCAACTGAGATACGAATAGAGCTTTCGATTGATATATAGAACGTATTTTTTGACTGAAAAATAGTTAATTTATATTTAAATTACTCTTGTCCCTATCTTTATGTCGACGACTGTATTTTCTTTCCGGAAAATATATTAAAAAATATAATTACCGTATTTCCTCAAATAGTACGGCCGGCCGTACTATTTTTCAACCCTCTTCCAAAGGGCCGTACTATTTGAGGGGGCCGTACTAATTGAGGGGGCCGTACTATATTTCAACCATCCTTCGAAATTATCTAAGATCTCCAGCAAGCCTTATCTCAGTTTTATATTTGTAATCTTTGCAATTCGGTTAAATTTAACCGTCTTTTATCTTCTTCCGTTCTCTATTTCTATACCAAAATATCCCAAAAATCCAGGCTCATGCACTTATTTGTTATGAGTTATCAATGGATTTGATGAGATTTAGGAAAGATATCGCGGAATTTCCCTGAGATCCATCCAAATCCTCGGATATTTCTTCTAATCCTGCTTAATCCATCAAATTCTCTAGATATCCTTCCAAAACACTGATATGGATTAAGAGAAATTTAGGTGAATCAAGAATGATTTGAATGGATATCCGAAGATTTGATTGGATATTTGAAATATCCAAGGATTTGGACAAATATTAGGGATATCTGGGGTATTCGATATTTATAGGAATTATGAGGGATATATGCTGATTATGGGGGATTTCTAGTGGGAAAGTATAAATAAATCTTAAAAAGGTCAAAACATGACCGGATTATAGAAAACTCCAATAGAGTCACTTTTTTGTATGGTTGACCCAGTTAGGATCCAGAGATGTAGGACCCAGAGATGGCCACTGTACTCAGTAGATTTAAATCAGATGGATTTCTTTTTTGGGTCTATTTTTAGGCAAGGGTCAATGCTTATTAACCCAAGGATTTGTGGAGATTATGAGAGATTAAGAGTATTTTATTGACAAATGGAGGGATATGAGAGGATTAAATGGTCAAATATTTAATTGTAAAGATGAGGATTGTTACTATAATTCGAAAAGCAAATTTTGTAATATTTTTTATATTTTTAAATGGGGGCCGTACTATTTGAGGGGCCGTACTAATTGAGGGGGCCGTACTATTTTTCAACCCTCTTTCAAAGGGCCGTACTATTTGAGGGGGCCGTACTAATTGAGGGGGCCGTACTATTTGAGGAAATACGGTATATTTAAGAACCTTCCGGAAAAATTATTAAAAGGAATATTTAAATAGATTCTTTCTGGAAAAATTATAAGGCTATTTATTTTTAGAAATTAAAAATATACTCATTTAATTTAAAATTTATGATTTATCCAGAAAAGTAACAAAATATAAATAAAATATAAATTTAAAAATAAATAATTTTATATTTATCAAAAAAGGTAGTAATTGAATGCAGCGAGCCAAAACAACTAAATGAAGTACTTTTGGAGGTAAAAGGACGTGCTAGGTCTTATTGGACACAATCTAGAAAAACTTGTTCGGCAAATGAAGCTTATTTTTGCGAACAATTTAATACAACATATACACACAAATTACCTAAAAATTATGGGGATGAGTTGAAAAAGATTTCAGTTTGTGAAGATAATAAACAATTAAATGATTTGCAGCAAAGGCCAACGGCAAAGACTTCCTCTTCTAGCGTTAAAAGTGACCCAAAGAAATTGGTAGGTAATTATTCCGGAAATAATAATTATAAGTTTTCCGGAAAATATAATTAGTTAGTTTTCCGGAAATTATTATTCCGGAAATTTTAGCTATAATTACTCAGGAAAATATATTTTCCGGAAAATTTTTTCCGGAACGATTTACCTAGTAAAATATAAAATAGTATTTCCCCAAGCTTTTCAGCAAAGAATCTTTAATGGAAATCCTTAATGGATCTTCTTAAAATTACTTTTCCGGAAAGTAAATTTATACTTTCAAGTTTTAATTTATTTACATTAATTTATTTAAGGGAAGAACGCTCCCTCCCGGCGTCCATCAAATTCCTTTCTCTTACACTTTACCAAAGCACTTGCCAAGTTCTTTCGAGGGCGATTACGGCTTTGTTCGTTACACTTGTAGAGCAATATGTGAACGGCCGTGGGACTTTGATATTGTCTGTTTTCGAGCTTTTACCGTGATAGGCATTGAAGATCTCAATTACGAGGCTGAAGTTGGAATTTAGAAAATATTCTTTTAAATTCTCCCCTTTTTTCGGTGCTTTCCCTTCCTTTGGAAACTCGTTCCACACAACCAGTGTCTCTCTTCTGCATGAAATTAGGCACTATTCAAACAGAGCTTCGGGTGGCTAAAGGTGGCTACACGCCTGGGGAAGCTATTCGTGTTAGTTTAAATATAAAGAATGGAAGTAGAAGAAGTGTAAGGAATGTGGCTATTTGCCTTTGCCAGATTGTTAATTACAGGTATTTTTTAGTTAAATTTTATCTGAATTTATTTTTGTTTATTTTTAGATCAAAAACATTTGACGGCTCAGAATCTTTTAAACAAACTCGGCATATAGTCCAAAAAGTAACTGTCAGCGATAAAATTCGTAGAGGTACAGAATTCCACTGGCAAGACAAACCTATTTTAGTGCCTTCAATTCCCCCACGTATGGTGACTAAATGTAAATTAATTGATGTTTCTTATTGTTTGGAATTGCAAGTAAATTAATTTTTAAAAAAAAATTATTAAAAAAAAAGATTTTTAAAATGGGGGAAAAATTTAAGGACAATTTTAAGTTAAATTAGGCAAACTATTTTCGGAAATTTACAAAAATTATATAGTACACATTAAAATATACAACCGGACCTCACTGTCTATTTTAAACGGACCTCAATTTAATAATATACAATTTCTGAATTTTTGTTGGCCACTGGGTTGGAAAACTTTTTCTCATAATAACGCCTTGCGTCTTGCCATTAAGTTGTTGGATCCGGATATCCGATAATTTCCAACTATCCGATAGTCATAGAAAATAAGGTTTAAAAAAAAGGACAATATCGTCAAAACCTTTCTTTCCTCCTTTCATTACCTTTTCTGTCGCAAGATGCCCGCGATTTTTGTGTGAATATATAACCATTTATAGGACTTTTTTAACCCCGTGAGATCCAATTTTAATTTAAAAAATACATAATATTTTTTTTAATTTTAAAGTTCAACAATTCCCCCAAATTCACCATTTCTTTGCCTATTGTTATTGGAACAATTCCAATTTTGCCTGGAATATTAAAAAATACAAAAAATAATAATAATGGAATTATTCAACAACAAAATAAAGATTTAGTGCAAGTAACTGTAACTGACGAAACTGGAAAAATTTTGGGAAAAAATGGGAAAAACGAAGAAAATGTAGAAAATGATGAGGAGGACAGGATGGACCCAGAAACTGAACAATTGAGAAAAGAAGTTGCCAAAAAGAGGGTTAGAATGCCCTCTTCTGTTTTGAGCGAGCTTTATCCGGCATTGGCTAGTCCTTATTACAAGTGAGAGGAAATTTTTTGTTTGACCTAATTATAAGATGCTCTCTTTAAGTTGTCTTAAAGTAGATTATCTTAATCGTTTAAGATAATTAAATACTACCTTTTAGCAAAATAAAATATTAAATTGAGATGTTATCTAACATTCAGTGATATCTTGCCATTACGAGTTCCGAAAAATAGGAATTCCTATGTTTTCTAGGTCGGGAATCTCGATTCTCACGATTTTAGTATAGGGTTGGTTATCTTGTACAGACAGACCTAATCATATGTAAAATACATATATTTAATAGTCTACACTTCACTATAAAATTCATTATAAGACAGATTTTTTTAAGCTTAATGTGTGTTAAGAAAATTACTAAATCAAAATTTTCAGGGAATTCTACCTTGGACCAGTACCAATATCTGACGACAAGGAACGAAAATTTCATTTTGGCAAAAATCGTTATGCCCCAAAATATCCATTTTATGAATAATCAGGACATTAAATAAATATTTAAATTGTTTTCAAAAATATTTTATTTTTAAAAATAAATAAATTTAAATTATTTTTTTTGAAGAAAAATTTATTTAAAAAAATAATAAAAATCTTTATTTTTTAATATTAATACTATGGAAACATTATTATAAAATACACATAAAAACAACAAAACAAATAAAAAGAAATGGCAAAAGTATTGCTGTCAAGTTTATTTTTTTAAAGATCAATCTTAAGTTTGTGAACTTAAGTTTATTAAGGTTTTAGACTTAACAAGCTAGACTTAAGTTTATAAGTCTTTGAGGTAAAGTTTTATTTTTAATCCTAAGTTTGTGAAACTTAAGTTTTCTAAGGTTTTAAACTTAACAAGAAGACTTTAGTTTAAGCTTATTTAAGGTCAAGTTTTATTTCTTTAAACTTAATTTTAGTAAGTTAAACTTAAGTTTTTATTCCTTACATACAAGTGTCCTAATTAACTGCAGTCTTTTTTGTAGTTTAAATTTTGATTTTATTTTCAAATTTTTATTCCTTATATTTTTCCTTTTATAATTTTAATATTTTTTTATTTTCAAAATTTTGCCATAACTTTTTCAAAAAAAAATTAAAAATTGGCAATGTTTTAATTGGCACTTTTTAAGAATATTTTTTCTAAATTTATAAAACAGTATCAGAACTTTCCGGAGATGCTAACAAAACACTTCTTTCATTTTCCTCATTTTCTTCTCCTTCTTCCTCTCCTTTCTTCTTCTTCTTCTGATTATTTTCTTTTTTCTTTTGATTTTTAACCTCTTCAACTTTCCCCGTTTTATTATTTAAAAATAAAAAATCTTCATTTTCCGAGGTATTTGGCTTTAAATTTATTTTTTGTTGTTTTCTTAATGGTTGTTTTTGTTGTTGTTGTTGGGTGTTTGATGATGAAGAACAAGGCAGTTGTTGTTGTTGAGCATCCTCATTACTTTCTGGACTTTCTCTAATTGTTTGTTCTTTTCTTTGAGAGCTGGAATTGTTCTAAAATTTTTCTAATTTTTTTTCTAACTCAAAATATAGCACCTTATTTATTGCAATATTTGTTGATTTCCTCCTTCCAACTACCCCACTATCACCTTCATCATCTTCCTCCTCCTCTTCTCCTCTTTCATCTGCCTCGGGTGTTGTTGATTCACTTCTACAAATATTTTGGGAAATTCTTTGTAAATTTAAAGATGTTGAAGAATATTTTTGTTTGGGTAAACAATAAGTAGAAGATGAAGGTAATTTTTGGTCTGTCGGTTGTTGTTGGTGGTGACGAAAAAATGTTAGTAATTCTTCCAAGTCTAAGTTTAGCTTATTTTGCATTGATTCTAATGTTCTAGAAAAATAGTAAAAAAAATTTTTTTTATTAAAATTACTCATTGAAAACAAATATCTGCGGAATTTGCATACTCTCATTATCTAACTTTTCTAAAAATTTCAGAATTTCTGGACAAGTTTTACAAACGTTATGGCTGAAAAATGACAAAAAAATCGACTAAAAATCAGTATTTCTGCCCATAATTTAACAAATAAATAACCAAAATTGTTAAAATTTTCAAAAAGTTTAGATAACTAAATTAAGAATAATTGTGCAAAATTTCACAAATTTAGGTTTGAATTTGACTATTTTATTAACGGGCGCGCCAAAACTGTTACTGCGCCCAAACCAATTAAATAAAATTTTAATTTACGTTTCAATATTTTCCAAGCGCCTATTAAGTTGATCAAAACGTTCTTCATTTTTTTGTTGTTGTCTAAATAAATATAACTGTTGTTGTTGTTCTCCATAATTTAAAGGAGGAAGTGGGGGAAGAGGTGGGGGTGGGGGTGGGGGTGGTGGGGGAGGGTGAAATGAAGTTAATAAAAATGAGGAATTATTGTTATTATTTAATATTCTTTCTTCCCCTCCTCCATTTTCTGAAGCATCAACAGCTGGAAATGTGTGGTCTATATTTGGACCAAAAGTTGAAGAAATTGGGGGAGGAGGAGGGGATTTTGGGTAAGTATTTTCTTCTGTTTGTTGTTGTTGTCCATTTAAACTTGAACCCATTCCGGTAAGTGAACGAAGAACACAACCATAACCGGTTGATGTAGCTGAGAAATTAAAATAAATATTTAATCAAAAAAATATTTTTGTATATTTTCTAGAAAGAAATTATTAAAATAGTAATTTTCGGATAATATTGCAAATAATATTTATCTTCCAGAAAAATATAACTTTGCGGAAAGAATACTTCGACTAATTTCCGGAAAAGAATAATAAAAAATATCACTGAAGAAAAATATTCGGTTATTTAATTTCCCAGAGAAAATTTAACTGTGTAAATTTCCGTAAAGAATTAATTTTCCGAAAGAAAATTATATTTTTTCTGATTTTCCTGAAGAAAAGTAATAAGAAATAAAAATAAATTTAATTTCCAATATTTTTATTAAAAATTTAATTTTTACAATTTTGTTGTTCTTGTGGTATTGTAGCTGAAGTTGGTGTAGGAGCTTCAACTGACACCTGCGGCCTTAATTCATCCGCAAATAATGGGCGAAATTGGGACGAATATGCTCGGAAATCTTAATTAGTAGATAGAAAATAGATTAAAAACTTTCCGGAAAGAATAAAACTAGAAATAAAGTTTTCCTGAAGAAAAGTATAAATTGGGGAAGAAGCTTTCCGGAAAATATAAAATCAGAATTTTTGTGAAGGGAAGAGACGTTCCGGAAAGAATATAAATCAGAATAAAAATATTTCCGGAAAATATAAAATCAGAATTTTCGTTAACTTTCCGGAAAATATAAAAATAATATTCCACACCTTCACACAGATTTTCTCTGTTATTCTGATTAACCCCGCGTTGCATAGGCATTACCAGTAATTGATTATGTTGATTCTGATTTTGTTGTTTTTGTATAGACGAAGAGGAAGAAAGTCTTCCAGTTAACGGAGGATGAAAAAATCTTGGAGGATGATTTTTCCTCGACAAAGTTTCGTCTCTCAAATTGTAATTAATTAATAAATGTTTGCAGAAATGTTCAGCAAATTCTGGATACATTTCCAAAACATCCAAAAGATCATCTCGAAGAATTTTGTGTAAATCACAATAAGTTAGAGCACGAACTGAGCAACTTTAAAAAAATTATCTTGAAAAAAATATTTTTAATCTTCAAATTCACCTAGCTTTACCAACATCCTCGTTAAGCATTGGATTTTCACCAAAAACCTCGTCTTTACCTAAATAAAATTTTTTAAAATTTTTATTAAATAATAACCCACCAATAATGCTTACAACCAAATCATCCTTTACTATCTCGACAGAACCACGTGCAATAAAATATAGACCGGTAAGAATATCACCACGATGAACTGTATAAAAGTTTATTTTTAAAAAATTTATTTCAAGTTTAATTAAATATAGTTTGAAATATATGAGAATTTAAAAGTTTCCGGAAAATATTCAATTAAACCTTCCGGAAAGAAAATAATGAATCAGAATTTTTTAAACTTTCAGTAAACAAAAAATCAGAATTAAAAATTCTGGTTTATTATTTTATTTTTGGAAAGTTTAAATATTTTCCGGAACCTTATAAATTACAATTTATTTTGTTTCCGGAAAGAAAATAAAATAAATCAGAATTTATTTCAAGTTTATTTTACACTCATGTATATTCCAAGTTTATTTAACCCTTTAATCATTCAATAACCTAAAGTATCGCCTGGCGGAGCATGTGTCGTTCTAAACCGCATACTTAAAGCTCTCAAACATCCAGGTGAGCATTTAGAAAAAGCAGCACAGTTATTGAGCAAATTTCGATTTAAATGTAAGCAAATATCTGCTTGTAGGCAATCAGGAAAGCCTTTAAGCACCTAAAAATAATTTTTAAAAATTAATTTAGAATTCAAAAATTACGGTATTCATATCAATCCCGTTTGTATAGGACCAGGCATGTTGAAAATATTCTTCTAGTCTTTGCCTAAGTGGGTTTGGTATTTGATGGAAACGAATGAATTCGCGTAAGCGACTCATTTCTAAAAAAAGAAAATGTTAATTTTATTTATTCCTGAATTAATTTTAAAAGACAGAATTTTATAAATTCCGGAAAAATATATCGTTTTCTGGAAAGGAAACAGAAAATCAGATTTCCAGAGAATTTCCGGAAAGAATTTCCGGAAAGATTTATTTATATTTTTTCCGGAAAAAATATATATTATTTTCCGGAAGGAAAACAGAAAATCAGAATTTTTAAAAATTTATTAAAAATAATTATTTTAAGTTTAATCTGATTTTAAATTAATTCTGATTTGTTTTAAAGTTTATTTTTTCCTTACCTGTATGATATCTAGCCGTTCCACTATAAAGTCTTTGAATAATTGCAGAAACTAAAAAAATTATATTTAATTATATTTTAATTCAAATTCCCCAACCATTTCCAAAAACAGATGCATACATTAACGAGCCAAGTATCATCATAATTATTGTAAATATTTTTTCTGAATCAGTTGTGGCACTAACATTTCCAAAACCAATAGAAGTGATGGTTGATAAAGTAAAATAAAGAGAAGTGACATAACGAGATTTTAATGAAGGACCTCTTTAAAAACAAAAAAATTATTTTTAAATCTCCCGAAGAATTTTAAGGAAATTTCAAGTTTTTAGATCAAGTTTTGAGGTTCAGCTTATTTTTATTAAAGTTCTAAGAAGCAAGTTTTATAATTTACTTAAAATTCCAACTTGAATTAATTCAAGTTTATCTTTAATTTAAAGTTTTCTGTTTTAAGTTGACAAACAATTGTAAATTAAAGTTTTATTTTTTTAAAACTTACCCAGCAGTTATTGAACCATTTTTAGTTCTAAGATAAGGCTCATTTAGATGTCGGGCTAAAATAAAAAATTAATTTTTTAAGAAGAATTTTTAAAAATTACAAAGTTGATGAAGCCAAGTGATATTCTAAAAATTAAAAAAATTTTTTTGGACTTTCAAAAAATATTTTTTTAATATTTTAGTAGTTGAAATTAATTTTTAAATATAAATTTTAATTATTATTTAATTTAATTAATTTATTTTTAACCAACTTTATGTGGTAATTCAGTAGAGCCAATGGCATACCAAATACCTTAAAAAATTATTTTGAATTAATAAATTAAAAAATTAATTATTTACAAGCTAGCCAATGAGCAATTAAAGCAAATGTAGCCATCTAAATCGAAATAAATTTTTTTATTTATTAATTTCCCTACTAAAAGTAAGAGAACAGCCGCCCCATATTCAGAGTACCTATCAAGCTTTCTGGCTACCTTAATTAATTTTTTAAATGATTAAAAAATATTAAAATTTAATCTATAAAAATTTAATTAAGGTTTAAATAAAATAAACTTTAAAACTTGGAAATAATCTTGGTACTTTTCGGTTCTGCCACACCCCTCCCATATATTCGCAGGTTATATCAGAATGGTCAGACTTCTTCCCTTCTAAGGGAACTTGATTGAAGGGAAAACCGAGTAAAAAATAATCTTTCCTTTATTAGTGTCTCTCATTAAACATGCTACAGGGAAAATTGAGTGAATTGAATAAAGGAGAAATTTACCTGTTAAGGAAAAATATAATATATAACCTGCGAATATATGGGAGGGGTGTGGCAGAACCGAAAAGTACTATAATCTTAAAATAAACTTGAATTAAATAAAGTTTATTTCAAGTTTATTTTTTTAAAGTTCTGAATATAATGCAAAATAAAACAAAACTTGTATTTTTTTAATAGTAAATTTTTTCAAAAAATTGTCTTTACCCGAACTAAACGCAAAAGACGAGCAGTTTTTAAAAGGCCAATTAATGTTGTAGTCTATAAAAATTTTGAAAAAAAAATTAATTTTTTTTAAATTAAATGTTTATTACCTCATCACTATCAGTCTCGACCAATAACAAGTCAAAAGGGACAGCTGTTAAAAATTAGTAGAAAAATCCCTAAATCCCCTAAAACAGACCTGCTACCCTATTAAAAATAATTTAAAAATTATTTTCAAAAAATTAGAAAATACTCACGCGTCAATAAAGAACCATCCCTTAAAAATAAAATTGTTTTTAAATTAAAAATTAAATTTGTTTACCTTAAAATAGTGTAATGCAATTTTCCCTGGATCACTGACAACTTCATCGTTGTCGTTCTATATTAATTAAACTTTAATTAAATAAAACGAAAAATATATTTCAAGTTTAATCTTTAAAATTTTGAACTTAATAGAAATCATAATAAATAAAGTTTGAACTGTACAAAAATAAACTTTTAAGCTTGAACTTAAAGAAATAAAATAAACTTGAATTTAAGTTTAATCTCAAAATTATTTGAAGTTTAATTTTAATTCAAGTTTTATTTAAGGTTGGAATGAATAAAACTTGAAATTAAAGTTTAAATAAAATAAACTTTAAAATAAACTTGACTTATTAAAACTTACAACATAAGTAGTTCTAAAGTTGATTACTTTAATAAAATTTATTAGTCTTAATAAAATTGTTATTTTCCTTACTGATATCAATAATGAAGAAAATGTCAACAATGAGATCCTGAAAAATAAAAATTTTCTTTAATTAAAAATATTTTTACAATAATTTCCATAGGTTCTCCAAACTTTGCCCTTCTCTGCTGTGTATTTTGACCCTAAAAATTATTTTTTATTGGAAAAAATTAATTTAAAAAAATTACCTCTCTTAACAGGAATGCTGCTACATAAGGCTACAAAAAATTAAAAAAAATTTTTTAATTTTAAATAAAATTTACCGTAAATATGGCTGTGTAGATAACAAGGAGAAGAATTCTAAAGATTAATTTTTTTAATTAATTTAATTTTGAGTAAAAATATTGTTCGAATATTTAAATATACCAAATTAAAAATTCTACCTATTTAATCAAATTAAGGAGATCTCATTGAAAATATTGATAGAATAATACACAAAATTATTTGAACGACTCCGATTATAATTCCCTCAAAAGAACAGCCAATCCGAATAAAAAACATTTTCGAAAATCTTTGAAGGTATGGGGGGGGGAGGGGGGGAGGATGATATGGGAAAATAAATGAGTCTAAATCCTCTATTTTTCAACTACTTCAAAGTGGGGTTCAAAATTGAATCTTCAATCCTATCCAGGGTTAATCGTAATAAAAATCTTTTATTTCGAATGGAAACGAAACGAAATGGGGAAAAAGAGCAAAAAAGCGAAACAAAACAAAATTTAGATTAGCTATTATCCGGCCTTTGCTTCAAAGTAAAATAAATTTTTGAGATATTTTTATTTTAAAAATACAAAATATACATCCAATCCCAAACAGCCTTAAAAGGAGAATAATGAATAATTGTGCAATGATGAAGCCTGTTTGGTTGTAATTTGTACTTTAAAGAAAAAATTTATTTTTTAAAATTAATTTAAAAAAATACTTCTGGAATGACATCTGCGCCTAGACTGAGTACCTAATTAAAAAAAATTTCTTTTATTAAAAAAATTTATTATTTAATTTTTAAATAAAGTTAACTCACAATAATTAAATTAATTTTATTTTTTTGATTTAATATAAAAAATTTTTTAGTATAAAAAATTAATATTTAAAAATATTTTTAATTAATATATTGAAAAAAAATTTTTTTAATATGAAAAATTTAAAGTTTAAAATACATATGAAAGAAAATCAAGAAAAAATTTTTTGTAAAAGTAAATAAAAATATTTAAAATTTTAAAAATAAATTTAATTTAAAAAAATTCTCAAAATTATTTTTAAAAATAAATTCAAATAATTCAAATATATTTCCAAACCTTTAAAAACCTAACATTAGCAAAGAAAGCCCCTAAAGCGGGTCTGAAAGGAGGAAAGGGTAAAACAACTAGAGGTGTTGGAATTCTGATATTTTCATTGTGGAAAGGAAGTGGAGAAGAAGAGGAGGGGATTAATGAATTTATTGAGGTATTGGATTCTTCGAAAAGTGAATTTTGTTGTTGAAATGTTTGGATTGATTGGGTTAACATTTTTTGGAATTTTAAAATTTATTCAAAAAAAATTTTTTTAAATTAAATTATGAAATTTTATATTTATTTAATAACATTAGGGAATTCTAAAAAATAAAAAATATTTCAAAAAATCCAAAATTAAAAGAAAGTCAAAAAAAAATTTTTTTTTATTTCCCTAAAATATAAAAAAATTTTAACGAAATTTTGAAATTTTTTAGAATATATTTTTAAATAAATTCGCATTTTTAGAGAAAATTTTGAGGAATTTTTTTTAATTGAGAAATTTTTCTTTAAATTTTTTTAAAACTTTTCGGAATTTTTTAGAAAATAAATGAAAAAATAATAGTAAAATATAAATATTCAATCCTTTTTTAAATAAAAAATTGTTTTTATGCCATTCTATTTATTTTATATGTTAATTAGTCGAGACAGATCTCTAAAGTTAGTTTACACTATAATTTGATGTCACTTAATGATGTCAAAAAATACAAAAATAAAAATAAACTTAAAAACTTGTTTTTAATAAAGGTTGTAAAAAGGTTGTAGAAAAAATAAACTTGTGTAAATAAACCTTAAACAAATAAACTTAAAATAAAATAAACTTAAAATAATAAGCTTTCTCAACAAACTTAAAAAAAAACTTTAAATAAACTTGAGTAAAATAAACTTGGATGTTTTGTTAAAAATAAACTTAAAATTGTAAATGATAAACATAAAATAATGATAAACATATAAAAACATCTTATTAAAAACTTACATTATTTATTACCCTCGATGTTCTTCTAACATGTTTAGTATGACCAGGCAATAATAAACTATTAGCACTTAATGTTTCTGCTGCTAAAGAGGAAGCATTTATTGCTGTATTACATTTAGCTGCTGCTGTTCTTTGATATCTACAAGTTGGTTGAGAGGGAGGTGGTGGTGGTGGACTTTTAGGAGGAGGGGAAAGCCTGTCCAAAGAGTGTGTAGTTGACTTTTTCTGCTAAGATTTTTAAGCAGATAAAAATTTATTTATTTAAAATTAGCTATGTATGTGATCCCGATTATAATTCGTCATTTTCATAAATCCTTAAAATATTTCAAAGTGGAGGTGGAGGTCTTTTAGCGGATTCATGCACTTATCACATTTGGGTTTTTGGAACGGAGTATATTCGACCAAATCTCATTTTACCAAACTCTCCATTCGCCTAATTTAAAATTTTTGTTATCTTTCAATATTTCCCAAATTTTAGTAATTTTTCAAGTTCCTAACCATTATATTATTGTTGCTGCTATTATTTTTTGATTCATCTCCCCCATTTAAATATTGTTTAAAAGTTGGAGTAGACCTTTGATTACGTTTATAATAATGGGGGAATTGATGTTCTCCTCCACTTCTTTTTTGCTTTTCTATCAACACCCCAGCTGATAATTTCTTGGTTGGGGTAGTAGAAAAACGAGAAGAAGCAGCAGCTGTAGCAGAAATAGAAGAACGACCACATAAGGCCCCGCCTGTTCTAGATGAAGAGCGCGCAACAAGCCCGCCTCCACCGGTTGTTGTTATTGTTGAAATGCTGTCTTCGTTAGAATCATTTGTTCCCCCAAAAACACAAGTTTTCATTTAATTTTTAATGTTTTTGTTGATGTTTTTAATAATGTTTTAAAGTTTTGATGTTTTTAAAGTTTTGATGTTTTGTTTTTAAATGTTTCAGGTTTGGAGTCACGTTAAGAATGTTTTTCTGATGTTTTGATGTTTTATGTTTTTAAATGTTTGAGTTTTGGTGTTATGTTGGTTAGAATGAAATTTTAGAAGAATGTTTTTCTGATGTTTTTGTGTTTTATTATTATTCTGGTTTTGTTTTAATATTTTTAAGTAAAACAAGTTTGTTTTTCTCAAGTTTTCAAACAAGTTTATTTATTAAGTTATTTTAATTAATAAGTTTTGTCGATGTTTGTTGATGTTTTGTTGATGTTTTGTCGATGTTTTGACGATGTTTTGTCTAATGTTTTGTTGATGTTTTATTTAATGTTTTAATCTATTGTTTTGTTGTTTGCGCTGTTTAATTACTTTGTTGTTTTACAATGTTTTATTTTGTTTGATGTTTTTAACAAAGTTTTTCCTCTATTTAAATATCTCACTCTATTGCACACACTCTTTTTTCACTCTCTTCACTTTACAATCACTAACAATAAAGTAGTACTATTATTAGAATACCGTAGCATTTCGAAAAATAAAAAGGGTTAAATTTAAAAATAAAAATACTAACAAGACATAAAAACTAAAAGAGCCAAAAGTATTAAATGTTTTTGAACAATATAGAGAAATATTTTTAAAAGCCAATTTTAACTATTATTTTCATTTATTAAACACGCAAACAAGAAAAAGGAGCAACAAAAAAAAATTTTTTAGATTTTTAAGAGGACGAAATTTGTTAGAAAAATATTTTAAGAAGAGGGAATAACAACTCCTTAATGGGAACTAATTTAAAATATTTTAAAAAGCCCCAAATCCTCATAATTCCAAAAATTTCAATTATTGTCCAAATAAAAATCGGTGTTTATTTATTACTAGAGCGAGTTTTTTAGGTCCAAAAAAACGATAATAGGCACCTAAATAGGTCCGAAAAGCGACTAAAATAGGTTCACAAATTCTATTTACGAGAGTCCAATCGAAATTAAAATTTTTTAAAATTATTAATTTCTAAAATGTTTTCAATCAACCAAAAAAAAGGAAAAAAAATTAAAAAAAAGAAGAGAATTTATGCCGCCATTTTAACTTTAAAAAAGCGATGATGCTTGGGGAAATACAAATTTAAAAGGTTTTTTTACTTTAAAAGTACTTCTTACATACTATATCTTTTTAACGTCTTTTACTCAAGTCTAGAAAAGAATAAAAACATTTAAAAAGATAAACGCTGAGACACTTAATTTTGCCAAATGAAAATTTTTTTCAACGCAAATTTCAAAAATTTTTTAACAAAAATGTCAATAAATAAAACTTTTAATTGTGAAAAATGTTAAGGAGAATTAAATTGTTGAAATCCAGATATATGTAGCAGGGATGTGACGGGTTCCCGAAACCCGACATTTTTCATGGAATTTTATTACACAAAGGGAAGATTCCTTCCAAAATCCGGCTAAAACCCCTCCTCAAATTACTAAAGTTAGCCTTTGGAAATCTTCTCTCAAAATTCTAATTAACGAGAAATACTCATAACGTCAGATTTCAAAATTTCAAATAGAAATCTTTTTTTTTCAAAAATTCAATAGTTCAAAATGTCAATTAAATCAAAAAGTAACAAAATTAACTGAATTTCTTTTAACATTTGGCAAAACAAAGTTTTAAAAAAAGCTGAACCCGGCTTAGAAAAAAGGGGAATATATAAACTCAAAACAAGGGGGGAAGATGTAGTAGTATAAATATAAACCCTTCTTGTCGGCCTAGCGGAAAGAAGCTAAAAAAGAATAAAAAGAAAAGAATCGGTGGACGGGAAAGAGAAATTATATATAAATATTTTGGCAACGCGGCATCAGATACGGACCAAACAAAACTAAAAAGGAAGAAACAAGCATGTAAGGGGGAAAGACTGACTCTTCTTTTTGCTTCAAAGGAAAGAACCTAAAAAGAATTTTGGGAATGAAGAAGTGAATAAAAAGGAAAATAAAGAAGGGTAATATTGACGATATTGGCAAGTGAATGAAGGAATTGATGACCAAAAGGGTAATTTTATGTGCCTTTAGAGTCAAAAAATATATAATGAGTAGAGCTGTGATTTTTATGCAAATGCATATTTTTTTTGCAAACTTGGCATCATGTATAAAGCACAAAAAACACTGTTTTAGCCTGGTTTGAAAACTTTAGAGGGGGTTTCTATTTGCATATAATGCATATTTTTGCATATTTCAGACTTTGCTGCATAATGCATATTTTGCTGCATATTTTGAGGTTTTTGGGGAAAATATTGCGAAAATTACCTAAAATCCTGCCAAAAAGTGAAAATTTTGTAAAAATTTTGGAAAATTTTGGAAAAAATTTATAAAAATTAAGAATTTTGTAAAAAAAATTTTGTTTTTTGGACGCCACCCAAAAATGTCCCACCCCAAAATGTCACATCGCCAAAACGCCTCATCTCAAAATGTCCAACAGAGTAAAAAAATACTCAATTTGTTGAACAATACATATAAACTGGGAGTAATCTTAATAAAAATAGGTGTTTGAATGTTTTTGACTAAAAAAATGTGAAATTTTTAGGTATAAATTGTATTTTTTCATGCATATTGCGTGGATATTTTGGGTTTCTTGCATATTTTCGTACATATTTCGGCAATTTTTTATGCATATTATAGTGCATATTTTGCATTTTTTAATGCATAAAATTCACAGCTCTAATAATGAGTCTTAAAAAGTTTGGAAATCTTTAAGGACCTGACGGGGTTGTCGGGGTTATCGTGCCGGATCCGATTATCCGAAGTTTTTCCAAAAAAACCAACTCTACTAACGAGCATAAACTCAATTGAAAATAAATAGTAAAGCTGCCGGACTCATCCAAAAAAATTGTAAGAATGGATGAGATTTGATCCTGAGAGCTTTCCGATGGAAGGATGTTATGGAAGGATGTTTATTTTAGCTCTATTTGCTAGGCTGGAAGGAAACTTCGCCGACCCTAAATTAGTTTCCAGTTTTAATCTTGAAAATTCATTAAACACCATCCCAAGAATTTTTAAAAATTTTATATGCAATAAGAGCATCAATAGTTAAAAAATTAGTTAATTTTTAATGGCTAAAAATATTAGCTTCATAAAAAGCAATAAAAATCGTTCGAAAAAAATTAGAAATAATAAAAGGATAAACGGGAAAGACGAGGAGATAAATTTATAGATTTTTTATTTAGAGTCCCCTAAAGGAAGTTCTCTATAAATTAAATTAAGGAAATCCATTTATTTACATGATCCGTTTTCTGCCTTAAATTATTCTCGAAGACTTGGCAAAAAACACGAAATTACCGTCATTGAATAATTGGAGGAGGGAGGGGAGGAAGGATTGGAGTAGGAATGTATAGGCTAAATTAAAATAAAGAGGCTAAATGATAGGAATGGATAAAAGGACAAAGCGCAGCTTTTTGTTGAGTTCTTCCTTCCTTTTTAAATAAAAACAAGAAAGGAAACAAAAAAGATGCAGAAAGAAAATAAAAAAGAAAAAGCTAGGCTTCAATGAAATTGACTAAAAAGGACAAAATAAAAGAAAAAAAGGGGGTTGGCAAAGTGAAAGTTGACAAGATGGAACAAAATTTAAAAAAGTATTCCATCGAAATAAAATTTTACCTTGACTGGGGTTCGACCCTCCATGATAACAACCTTAATGGAATCCAAAACTAATCCACTAAACCATGGGTACAAGCTAAGTTAATTCTTTTCTCGGAGGGTCGAAAACTTAAAACTATTTTTACACAAAAATCTCCAACAAATTTCCCTTTCATTAAAAGTACATACCTACCACGCTTATTATAAAATTTTGAATAAATCTCATTATTAAAAACGAAAACAAGCATTTGAGCATTGATCTCTAAATCCTTTTAAGGCAAAATGGGGGAGGTGAGTATAATAAATATTTTTTTGTTTTTTTTTGGAAAGCTAGGAGCCCAAGGGAACAATAAATATATTTAATGGTGGTGTAAAGCATTTTTGCATTATTTATTTTTTGGAAAATAATATTTGCAAAATAAACACGTAAATGAAAAGAAGAGGAGAAGCTTATTTAGGTATATGACCTTTATGACGTGATTTCTTTAATTTTCTGTTTTGGTCTAGTTAATTGAAATAATAGTAATTAAGAAAAGTTATGATCTAATAAAATAAATTATCAGAAATTACAGTCTGAAGAGGAAAATACATGTATTTAATAAATCTTCCGGAAAAGAGAATCTGAAAATAGAAGAAAGTTAGGGTAATATTTAAAAGAATATTTTTTCCGGAAAATAAAATATACCTAAATTGTTTAATAAATTCCGGAAAATATAATATATTCCGGAAAATAGTATACACAAAATACAATTCCGGAAAATATAATATATTCCGGAAAGTAGTATACATAAAATAGAATTCCGGAAGGCATCATAAATATTGTAATGAAATACAATTCCGGAAAAATATAAAAATACGATTCCGGAAAAGATACAATAATTAAATATATCTATAAACGCTTTCAGGGAAAACGTGAAATGGATAGAATTCAAAAAATATTTTTTGTCAATGACCTAGGACCTAATTAAATAATCTAAAAACCCCTCATATTAGTCTGTAAAATATTAAAAATCGATAAAATTAAAATTTTATTTTAAAAAATATGTGTTTTTAGAAAAATGAACGATTGAATGTTGAATAATAAAAAAATAAATAAAAGGGGAAAAATATTGAGAAAGTAATTGGACAAGGTAAAGCCTAGCACTAAAGCAAAAAAAACCTTCCATTTCCCCAATCACATATGTATGAGAAAAAGGGAATTTTTTTCATTAATTTTTCATAACTCGTCAACATTTTATTTTTTTATAGACAAAATAAAAAAATTATTTTTTTGGGATTGGAAAAATAAATTTTAGATAAATAAATAGAGATATTAATTACACACCCATATATTGGTGTAAATATTTCTCTTAAAAATACTCAGAATGAGTATGAAAGAACCATTATAACTATATTGTAGTAAATTATAGTAGGTTTCCGGAAAATACAATTCCGGAAGAGTAAGATGAAAATAGCTCGAAGAAGATTAAATCAACTTACAAGTTTGATTTCTGTAAATAAAATTTGGGAAAATAAAATATGTATAACTCATAATCCCTAAAAAGAAATAAACAAAAGAAAAATACAACAGAAAAACAATAAATACAGCTACAATAAAAGCAATTTAAATATTTTGGAGAAAAATGGCAAAAGGGAACAATAAAGCAGGTGGCTGGTTGTGACACACAGTCAGGCGAACATTAATTCTCTCCCTATTGTAACAAAACACAAATAAGAATTTCATTTAGTTATTTGTCCAGACTGTATCTAAAAGGCTATCCAACTATTTTTTGAAATTTTTAAAAATATTTTCGGAAAGAAAATACAAATTTCATACATTTCCGGAAAACAAAATAAAACTTAAAAGTATAATACTACTCCGGAAATTGCAGAATATTTTTCCGGAAAATTTTATAACATAATATTAACTTAATTTTCTGAAAAGAAATTTTTGGAAAGTAGAATAAAGAGAAAACACATTCCGGACAGACTAGGACACGGATACTGATTTTGGTATCCGTATCCGGATATTTACGGCGGATACAGGCGGACATAGACGGATATCCGCAGGCATTTTTATAATATCTGTATATCCATGTCCTAGTCTGATTCCGGAACAAAATTCTAATGTGCGCAATGTTTGTTTGTTTTGAATAAAGCAACGTCATTTTATATTTATTAATTTTGCGTAAATTAATGGAATATTTATGTAAATATTTATTTAAATATTTATCACGCATTTAAAGATTTTTTTACAGAAGAATGATTTTAAATATCTAATATGCATATCTATGTAGTAGTACATTTTCTCCTTTTTTTCATTGAATTTTCTGTTGCGCGTTTAGTAGACAAGGAAGATAAAGAAGGGAGGTAATAAATTGGACTTGGCATTTTCGTGAAAAGGAAGAAAATGAGAAAAAAAGTGGGAAAGGGACAAGTTTAAAAGAAAATGAAGAGATGATGCTGACGAATGAATTCAATAAATTATTTGGAAAAATAAAGGAGACTTTAGAAAATTAAAATTTTAGAAAAACGCAAAAATAGTAAAAAAAAAGAGGACACATTTTGGAATAAAAAAATAAAATACATTCAAAGACCAGCAACTCTGTGTAGATTTGTATTTTTACAGAAATTAATTTTTCAGAAAAAAAATTCGGAAAAGAAAATATAAATTTAAATAGACTTTTATTTTAAGGAAGATACGGAAAAGCAAAGAAAATACAATTGAATAGGTTTTCCGGAAAATAATAATTTTGTTTCCGGAAAATACAAAATATTCCGGAAAATATACAAAAGAATGTTTTGCCCAGTCAAGGGAGGGGGGAATGAATATTGTTTAAATTAAAATTTCTTTAAAAATTTAAAGTATTCCCTCATTAAAAAAAAGTTTTGTGAAAATAAAGAAAAATGGACTAGAATAATTTAATTGTGTTGAAAATTGAAAAATGAAAAAAAATTTTTTGAAGAGGATAAAAGTGCTTTAAAGGAAATGAAGTATTTAAAATGGACAGAAATTATTAATTTAATTTTTAAATAGTTTTTAAATTTAAAAAAAAATAAAATTAAAAATTAAAAAAAAAATTTTTATAAAAAAATATGAAAAATTAAAATTTCAAAAATAAAAAAATTTAGATAATGTTAATATAAAAAATAATTTATTTTCAAAAAAATATAATTTATTTAAAATTAATTTTTAATTAATAATAATTTAAAAAATTAATTTTAAATTAAAAATTCAAAACACCTACCGTCCTCATATTCGCTGTATGCCTAAACAACTGTAGCAAAGCCGTGTTGTTTGCTGTTTGGTCTTTATTGTTGTTGTTAAGCAGTTTTAATAATTAATTTCAAACTGCTTTTGTGCAGTTTGAAAAGCAGAAAAGAATAAAAAAATAATTAAGGGATTAATATTTCTTTATATTAATCTGTAAAAAAAGAATTTATTTTAATGGTACAAAAGTATGATTAGCTAAATCAGAATTATTAAAGAGTAATATAAAATCAGAATTAATTTTAAAACAAAATCAGAATTAACATTAATAATCAGAATTAAAAATCAGAACAAAGCTAAAATAAAATTAGAATTTTTAAATTTAAAATCTGGGTAAATTATTTTCATAAAAATCCGGAAAGAATCAGAATTATATTTCAATAATTAAAAATCAGAATATCTAATGATTATAATTCTGATAGGCAAATAAAACACAACAGAAAATTAAAATTATTAGCAGAATATTAATAACTTTAAATTAGCAATAAAAATAAAAAATTAATTAGAAATAAATACACTTATTGTCCCTTAGGAAATTAAGGATTAAAGTTTATATTTATTTTTATAAAGGAAGGCAAATAAAAAATTCCCCAAAATATTTGTATTTAATTAATTATCTCGTTAACCAATTAATTTTCTAAAAATAAAATAAAATTAATTATTCAACTATTTTTAAAAAAATATGTAAAAGTTGTTAGTTAGTTAGTTAAATATCTGCTAATAAACAATAGAAAAAAATTCCTCTTTATTTTTCCCCAACTTTTTTTTCAATTGTCAATCAAAAATAATGAGAGATTTTCACATTTGGCCTTAAAACTTTGGTTAAATAACTTTAAAATAATCGATGCCTGATGGACAAAAAAACAGATTTTTTATGTCTCTCTCTGGATCGCCATAAGGGAAAATTGAAAAAGTAAAGCAAAAGTGTAAGTGGAAATAAAAAAGAAAGAGGAAAAGACAATAACTAAAACGGCCTGGGCGGGAGGATAAGGATATTATGGCGTGGTAAGAGGGTTGGACGTTAATTTATGAAACGGATAAGAATAAGGCTAGAAGGCTCAAATTTTTCATGGAGTTTTTTGGTAGAGTCTTCTAAATTCTCTAGAAATTTCAGAATTTTTGGTAAGGTATTTAGTGAAATCATAAGCGAAAATGTATGAACAATGTTGGTTTTTCTGATTATTTTGACCAGAACTCTGGCAATACAAAACCTAAATTTATGAAATTTTTAGAGAATATAGGAAATACTATCTAAGATAAATCCGCAAAATTTCACGCTTCCAAGTACTTTTCTCCCAGAGTTATGCAAGAACGCGCCCAAATATTCCCTGCGCCTAAACGTCAATTGCCCCCTCAGGCACCGGCAAGCCGCAACAACAATTACCTCTATCTCTTTTTTTCGTTTATACTTTTTTTATTCCGCTTATTCACACGCTATTCACAAACATAAAAAGGCTGACAAACAATAGAAAATATTATATTATGCCACTTGTAAGGATATATATTTATTTATTGATATATTGATTGTATTAAAAACCACAAAAAATTGGCAATTTTTAAGGGGGAAAAATGACGATTTTTATAGATATTCTGATAGTAAAATCAGAATACTTAATGAAAAGTTTTTTTATTTTCTGGTAGAAAAATTGTAGAAAATAATGTTAAAAAGAAACGTGGTTGGCTTGAAAGAGAGAGATAAATTTAGAGATTAATTGTATAATTAAACCTGGTTGTTAAATGGACATGAAAATCTGTGATGGGCGGTACTACAATTGCGGGTCTAATAATTACGGATATAAGACTTTTTAAAAAAATTTTAAAAAGCATTTAAGTAATAAAAAAGTGGCAGTTTCATCTTTTTCCTGTTGATTTCGCCGATTTCGGTTACCCGTTGTTTTATAAATCCGTTTTGTTTTAACTGAGATTTTCTTAGTTGAGAATTTGAATGGACATGTGTATATTAGGATCACGGTATTTTTAACTAACTGTATTATACGGAAATATCGATACTGAATATTATGTAATTTTAAAAATTTTTATTTTTTTGTTAAAATTATTTTTATTTTTGCAAGTCTGAAAATGCACTCAAAGGAATGAAAATAAGAAAAAAATAAAAGGAAAAAATACGAGAAAAAAATTCGATGTGTTCCTTTACTTAACAAATTTAATTTTAACAGGGACACCGAAGAATGGCATTAAATAAATATTGGTATAGCAAAAATCTAATTTTTTTAACCGATTTAATTTAAGCTGAGATTTTTCATAAAAATATTGATTTTTTAATAAAAATATTTTTTGAAGAAAATAAAATATTTTAAAATTATTTTTTAAACAAGCTTTTCTATTGGATGTCGTACCAAAATTCATGTTCGTCCCCCATACTCGTATCTGATACGAAGTAGGAGTACGAGGTTAAAAATAGATGTGATATTAGGTACAATAAAATTGGCCCGTATCTTTTCGAAATTGGTATTAAATAGAAAATTGAAAGAAATATTGAAGAAATGATTCTTTTTAGAATAAAATTTACAAGAAAAAACAAAGGGCTCTATCTTAGGACATGCGTCCCATGAACATTTATGCGTCCCATGAACTTTTATGCGTCCCATGAAGGTTTATGCGTCCCAAAAATAGTATATGCGTCCCATGAAAGTATATACGTCCCAAAAATTGTATATGCGTCCCAAAATAAGATAAGCGCAAAACAACATCTTTTAAATGCATTAATGAAAATTAAATAATTATTATATGTTTGCTTTCTCAAGGGACAACGAGTTTTTGAAGCGGGTGGAATATTGAAACATACGGATTTGTGAAACAGGCGGAATAGTGAAACAGGTGGAATTGTGTTGTGAATTTGGGGTTAGCGAGGTGGTCGGCCGAAGGCTATCAGTTATTCTTTTGATAATGCTTTGTTAAATGTTTTGGTAATCTGGTATGCTGGTCAATGGTTAATAATCGGTTTGTTGTGTTTAAGCGTCTTGAATTAGAGTCAACTTTTGAGGTTGTCATAAGTTGATTTGGATTCAGGTTTTTTTGATTTGTTTTGAATTTGCTAGCGGGGTGGGGCGGCCATAGGCCGACCGACTCTCCACTTGTATAATAAAATATTTAATTGTCATTAATAAAATAAAAAAATGTTTTTACAATTGTTTTACGCTTATATTAATTTTGGGACGCATATACTTTGAAGGGACGCTAATACTATTTTTGGGACGCATATACTTTCATGGGACGCATAAAAGTTCATGGGACGCATAAAAGTTCATGGGACGCATAAATGTTCATGGGACGCATGTCCTAAGAAAGAGCCAAACAAAGTAGTAAACTCAATATCAGAGTCACATAGATCTTTAGTGGATATGATTGTGTACATATTTCAAGCGGGTTGGGGTCATAAGGGCGCGGGGCCATTAGGGCGCCAGCACTAGAAACTGACACTTAGGCGAAACCGAAATTTATGAAAATTTTCTCAAATTTCTTTAACATTATTGACTACCTCCTCCAGAAATTTCAGAATTTTTCATCGAATATTTCTGAAGTTATAGTCGATAAACCGCGAAAAATTAGGGTTTTTTCGGAAAATCAACATTTATGGCCACAATTTTCGAAATTCTTGATCAAAAATTCTGAAATTTTTGGAGAACGTAGATAAAGGCATGAGAGTTATTATTGCAAAATTTTATCTTTTTTGATAAGCAACTCACTGTTTTATAAGCTCGCGCCCTAATGGCCCCGCGCCCTAATGGCCCAGTCCCATTTCAAGCTGGATTTCCATATTATTGTTGAATATGAAAAATTAAAATCTTACACAATCCTATACATTCTTAATTGTAAGAATTAAAGTAAGAAAATGCAATTAAGTACTATATATTGCCTGAAAATGACTAGAAGGAATGGGGCATGACAAAAGTCAAGATCAGAATATTAGTATCTCAACAATGTGTTGGAGAGAGATTGGCATAATGTCTAAATTTTTCCCTTCTTATTTTTGACTAGTTGGTTTACTATAAAAGCACTCCTTTGATAAAGGTCTAAAACTCCTCGTATTTCTAAAACAAATTCAAAAACCTACATAATTCTCTACATTATTTCCTCGGCGCTTTTTGGTGTGGGCTGCTTGTTTATAAGGGTAATAATAATAAATTTTTTTAAAAAGTTTATTAAAATTTTTTTAGATGAACACAATTGTTTGCAGAGTTAAATGGCCAGTCACCAATTTGATAAGGATTTGGTCAGAGTTGGATAAATATTATGCTGAAAGTCCTCCAGTATTAGTTTCAAGTAAATCTTTCTTTTCAACAAAAATCAAAAAATCATTTAAGGTAAACGTTTTGGCAATCCAAATTTTACCAAAGTGGAATGGGAGTTATGTGTTGAGATGAAACCTTATACCTCTACTTTTGCTATTTATCTTCGCCAATTAGGGCCAAATAGTATCAATGGTCTTGTGAATACGCAATATGAAATTTTTGTGGTCGAAGACAATATCAAACGTGTGCTTTCCAGGTGTTTTATTTTTATGGTGAATGAGGGTTAAGGAAAAGTTCGGGTAGGAATTGACCTTTGATCTCCCTGTCAGTTATATTCGGAGCTCACTCACAGTATTGTTCCTACTATGGGTATTGCTGTCACGATTCTCGAGAATCTTTAGGCCGCCAAAAACGGCCTAAAGATGGGGCTTTAAGATTTGTAAGCGAAAAGTCTCGGTAGTTTTAAATCTCCGAAATCGGAAATATTACTCATCCAAAAGTAGAAGTTTCATTTTCCACAAAATTCTAAATGAGGATTTTTAATCCTCAGAGCAGATTTAAATTTATTTACTTTCCAGATCTACAAACAAATTTGAAAATCAAGAAAAATTGGGATATGCTAATGTTTATAAGATTCGAGGCAAAATACTTAGACATGGTAAAATAATTTTAAAACTTGCCAAATAATGTCTTTTTCAGATTTAAGCATTCAATGTAAAGTTTCAGTAGATTGGTACGATGCAATTGATAATTTAAAATTTACATATCGTAATATGTTGGAAGAAGAATTATTTTCGGATTGCGTGATTAAGGTACTTGAAATTTAAAAATAGTCAGACCTCGGTGTAATATTCCCGTTTTCCCAGATATATCCGTAAAATGACCCTTGGAGTTGAAAAAATTGTAACGTATAATGAGGCAAGGGTATTGCCTCCAAGGCAGCGGCCAACAAAATTTAAAAAATAAAGTCCTATCTAGTAATGGGGTTGGTTATCTTATGGGGGGTTATATTAGCTGAAACAATCTAAAAATACAAATTTTTATTTTTCCAGGTTTCGGATATGGCTATAAAAACACACCGCTGCATTTTAGCAAAGAATAGCAAAGTATTCCGCAAAATGTTTGAGCATACGGAAATGATTGAGGGAGTGACTGTGTGTTTTATTTAAAAATTAAAGGGGAAAGATTGTTAATTTTCGGGATTTAGGGATTTTAAAAAATTTAAAAAAATTCAAAAAAATATTTTTTTAATTTTAGAGAGAAGTCACAATTCCGGATTTCAAACCAGAATCTGTTCAGGCAATGCTAGAATTTTTCTATACTGGCGAAATAAACAAAAATTTGATGGAGAAGCATGTTGAGGACATTTTTGCTATTGCTCACAAATATCAAGTTTTGCCGTTAAAATATGAATGTGAGGTGTTTATGACTAACTTGATTGGTAAGGAATAGAATTTTATAGAAAGAGTTAAGCTTTAAAAATAAACTTGATTGTAAACTTTAATATAAGAGATTGCAAAACCCCAAATTACAAAACTACCGTATAACCTGTATTAACTGCCCTCCCTCGAATAATTACCCCACTTCCATTAATTACCCCATCCAGTGATAGATTGAGACAATAATTACCCCCCCCCTCCCTCAACAAATGCTCTAAAACACTTTAAAATTTTAAACCTCGTATAATTACCCTCCCTCGGTTAATTACTTCCTCCAGCGGAAGGCCGAAACAATAATTACCCAGGGTAGTTATTAAAGGATATACGGTAAGCTTAGAATAAATGAGGATTGTAAAAATAAACTTGGAATAGGTTTGAAATACAAAAGAGTAAAACTTGGAATAATAAAATAATTTTTCAGATGATGAAAAGATTCTGAAATATTGTGATATGATTAGTTTATATGATGCGCCTACACTCGAGAAGGTAGATTTTTCAGATTTTGTATTTTTATTTAATATTTTAAATTTAAAGGGATGTAAAATATATATTCAAATTAATAAAGAAAATTTTTTGAAAAGCAAAGGATGGGAAGAAGTTGAAAAAACGTTTCCAAATTTGGCCTATAGAATTTTGAAGTCTGTCCTTTGTGATGATATTTGTTTTTGATATTGATATATATTGTATATTGTTGTATTTATGTATGTAAATAGAAAATAATTGTAATAAATTTGATAGAACGAAATTCGAAAAAAATTTCCAAGGGGAATAAGAGTAGTAGAATAGGAGTAAATTTGGGCGCGATGAGAATTGGGCGTTAGCGCTTATAAAATGGAAAGATAAAAACATAACGCCGTAAAATTTTATAAAAATATCCTCGAGAGTGATAACTAGCTCTCCTAAAAATGCCAGAATTTATTATCTCGAAAAATGTGGGTAAAAATGCCCCAAAAATAGAAAAAATGCCCATTTTTTGTAGTTATCGACCATAACCTTTTTTAATATTGCACCTAAAATTTTGAAATTTTTAGAGAGGTTGGATACAGACGTGGGCGAAACGTTTCGTTTCGTTTCGTTGTTTCGTATGTTTCGTATGATTTTTACTGTTTCGTCTCGTTTCGTTACGAAACACTTTTAAATTTGTTTCGTTTCGTTTCGTTACGAAACACCTGTGATTTTTCAACGAAACGAAACAATTTTTTAAGCCTAAACTAAGGCCAAAATCTATAAAATTTACCATCTTTTATTGAAAATTTAAAAAATTTTCGCCTGCGGCGCTGAAAAAAAAAGAATTTCGGCTTCTTGGCTTTCCCAAATTGTCAAAATTTTCGCCTGCGGCGCTGAAAAAGGAAGATAGCAATTACTTATATACTACAAATCCGTTTATACTCCACTCCCTAATCCACATATACATATTACTTAATCGACGACAAATTCTATTACCGGACTCGCATCATAATTTAAAAATTGCGGATTGCGAGTTGCGGAAATACTGGAACCGGAACTTCCGGCGAAGCACTAGCTTATATCGCCTTCCTCTCGAAATGGAGATATGGAGACAATTTGGGTAGGCAATGGAGCAAGATGGTGAATTTTTTGGCCTACGGCCTTTCAAAATTTTAAAATTTTTCGTCTGCGGCGCTTAAAATAAAATTTTACTTGAAAAATATTCAATTTTATTTAAAAAAAAGCGTCGCCAAAAATTTGGCTTCGAAAATGATTGACCCCCCCCCCTTCCCCGAAAATTTTCCTTGCTACGGGCCTGGCTTATGGGACACAATTGTTGTAAATAAACCAATAACTAAATCATTTATAAGTCATAGTCGACTAATAACGTATTTGAGGTCGAATAATTTCGAAATAAATGCAGTTTTGAAAATTTTTTGAATATTAAAATGTTTCGTTTTGTTTCGTTTCGTTTCGTAAGATTTTGGTTGTTTCGTTTCGTTTCGTTAACGAAACGATTTTTAAAAAATTTTGTTTCGTTTCGTTTCGTCAGAAAAAAATTTTGAGTTTCGCCCAGGTCTGGTTGGATAACACTAAGAGAGATATTATCATTGGAAAAGTGGACGAAAATAGATGCTTATTTGAATATTTTGAATATTTAATCAACGAGCGTCCAAGCGTTGCTAACACTTAAAAAGTCACTTAATTGGAAAAAATTAATTGCTTTATTAATTAATTGATTAATTTAATAAAGAAAATCTAAAGAGATTTGCATTTCTAATCAATAAAAAATCAAAAAAAAATTTTTAACAATTTTTTTAAATTCAATTATTTGTAAAAGCAAATTATCGCTTTATTCATCATTTTTCATTAATATAAAAGAAAAAGGAAGGGAAAAGTATTTTTGTGTGTAAAATATTATGTGAAAAATGTTGAAAGAAGAAAAAAAAGTTTTTTTGGAGTGGGTAAGGAAGGTTTTGAAAATTAAATTAAAATAAAAAAAAAGAGAAGCTTAGCCTTTGCTGTTGTTGTTTGGCTTGAACTAATGATGTTATTTTATACTAGAAAAAAAAATAAGAGAAAAGAAAAGGGGAAAAAATTTTTTTTGAGAAAAAAATTTAATTTGCATAAAGAAAGTTTCTTTTGTTTTTTAATTTTTATTAAAATAAAAAAATAATTTTTGAAAAATTAATTGTTTCTCATAAAGAAAAGTTAATTTTTAAGGCTTTACAAGTTTTCCGGAAAAGGGGGATTTTTAATAATTTATTGGAAGGCTTATTATTTTTCTCTGCTTAATTAATGATTGTTTCCGGAATATTTTTGTATTTCCGGAAAATATAAAATTATATTTGTGTTCTTTCAGAAAAAGACTTGTTATATATCTTTTGTTGGCAGATGATTATTTTGTATTTTTTTCTGGAAGGTTTTACAATTTCAAACTAAGAATAATGGGGAAGTTGTTCTTTTTTAAATCTTTTAAATTTCCGATTTAACAGAAAAATTTTAATCAATCAGAACTTAATCTACACCCAAACGATTTTTCTGTAACTAACATTCTTGTGTATAATTTTTTGAAATTTTTTTGTACGCATAAGCGAAATCTAATTATACAATGAAAATTTAAAAGTTTAAAATTAATAAGGAAAAATTTTTTTTTTAAATATGTAGTAATAGTAAATAAATATTTGCTAAAAATGCCACTAAAGCAAACAAAAGGAAATGTGAGAAAAACACATCATAGGCAAATGTGAACATCATAAGAAAATTTGTAATAAAAAAGGGGAACCTAATATATATTTTTGGGAAGCAGGCAAAACGTAATGGGATGGATATACAAATAACCTTTTTACCGATAAATATTTTTTGTTTGTGTGTCTAGAAAAGTGTTAAAAAAGTACAATTTTTTTGGAAAATAATATTTACTGCTCACATTTTTTAAATTAAAAAAATATGGAAATAATTTTAACAAATTTTTAATTAAGCTAGTAGGGTTATTGTAATTTTAAATGCTGTCGAGTTTCTCTCACAACTAACAGAGACAACAAAAAGGAAAAAAGTCAGTTATTGTGGTTGAACAGTTAAAATTATGGTTGACAAGTTAATGGTTAAAATGTTCGAAAAAAACACTAAATCAAGTTGATAATTGAATTTTTAAAGTCAATCTAGGGATCATTTCCGATTTAAAAGAAGAACTTCAATCAATCAGAACTTAATCCACACCCATTCGATTTTTCTGTAACAAAAATTATTCAACCTAGCTCGACGAGGATGCGTCTAGTGATAAGGTTGGCGGAGTTGGATATCTGGAAATTTTCGGTTTGGATATCGGATCCGGGTCCGGATATCCGAAGATTTCCAACTATCCGCCAACCTTACTAGTGAGTTATCGTTTGTATTTTGCTCAACATAAACTTCAATAAATAAGAATTGGGACGAATTGGGTGAAATGAATTGTATGTTCTTGTTCAGGGGCGAATTGTGATCTGCCGAAAATAATTTACCCTAATTTCTTCTTTTGCATTACTCTTACTCCCAAAAAAGACAACCGGAAATATTTGCAGCTCTTCTTTCACGTACTCTTCTTCTGGTAGTTTGATTTTTGTTCCTGAAAAAAAGATGTGTCAGATTAGCACGCACACAAGTCTCCTTCCATTGTCTTTCTACTCTGTTCCGGAAAATGACTGTCAATTCAAGTAAAACAATTTGCCAATTGACATTTTGTCACTAGAATAGAAATTTTTGCAATTGTAGACAAAATGTCCAATTTTGCCCTCCTTGGCATTTTGTCCCCTTGGCCATTTCTTTTCAACTGTCTTTTGCGTGCGTTTTTCTTTCTATTGTCTTTATTCTCTCTCTTTTGTGTCTAACATTTCTCTTTCTATATTTTACTTTAATTTGTTGGATTTTAAACGTTTTTGACTTTTTTTTGGATTTTATTGGAAAAACATGTCATTCTTTTTATTTTCTTTAAAATTATTTTTTAATTTTTTTAGAAAAAAAATAAATTCTGTTGATGCAGTTAAAGCCTTTAGAATTTTCTGAATGCCTGACGGATTCTCCCTTTTTCCGCCAAAATTTGCATAAACACGAAATTGGTTTTTCTTTAATTTTAATTTAATTAAAAATTCTTTTCTTTTAGCTCTTGAACAAACTTCAAAAAAGATTAAAGATGTAGAGCAACAATGTAGAAAGATTCTTTCCTATTCGACAAGTTTGTTTTTTTTTATTTTTTTGACAGGGGAGAATTATAGCTTTAGAATTGAATTGAAGTAACACGGAATGACCCATTTTCGTCCTCCAATTTTGTAAAAGTCCCGGAATGTATTTTATAGCGAAATTAATTAAATGGTGTTACTAAAGAGTTAGACGCTAAGTCAAAATGTTACTACAACTACAAATGCCAAGTCGCAAGTTTTTCGCTTCAAAAATGAAAGCCTAATTTCTTTTTTTATATTTTTTGGATGCTAGATTAGTGCTAGGGTCCGAATATTTCTCTATTTATTATTGATACATTCCTACTTATCTGTCAGCAGGCCCGTAGCCAGGATTTTTTTTTCGGGGGGGGGGGGGGGGGGGTAAGGGGGAATTTTTTTGCCAGTTTAAATTGTAATTTTATTTCCTCATAGCCTAACACCTCTTTTTTATTTAGAACTCAGCTTAGCCCAAAAGCATTTGGCAGAAACCTTAAGTGACTTCAAATTGGGAATGATTGGGACGATGTCTGAAGATGATATGGTTTTTTAAATTTTTTTAACTTTCATTTTTTATATTAATTTAGGCAATGGCTAATTATACTAAACAACTTTCTAATGTTATAATGTTTGTTTTTTATCTATTTTTTAAGGAAATGGGTGGTCCTCTATGTTTACTAGCCTCCCTACTATTTGTGTCCTAGAATTAGTCTTCTTTGGTTACAAGATTTCTTCCTGCAAAATTCTCTCAATGCTAACACTAAACTTATTTTAATAAATTAAAAATTTTTTTCTTCAGAATGATAGAAGAACATCGTTCCAAAACAATTCAAGAGACTGGAGAGCTTTACTTGTCCCCTCTTTTGGCAATGGTTTTTTTTTAAATTTTGATTAATTTAATAAATCAATTTTTAAGGTTGAAAAAATTAATCGTGCGAGAGATGGACGGCAAAGATACAGGTTATAATTTAAATTTTTTATGGAAATTTTAGAAATTCAATTAAATCGTCGGAAATATAGTTATTAATTTTTGTTTTTGACTAATTTAAGAGGGCTTAAGTAAATCTAGGCAAAATTTTTTGTTTTTTTTTTTAATTTTTCTAATTTAAAATGAGCTGAATTTTTCTATCTTTTATTGATTTTTTAAAAATAATTTAAACATTTTTTAGCAAAGAATCAGGAAAATTTTATCAAGCATTGGAAAGAAATTTAAACCTTAAAGTTACTACAACGGTATTTTTATTTAATTCGAATTAAAAAAAATTTTTTAATGTAGTCAAGAAAATCTGATTTTACCTCCATAGATGCCCAATTAGCCGTGCAACAAAAAAGTTTTTGCCAAGCGTCTTTAAATTACGTAATTTTTTTTATTTTTACATTTCTTTTTAAATTTATTTTTTTAAGGTAACTGAAATTCAAAATGTACAAGAAAATGTTAGAATTGAATTTGTGCAGACTATTAGCTCTTTTCTTTATCAATGGCTCTTATTTTGTATTTTCTTAAAATTTTTTTAATTTAATGATTTCTATTTTCGTGAAAATAGAAATCTCTAGAAAATCTGATCTTACCTCCATAGATGCTGTCCGTTCTTTGACCTTTCAGCAAATTTTTGACTCTATATGAAAGGAAGGTCAATTAATCCTTTCGCGTTGGTTGCCTTAAGCTATTACTCAAAAATAGTGAGAAAAATATACGAAAAATAAATATTATTAAGAATATGGAAAAAATTGGATGCCGCCCTTCTTTTTATATAGAGCCAAATTTTTTCTTTATTTTTTTGGAATTTAATATTTCTTCCCAATTAAAAAATCAAAAAACTATTCTTCTTTGTTTTAACAAAATCTAAGCAATCTCATTGAATGACAAATTATAACTTGCGGATTAGACTTGTTGACTTTTAAACGATAACTGAAACCCCTGAATTTCTCCAATTTTTAACAATTTTTAATGTTTCGACTTTCTTTCCTACTTGTAAATTCAATAATTGAACTGAATTTCTAAAATAATTCTAGAATTTTTTGTCGGAAAAGAATTAGCGACAAAAAGAAAATTTGCGGACAAAAATTAAAAATCTCAACTATTTTTAAATCGAAAAAAATATTTTTTTCAGATCATATGGCAAATGCAATACAAAAAGATTTTCAATATACTTACAGCGAAATTAATGACAAAATATTAAAAGCAAAAGAAAACTTTGAAGTACAACAAATTGAGGCTAATGAATTAAAAAAGAAAATGTTGGTTACTTTTATGAGGAATTCGGTAATTTTTTAATTTACAATATTCTGTCCGGAAAGTTGGGAAATTAAAATCTTTCCGGAATTTTCTATTTTATAGGGGGAGGTGTTTCCGGAAAATATATGCTATTAATATATTCAACTTTTCCGGAAATATATGTTCATAACTCATTTAATGTTTCCGGAAGGCTTAATTTAATCATGTGAAGCTTAATTTTTGTGAATTACATTTAACTTTTAGCAAATTTTTATTTCTGTAATATTTTACGTGTTTTCGACTTTTACTTACTTATTTCCGGAAGATTGTATTTTAGCGTATATTTCTAATTTGAATATTTTTATTTCTAAGGAAATCATTTCCGGAAAGATTAATTTACAGTTTTGTTTTATTTTCTTCCCGTAAAAATAAAGACTTAATTTAATCTTTATTTTCTGATCCCAGTCTGTTGACCGTAAATGTATCCTTTCCCCAAATTTAATTTTTTTGAATTTAATTTTTTTTTATAAAAAAAGGTTTTTCAATCCGAAACTGATAAAAGCGGAAATTCAAATATTGGTGATGATGGTGAGCCTCTATCCCCCGGTGTTTTGGGTGGAGGTGCTATAAGTTCTATTAAACAAGGATATTTATATATGCATGATCCTATACGTTTATTGCCAAGTCTGTTTTGAAAATTGTGAAGATTAAATAATTTCTTTTAATAGAAACTATAAGTAGAGATGTCCTTTCTCGTAGCAATTGGACAAAATATTATTGTGTTTATTCGAGAGAAACAAAAATATTTACTTTTATTCCAACGACTAATGTTGTCAAAACGGTGGGTGGTTCTTAATTATATTATTTGGGGATTTTTTTTATAAATTGGGGGCAAGTTTATTATTCAATCATTACAAATTTTAATTTATCTCTCTTTGTTTTTTATAATTTCACAAGGGCGTAGCCATGGGGTAAATTTCAGTGGGGTCTAAAATGTGGTGAAAGTTGTAGGAGGCCAAGAAGCCAACTTATTCACTTTTCTGATCATTTTCCTCCTAAAATTGGGGGGGGGGGCTATAGCCTCAGAAGCCCACCCCCTCTGACTATAGCCTCAGAACCCTTGTAATTCTATATTAAAATTTATTTTTTGGCATTTTTTGCTTCTACTTTCCTTAAAATTTCAAAATTCAAATTTCATTCTTGCTTTTATTTTTTCAATTTTTATCTTTCAATATTTTTTAATTTTTATTCATTATTTATTATTTTGCTTATTTTCTTTTTTTATTTTTACCTTTTTCAACCTTTACGCGCTCTTGGTTATTTCCACATTATTAATGAATGAATAACAACAAATACACACACAAAACAATTTTAATAATAAATAATATTTTCAACATTTAAATGTGTGTCACACTAACAATTGACCATTACCTATATACACACATTTACCTACCTAAATTTATTCTTATTTTATTTTTACAAGGCCATTCTATAATGTATTAAAATACTTTATTTTTAATTTTTGAAAATTCTAAAAAAATTCTCTCATTAAAAATTTTTTTTTATTTATGAATGTCCAAAAAATTTATTTTTAAATAAATTCTATTTTCAATTGCCTTTTACGTTTTTATTGTGGATCACACTTGAGTGATAAAAAGTAAAAAATCAGAGATTTAATTCTCCATTTTTGATAACTGAGTTTTTAAACATCTCAACCCGATCTTCAAAAAATTATTTAAATAAAAGACGCCTCAATTACATCTTCATTTTTACGTACAATTCTAGGATTCGACTGTCAGATATTTCACCGCTTTTGCTTCAAAAATTTTTTTCCTTTAATTTTTATTCAAAAAATTTCTTTAAATTTTATATTCTTCAAAAATTATTTTATTTTTAAAAATTTTATTTTTACAATCAATTGTCCTTTCCATTTAGGAAAACTCTTCAAATAAATAAGCAACAATTTTTTGATTTATCGTGCCTTATGACGTGAGTCACAAAAAGTCTTTTTTATTCCCTCATTATGTGCCCAGAAACATCCTTTCCTTTTTTTCTTTTCTCTATTGGATTCTTGAAAGGATTCCTCATCTTTTTCTTTGTGCCATCTTTTTATTTTTATTTTTTGGTTTAATTTAAAAATAATTGTTAATTGCTTTACATTGAAATAATCAAAATTATAAAATCATGCTAAATAAAAAAGGATGATCTGAAAATCTGATTTTTGGAGTTTCAGTTAAGAATCGTTTTTTAGCTTCAACGGATCCCTTTTTATCACCTGGAATTTTGAATATACTTTAACTGCAAATCTGTTTTTAAATAAGTTCTGGTCAGACTGTCCCAAAGCGGATTTTAAAATTGAATTGCAGACTAGCATAAAAATTCGATTGCAGACAGCATTTGTTCTGGAGTTTGGATTTACCGAGGTCTTTAAAAATGATTTTTGCTGTTTTCATTGTTCTGTTTTATTCCGTCATTTAATATAGGTATATCCCTCCAATTTTCTCTTAATTCAATCCTTGGATTTTGTCTGCCAAAATACTAACAATAAGTCTATTCTTTTCTTTTTGTTTCTAGCACAACCTAAAAATTCTTATATAAATTTTATTTATCCTTTCCCAAAATTTTTTTCTCTCTCACTAAAAGATGTTTATATTTATATCGCGCCACTTTCCTATATCCTTTTATACACTTTACTTGACTACCTATTTTTATAAGGCTGAAAATGGCGCTCATTCTCTTTATTTGTCTGTCTATCTTCCAGCTGATGCTTTGCTGCCGACTTTATTTTCTTTAAAATTTGACTGAGTCATTGACTTGTTTTTTTCTCTTTTTTTATTTTTAAATTTATTTTCCAAACAAATTTTGGTGCATTAAATTTTAAAAAATATTTACAAAGAAATTTATCTTCTGTCTTTTGTGGGTATTAATGTTTACGGAACAGAAAATCATATCAACCGGAAAATTTAAATATGTCGAAAAATATTTGAAAAAATTTGAGCAAAAAAATTAAAAATGAAGTTTCTGGGCCTAGATGTTTTCCCTTTATTTTTATTCGCAGAAATTTTTTTCAATATTTTAAACTTTAATTTAAACTCGCCAACCTTATTTTTAAATTTTTTTAAATTTTTATTTTAAGGATGTCAAAGGCGGTTGGATTGACCATACTGGTAATTATTAAAAAAATTTTAAATTTATTTTTAAGTTTCTTTTAAAAAATTGCAATGCACCCGTCGTGCACCTGATTCTATAGATAAAAGGTGAAAAAATTATTTTTAAAAAATCAAGAAATTTTTTTTAAAGATTTTGTTTTGACGTTGTCCCAGAGAGTCGAACAGAAGTGCTGACATTTCAAGCTTTAAGTGAAATTGACTGCCAGCAATGGTGGGAAATAAACAAAATAATTTTTTAATTATTTAATTATTTTTAATTTAAAGGCTTGAAACTATGGATGGCCAAGAAACTGTTTATGGAAGTGCAACAAACGCCTCTCCTGCTTCTTTGAGTTAATATTAATTTTTTATATTTTTTGTTTTGTGGACAAGAAGAAAGTCCGTAAATTTTCTGAAAATAAAATGATAATTTAAATTTTCCGGAAATTGGAGGGCTAATAGAGATGTTTATTTTTCCTGAAAGTTTTACAAAATTTTGATTTTCCTTTTCAGAAACGTAAAATTCTGATTTTTACTTTTATTTCCCAGAAACATCTTTTTAAAAAAATTTTTTCAACATAAAATTTTCTCTTAACAATTTTTCCTTTTCTTCAGCAATGCTTGATGAACACGGGTTTGAATTTATTGAACGCTGTATAAATGTTATAGAAGAAAAAGGTGTTTTTATATTTTTTGTTTAATTTTAAAATTTTTGTTTTAATAGGAATTACTGAACAAGGAATTTATAGGTAATTTTTGTGAGAATATATTCAAAAATTGTTTACCAACGAATTTTTAGAAAATTAATTTTTTTGATTTAAAAAAATAATTTTATGGGGAAAGAAAAATCAGAATTTTTAAATATTTGCGAAAGAAAAAGAATAAAAAATACAATCAGAATTCTATATTTCCGGAAAAATAATGATTCCTTACCGAAGAATAAAAATAATTATTCTATAAATCTTTTTGGAAAATATACATTTCAATTAACCTTCCTAAAAATACGACCAGAATTTTATTTTTCCAAAAAATAAAAATCAGAATTTAATTTTCAGAAAAGTTGGTGGAATTTTTTGTCTGAAAACTAATAAAAAACTTTAAATAAAAATTAAAATTATAAAATATATTTTAAATTTTAAAGAAATTGTGGAGTAAATTCAAAAGTTCAAAAATTAATGCAACATGCTCTAGACCCTCATCACCATAACAAGCGTTCTGCTTCAGACAAATTAAATTTACTCACAGATTCTGATTTGGAATTAAAAACTGTTTCTTCTGCAATTAAAACTTTTTTAAGAAATTTACCAGAACCTTTAATGACTTATGAATTGCATCAACACTTTATTAATGCTGCTAAACTACATGACGGGTAATTTAATGCAAAAATAAATGTAAAAAATAATTTTTTTAAAGAAATCAACGTGTTCAACATATTCACTATTGGGTATATAAATTACCGTCTTCGCAAAAAAATATGTTGGAAATGGTTATTTATTTTGAGATATTTATAAATAAAATTTTTATAACCTTTACGAATCTGGCTATCCGTTTCTGAAAAAAAGTTCGGGTCCGCAAATTCTCGGTTTGGATATCGGATATTCGGGGGTTTCCCGTGATCCGTCGACTCCATTCTAACCAAGCCAACGTGTGAATTAATTTCTTATACATCTTATAATGTTAGCTCCCTTCGGGCCTTTTTTAACTATCTCTCTTGGGCCTGATTTTTTGATTTTTTCGAGATAGATATGCGATATCCAACTCCATTTTTCCCATTTTCGGTCACCTAGTTTTTTTTTTAAATTTTTTTATTCTTCTACTTTTTCGGATTTAATTTCTAGAAAATTCTTTAATTATACGAATCTTTCCAAAAATTTAAGGTACTTATAAAATTATTTTTTAAGGTAATTAAACATTTACGCCGTGTATCCAACCATTCTTCAGAAAATTTAATGTCAATAAGTAATTTGGCAGTTTGTTTTGGTCCAACACTTTTAAGACCTAGAGAAGAAACTTTAGCTGCAGTAATGGATATTAAATTTTGTAATGTTGTTGTTGAAGCTTTAATAGCTAATTGTGAACATATTTTTGGTAAACAACCCCCACAACAAATTGAACAACCTTTTCCTCCTAAACCTGCAAAAAGTGGACAATTATTAACAACAATAAATAATGAAGGAGGAGGAGGAAGTATTTTGGGAGATGATAAAAGTTTGTCAAGTAGTAAAAGTAGTGGTGGTGGTTATGATGATCTTTTACTTGTGACTCAACAAAATAGGTAGAAAGTGAGAGAGAGGGAGGGAGGGTTAATTCTTTTTTAATTTTAAGGACTCGTGGGGATACTAGGGATCTACCGACCCGGCTTATAATTCCTAGAAATCGGGAATGGAGTTTCTTTGGCTTGTACTTACAAATTAGTTTGTTCTATAACTCTGTATTCTATAATTTAAGCTTAAAACCATTACGCTTTTTGGGCCCAGGAACCCGCTGAATAGGAATCACTATCTTTGAGCTTATCTCTTCATGGGTCTCAGCATGTTTTTCTAGCCCCGCTTAACAAATCATCATATTTTTACAGGCCTTTAAAACCCACAATTACTCCTTTTAACTCAACTGATGGTATTACACTTTCGTCTAACAACCCTAATCATCAACAATTTCCCCTTCCCACATCTCCACAAAGAAGACCTTTTAATGGAGGTGGTGGGGGGAATACTACTTTAAAACAAAAGCCTAGTATTATTTCAAAGCAATTCGAATCACGAAGTGAATTGTGTTTAGCAGGAAGTGGTGTTCTTGGAGATTCAGCAAGTTCTAGCAGTACACCGCCTCCTTCCTCTTCTGGTGCTAATAAGCAATCGGCGGGTATAGCCCCGAGAGGTGAGAAAGCTTAAAAATTAATTTTAAATAATGTCGGTATCTCTTTCCCCCTCATTTTCTCTCTCCAATTATTACTCCACTGGGGAAGGAATTTAATTTTAGTCTGGTAAATTGCAAGTTTATACATAACAATTAATTCAGGCAAAACCTTTGGAAGCTATGCGCCAATGTACAGCCAGCCTTTGCCTACAGAAAAGTATTAAAAAATTAAAAAAAATTTTTTTCTAAAATATTTATTTAAGTATTTACGCAACATTAAGAACCTCCCCATCCAAAACCCCTTTAACCACTCAACAACAACAACGGCCAAGTTCTTCCTCTTCCCAACAATCCACAACTACTTCAGCAACCCCTATAATTCTTTCAAATCGATCAGAAACTTTGCCCCAAACAACAATTTTATCTATGCGGATACCCCCAGCGTATACTAATTTTATTAACCCTGATGGTCCTTTACATCCACCAAGGTATTGAGAAAGGAAAAATTAAAAGAAAATTTTTAATTTTAAAGGAGAGTTCGTACAATTTACCCTTGTGAGGCTGGACATGAAACTGAGCTCAGCTTTGAGTCGGGTAATAATAATTAAATACAGTTGACTCTGGTTAGCACCCCGATATGGGACTAGGATTGCCTGTTTTTGAAAAATCTTCGAATATCCATGGGCTATAACCGTTTTAGACTATATTCAGGTTAGACTATGAGGGTCAACTGTATTTTCAAAAAGATCTTAACTTCCTTCTCTTATTACAGTCGAATTTAATTCTTAATGAGATTCCTGCCCTAACAAACTAAATTTTTAACCTTATCATTTAACCTCCCTTCTAAAATTTCTTTAAAAAATTTTTTAAGGTCAAATAATCACTAATGTCTATGAAAGTAAAGAGGAAGGTTGGCTAGTTGGCACTTTGAATGGTTGTTGATTTTGATTATTTAAAAAATTTTAATTTTTTTTTCAAAGGCAAGACAGGACTTATCCCGGCAAATTATGTCACTTATGTTGATAATTTTTGATAGTTTTCTAAAAATTGTTTTTCAAATTACGACTTTATTTTTATGAAAATAGCTTGTTTAGAGAATGGGAAAAATACTTTCCAAGTTTTTCCTAAAAAAAGAAGGGCATTCCCCCTACAAAGTGCAACATTATTTTTTATGTAAGGTAAAATTTCTTGCTTTCCCAACTCCTCGAAAGAGGTGAATCTCCCGACGGTTTAACTGTCGAGAGAGCTAGGCAAGTAATTTTACTACTACTCCACTATTTAGTCGGACCTAGAATTTACTTACACCTTCAATTTCAGGTACAATTTTTTAAAATTTGGTTGACCGCTACGGGAGTTTAGGTGATTGAGTATTTTTCGAATTCAAAGTATTCGCTTCAAATTATTCAACATTTTTAGTTCCCCAACTACAACCTCAAATTTAAAGGTGGGGGTGTGGTTTATAATGATGTTCGTGACTCGGTTCTCGAGTTGGGAAATTTCCCGGGTTTTTGAGCTCTCGGTCTCGACTTTCAGGGCTTTTCAACTTCCGAACATCACTAGTGGTTTACATACAATTAATTTTTTACTCTCAAATGTGTGTAATTTAAAATCTAGGTCCGTTTTTAGTTGGCACTTTTTTTATTTAAAAATTATTATGACCCCCCTTTTTATATTTTTTTAAAATTCTCACAAGTGATATATTATGTATTATATCTTTTTTTTTAAATAATATATTCCCTCTTCAATATTTAAAATTATTTTAAAGATATTATAAAATGACAAGCAAAAAATCTTTTCAATTTAGATATAATTATAAAAATATTATTTTATATATTTATTTTAGTATAAAAAATTTGACTTGTTGATTAAACAAAAAGTTTGTTCGCAAAAAATTGCGGACAATAGTATTTACCAATTATTTAAGCAAAAAATCCGCATTATAAAAAATTACTAGAACGACAGGGTGAGGGGCAATTCAGGGAATACCAAGTCAAGGAACAGACAAATTTAGGAAAAGACAAGTCAAGGATTCCGTCCTTGATTTGTCTGTTCCTTGAGTTAAACCGACACGGAACAACATGTTTTGTATATTTCAAAAATCCTGATTTTTTGCAAATTTTTCCATTTTGAAAGTTGATATTGTGTAATTTGACCCAAATTAAACATTTTTCTAAAAATTTCCAAAAATTTTTATAATTTTATTTTTTAGTTTTTATTATTTAATTATAAAATATGAGTGAAAAGGAATCAAAAGATGACAAACCTAAAGAATTTGAACAGCAAGTTTTGCAACGAGTGGAGGCTAAATATCATGATGAATTGCAAAATTTGATGGAGACTTGTTTTAATAAATTAGATATGAAAGAGAAAGGCAAGGAAAAAAAGGTTTTTAAATTTTTTGTTAAATTGAGGGATTACTTAGAGATAGGGGAATAAAAATTGTGGTATGGTTGGACTTTTAAGATTTTCCCCAAAAAATTTTTTCTTGAGTTTTCGATATTTTTTTGTATTGAAAGCTCTAAGAATGCAGATTATTTTCTTTAAATTGGTCCTTTGTCTCTTATTTTCTTACATTAGAAAAATGGGCGGTAAATTAAATGTATTATTGTCTTCTTTCCTGATATCCCCACTCCGGGCATGTTTCTATTATTGTGATATAACATCAAATTATAAATTATTCGACGCGACCTGTCGAGTTGATACGACTCGAATTACTATATGTAAATTAATGAGATTGGGTGTATTTGATTAAGTTATGATTAAATAACCTGGAGTACGCTAAATAAATTTTTTTCGGAAAATTTTTTAAACTTCAAAAAATTATTTTTTGAATTTCTAAACTCAAATTTCTAAATATAAAATTTTTCTAAATTTTTAGAAAATACTTCTTTCCCAATCAAAACCTTCAAACAACGGATGGCCTCAAATTCTTCAATTTCAATTAAATTTTAATTTTTTCCCTCCAAAAACTTTAACAGAAATTCAATTAAAAGAACAATTAAATTTATTATTTAAATGTCTTTGTGAAGTTAAGAAGAAAGAAGAAAATTGTTTGAAAGAAGAAAAATCTGTTAAAGATGGACATTTGATCCCAAAATTGGATGGAATTCAAATTACTTGTTTATCTCAACTTGTGGTTCAATATATGTGGGAAATTTATAGAAGAGAAGGTTTTTTTGAAAATATTATTTGGGGTTATTTAATTTTTAAAAAACAAATTTTTTAACTAGAATTTTTTAGTGAGGGAGATGGAAAATTTTTGTGCGCCGAATTTTCGGCGTCGAATGCACCAAAAATTTTGATTTTCAATTTTGGGAGTAAGAAGCCAGATTTTTTTTTTTCTGCTACATGCTAGAATTTTTTCTTATTTCAAAGGCCGTCCTCCCCAAATTTTTTCCTTTTCTCCATTTTGGGAGGGTTGAGGGGAATTCTACCCAGGTTACGGGCCTGGTTCTGTTAAAATTAAAAATGATTTTCTGACATTTATTTGTTGGTTTAATTCCGTTAGTTTATTGTTAAACCGCAGATCTTTAAAGAGGTCCGAGTTTGAGGGTTCGAGTCTTTTTTAAATTAAATTTGTTTTTTGTCTATTTCTTTCACAAAATTTTTTTGAGTTAAATTTTTTTTTAATTTTTAAGTTCTCGTTACTTTTCAGGCCATCAATTAGAGACTTTATTACCAATTATTGCATTTTTGGAGGTTTTTAAATTTTCTTTTAATTTTTTAAAATAAAACAATTAAGTGGGCAAAGGATTTTCATTCAGATTGCACAGCTTCAATACAAATCATGCTTTGCAGACTTTATGGTTTTTAATTAAAAATTTATTTTTTTTTTAATTTAATTTTTTGAAAAGGTATTTTTGGTTGTGTTGAACGAATAAAAGAAATGGAGAAACAAATTCAATTAAAATTTATTCAAAAGGACAGTTTGGCATTTCTTCGGTTTTTTACACCTTATCATTTTGGGCGATTTAAAGAGGCTAATATTTACTATACAGATTTGGGTTGGTTTTTTTAGAATTTTTTTGGGTTTTGGGTTAGGTTTTGTTTAGTTATTTAGGCTCTGTATAATTAAAACTGAAAAATATTTTTTTGTAAAGTTTGCAAATTTTATTCGCAAGTTACTAAAGGGAATCTCTTTTTTTGGTTAACTTACATTACTTTTGGACAGAGTTTACAGACTTACTGGAGTCCTCGTTAGAACAACGAAAAAAATTAAAAAAAGGTCCTCAATTATTTTTAAGAATTTATAAAAATGGCAATTCGCAATCGAAGGAATACTTGCGGATTTCTTACCAAAAATAAAATTTTTTTAATTTTTTAGGTGTTATGTTTGATATGAATGAAAGAGAGGTTTATTTTTTAATTTAAAAATTATTAATTAATTATTAAAAAAAAGACAAATGAATGCCTTGTAAATGCTTACAAAAACAATTCTTTTGCCCAAATTCAAAATTTAATTGAATTTTCTGAAAAAGCAAATAATTCTATTTTTTCTATTGGAGCCGATATTTTAAATCGAATTTTGACTGTTTGTTTTACTCCTTTGGAAGAAAAAAGTGGAGGAGGGGAAAAATTGGCTTCGATTTTAATTGGTGATGAAAAGAGTCATCCTATAGGTTTGGAAATTTTTAAAATTTTTAACAAATAATTTTTTGAAATGCCAACCCTTTAAAAAAATTTGAAAACTTTTAAGATGTCAATATGTGATAATCCATGGGTTAACTCAGATTTTTTTAATAGACATTGTTTTGGTATTCGGATATTTACGGCGGATACAGGCGGATATCCGCAGACATGTTGGACTTATCTATATCCGTATCCATTACCAAGTCTGGGTTATCTAATCTTTTTTTTACATAAAATAAGGGCTAGAAACTTTAAAATTACGGGAGTATCAACTTTAAAAAATTAAATTAAAATAAAAAAAAATTTTTTTAGATTGGGATAAATTGTCAGACAACAGAGATTTTAGTGTATTTTTTATATTTATTTAACCAAAAAAATTATTTTTTAAAGGTATTTCCAACAATAATATCTGATAAATTAATTAAACAATTAGCTGAATATTCATTTACTCAAATGGTTTTTTTTAATTTTTAATTAAATTTTAGTCAAACCTCTCTCTCTTGTAAATATTCTACCTCCAATTCGAGATAAGCTTTAATTTAAGAAACATTTTTAAATTTTGGTTAGCTACTAGGTAGTGATAGAGGGTATGTCTAAACAATACCTTCTCAATTTATGTTATTTTTACCCTCTCATTATTTGATTATTTCCAAAGGGCGAGGTTTGACTGTTTTTTAATTTTTTGTATTTTTCTCTTCATTTTTCAGAAAAATTATTTTTATTTAAAAAATGCAATTATAACGGCGATTGGAAATATTGGAAATATTTTGTTGGAAGATAAAATTGCAAAATTAGAATTGGCAATGGTTGAATGTAATTCTGTTTTGAATAATAAAGAAAAAGATTTTGAGGTTATTTTTTTTTATAATTTATTTTTATTCTCTTTCTTTTTTTAGTATAAGCAAATGATTCTCTATTAATATTTTTAAAAATTTTGAAATCTTTTTTTGTTCGCTAATGCTTAATTTTTATTTGCAAAATTTTTGCGGACAAAAAATTTTTTTGACTTTTTATCAAAATTTTTAGAATTTCTGTTGAAATGCTTATACTTAAAATTTTAAAGAAATTATTTTTTTTTTCTCAAAAAGTGCTATTGCCTCAAATATCTATTTTTTCATTGTCAAATACGAAAAATATACACAAATTCCAGTATTTTTCTAAAAAAAAATTTTTTTTCAATTTTTAAAGATATTTTTCCAATTCTTCACTAAATTCTAACTTATTTTTCCTTTAAATTTTTTATTTTTTTTCAGAATGAAGAAATATTTGAGAATTATATAAATATAAAATTATTAAATAAATTAATTAAAACAACAACTAAATTATTCAATTTACCTCAATTATTATTAAATATTTCTTTGGATATACAAAAACAATTTAATAATAAAAGAGAAGAAAAAAATTTAATTTTAAAATTAAATTTAAATGAAGAAAAAGAGAAGGAAATTAATTTTACAAATTGTTTAAATTTTTTAGAAAAATTTTGGAAAAATGAAGAAGAAAAAGGAGTGGAAAATAATTGGAAGAATAAAATTGAAATTATACAAAATTTGGCGATTGTAATTGAAATATTGGGGTTGAGTTTGGTTGCCTGTAAATTGTTGGAAAATACTTGTAATTGTGAGGAGTTTTTTATTTTTTTTAAATTTAATTTAGTTTAATGTTGAATTTAGTGTTTGGATTTGGAATTCTGGTTTTTTCTAATCGGATTATTTATACTTTCTGGGGAATTTGATCTGTTTCGGTTGGGGTTGTCAGTTTCGCCAGATTCTTCAGTTAACCGAACCAAAAACCGAAAAACCGAACCATCGGTTTTTCGGTTCGGTTTGGTTTGAAACCGACAACCCTAGTCACGGCTACACAATCCGGATTTTGTCAGAACTATTCCAAATTTAAAACTGCATTTTAAAATTATACGCGGGATAGGGAAGAGTCAATTTTTCCTGTTTTAGTACAAGACAATTTCCTTTCATTGAAATAAAATTGATGATTGAATAATCCTGCCATAAGATAAAACTGATAAAATTTCCATTTATTAGCAAATTTACTTTTGATTTAAACTTTTTTACAGGGTGCGGCAAATTAGCGGCCGCTTTTCTTTTGGCTATAACTTTTTTCATTTTGAATGTAAATCGAAAATTCTTTTTTTGCTGGATTCTTGATACTCTAAGAATTTTTTTGATACCAAATAATAGGAATTTTGTTCACAAATTTTAAGGATATGCCGGTCCAAACATTTAAAAGCATCGAAAAACATTTTTTCTGGCCAAATTTTAATTGATCATAACTTCGTCAAAAATTATTCAATCCCGATGATTTTAGTACCAATCGACTCGTCTCGTTAAGGCGCATAGAAATAGCTTATGATCTCATTTTTGAAAATTTAACTCAAAAGTTTTATATTTTCTAAATTTATTTTAATTTATCATTCAGTGAGCCATATCTCGGTTCATTTACGAGATAGAGGCCTGATTTTGACGTCATTCGAATCAGATTGGAGAGCTGATTCGATGATATATAAATTTCTTATATCAAAATAATAGCCTTGAATCCAGGCCAGCTTTTATCCAAAAAATTTTGCTTAAACTTTGAGAGATGATTAATCAGACTAATTTATAAAATTTAAAGGCGATTTTGCTATCAAAAAAATTCTTAGAGTATCAAGAATCCAGCAAAAAAAGAATTTTCGATTTACATTCAAAATGAAAAAAGTTATAGCCAAAAGAAAAGCGGCCGCTAATTTGCCGCACCCTGTAAAAGTCTAAAGCCGAGTCGGATAATTTTATTTGGATTCGGCCGGATTTGGACTAACATAAGTGTAAAAATTTTGGTTTTCTTTAAATTTAAAAATCCAATCTATCCAACATTAACATCAAAATTAATTTTAAATATTTTTTTTAATATTTTTTAGCAGAGCACCTTCAAAGCATTGACAATCCATTAATTACCAGTAGCAGTTCAGATTCCATTAAAAGGAGTGAAAAAACAATAAATAATTCTTCATTCTTAAATTCTTTACGTGCACGTGCCATTCAACCAATCGGTGGAAGTTTAAAGCGAATTAGGCTATTTTTAAGTAAAAATTTTGTTGCTGACTTTAATAAACAACAAATTGAAAATAATTTGAAATTAAACGAAATTATAGAAATTATACCTGAGGTGATTTTTTAATTTTATTGGATAGTTTTGGTGTCTTATAGATTCCCATAAAGATATATTTTACTAAATTTAGAAGTCAGACCTTCACTTATATGAAGAGCTTTTTCGACATTTCAATATTTTAAATTCTTTTAGTTTTTAGGTTTTCTATGACATTTTTGATTATCATTTGAAAGAGGGGTAGGAATTAGGGTTGTTTGATTCGGATATTTGGATCCGAAAAAAGACTTGATTTTCGGAAACTTTCGGTTCGTATATCGGAGCTGGATCAGGATATCCGAAGATTTCCATCCATCTGACACCCTGGCAGGAATTATAATTTCAGATATTTTGCCAAGTTGCATTCACTTCTAAGTTGTTCCAACTAATAAACTAACCCCACTGCCTCATTTTCTTTCATAAAATCATTACTAATTACTCCGCTATTTTAAAATATATTTTTGAAGTAAGTGTGGATTAGGGCATTTTCTTTTTTTAATATTTAAAAATTTATTTTTTTAAGCCATTTCGTGGTTCTATAAATAATTTAATGAAGGATAAAATATTAAATTGGTTAAATGAAAGTATTAATTGTTCTGTTAAAGAAATGAATCAAAACTGTGAATTTTTGCTTGCCAATTTTTGTTGAAAAAATTAAATTTAATAGTTAAATGTATTTATTTTTTAAAAATTTGTTTTTTCTTTGTTTTTATTAAAATTATTGTTTTCTTATTTTAGTAAAAATAATTAGCATTTTTAGCGTCGTAGACGAGAATTTATGTGATTTTAGTAGGCCAGGAAGCTAGAAATCATCGTTTTCTTAAAAACTAAATTGAATAACCGAAAATTTTATTTCCTTAATTTTGACATTTTTCTAAACTTTAAATTTTAGTTAAGAAAATAATTTTTTCTTAAAATTTTTTATTAAAAAACTTTACACCTGGCAATTAATCAGTCGAGAAAAAAGAATTTTTTTAAAGTTAATTGTAAACAATAATTAAATAAATAAATTATGAGCTTAAATATAAATTATTTAAAAATTTTTCGAATTAATTGGCACACGTATAGGTTGACTGTTTTATAAAAGTTTGACGAAAAGTTTTTATTTTAATAATTGACAAGTCTAAAATTTGTCATAGCTTGTAAATATTAGAGGTCGGCGCGGGACGGGATCCCGCGCGGGATTTTGCGGGGTCCCGCTCCCGCAATCCCGCACTTTTTTCGATTTGCGGGATTTTGCGGGATGCGGGATTTTGCGGGGTTTTTCCCGCGGGATCCCGTCCCGCAAAGATTTTTTTAAAAAATCCCGCAAATTTTTCCCGCAAAATTTTTTGAATTTTGCGAGATTTTGGAAAATGGAGAATTTTTACTCCTAACCTTATAAACTAAAAAAATTTTCGCCTGCGGCGCTAGAAAAACAAGAATTTTGGCTCGCTGGCCTTCCTAAAATCTCGAAATTTTTACCTGCGGCGCAGAAAAAGGAAGGAATATGAATACTTGGCCTTCCAAAATTTTTACCTGCCGCCCATGGAATCATCTTTATTACATCGAAACAAAATTGTCTAAATTGTTAATCAAGATTTTTTTCAGCTCAAGCTATTCTAATTTGTATACTCGAATTTTCCGACGAATATGTATGAGCTTGCCCCTTATGATATTTTTGATAATTGGGGACCCGGTATAAGTGCTGATCGTTTGTACCAACTTGTACTCATAATTTGATACGAAGTACGATAAAGTTAAGAACCCGATAAGAACTCGTTAATGATTAGGAAATTGATTTTTTCAATAGATATTGATAATTTCAACGATTTTTGAAAAATCCCGCAATCCCGCGCGGGATCCCGCAAATTTAAATTGCGGGATTTTGCGGGATGCGGGATTTTGCGGGATTTTTCCCGCGGGATCCCGCCCCGCAAAGATTTTTAAAAAAAATCCCGCATGCGGGTTCCCGCAAACACGATTTTGCCGACCTCTAGTAAATATATATTAATAAAATGTTTAACAAACCTAAAAACTGGAGTTCGAACCGGACCAGATTTTGAACCGGATTTTCGGGATCCGGTAGTCCCGATCCGAGATAAAAATCACAAAAATTTTGAAATCCCGAAACCGGTTAAGTTTTTTCGAAGCCGAAACTGAAATTCGTCAAAGCGAATTCAATTTAGAAATTAAAAAATTGACACGTTTTTTGTTCAATTTGGATCCGAGATTCGAAATAAATAATTTGAACTCATTACACTAAGTTACCTAACTATTATGAAAAACTTTAACAAATATAGGTAGGTAATTTCTCTAAAACATGTCTTACGAACAAATTTTCAATAAACATTTTTTCTAAGCAACAAAAATGTTTTGGAAATCTAAAACATTTTTCCCTAAAAAATAACATTTCAAACATATTGTAAAAACAAATTATAAGTTAATTAAACAATGTTTGTCAACCAAATAAACTAAATTTGTCCCAAACAAAAACATTCTCTTCTTCCTTTCAAGAAGAAAAATGTTAATAGGAGAAATATATTCAACAATAATTTATTGTTTTGCTACATTTGGATTGTTTTCTAATTTGTTTTTAATTTGGCTAATTTTACGTTATACAATGAAAGAAATGCAAGTTTATAGCAAAATACTTTTACAAACTTGTTTTGTTGATATTGTTGGGATTTGTATGTTTGTTGTTTCTCAACCGGTAAATATTTGAAGTTTGGGCGCGGGAATGTTTTGGCGTGATTCACTATAACTTTGTTAAATTTCTGTGTTTATGAGGGGCATTTATTTTTAATTAAAATTAATTCAGCTTATTAAAAATAGGTTTATATTTCTGATAATGGTGTTGGCACAATTTGGAATTACGGACCTATACATTACTTACCACATCCATGGCAATATATTGTTTTCCGTATTAACAATTTTATGGCAAGATTTAGCTCAATGAATGTTACTTCATTATTTATTTATCGCTATTTAGTAGTTGTTCGGTAAATACAGGATAATTTCTAAAATAAAACTTTTTATTTAGCAAAGTTGAAATTAAATTTAAACACCAATTATTGTTAATTTTTTCTATGATAATTCCGTTACTAATTTTAAATGTTTGTTCCTTTATATCAAATTATCCAACGCCAGAAATTGAACATTTAACAAATCTTGAGTTGGCAAAATTGTTAGGATTGGATAATTATACAATTGAAAATTATGTTGTTGGACAAAGAACAAGAGTAAGATTGAGTTAAAATTCTTAAAATTATTTTATAAAAATTCTAGACCAACGACCTATCAATTTTTACTGCAAATTATGCTTCAGCATTAACAATAATTAATTATATAATAATTATTTTTTGTGGAATAAGTATTCAAATACATGTTTATCGTCATTGTAAAGGTGTACAAATGACTCAATTACGTAATGTGAATAAACAAATGAGTATTGTTTTGGGGGCACAGGTAAAGCTATATGTACATCAGAGGCGGGTCGGAATTCCGATTCCCCTATCTTAACGACCGTCTTCACTAGAGCGACCCTCTCACCATTCTAGAGCGTCTCCCGACCCCTCTCTGAAGTCGAATTTGAAGCGAATACTTCTAATGCCTCGTTTTTAACCCCGTTTTTCTACGAATTCTTTCCAACATCCAACAACACCAATGGACCACCCTAATATTACTCAAATTGTAAAATAATAATTTGTTTTTAAGGCACTAAAAAAGAGATCAGATAGACCAGATTACATCCCCAGCTTTGATAAAGTTCCCTTAGGATATCGGATCTTGATATTAAAAGATTCACAAGAATCCCCAAACTTTAAATAAAAATACAACTACATAGAACAAGTAGGTAATGTTTAAAAGTAGGTATTAAATTGAAATTTAGAGAAAAAACGGTAACTAACAGGTAATTCTACGAAGTTTTTAGAATAACGCCCCAGAATCCCTTCTCTGTAATTTTTAAATTTATAGGCTGTTCTACCTTTAATAACATATATTTCCAATCTATTTGCCAATTTAAATTTTTTATTTAATTTGCCTGGGTTATATTCTTCGTCTATTATGATATTCTTCACTTCTAGTTTGGGATCTTTAGTTACAGTTTTAAATCCTATTGTGAGCTAACTTATTTTTTTTTAAACTTTAAAAAATAAATTTAAAAGGTAACAATTTTGAGTGTAAGAAATTACAGACAAATAATTTTTCGATGCAAAAATAATTCAAATATTAATCAAGTTGCTCCAATGCCAGAAACTTCAATGCCGGAAAGAACTATACAATATATTAAATAATTATTATATTTTGTTTTAAAATATAATTTGAATAAAATTTTTGAAATTTAAATATTTTGTAATATAGAAACGTATAAAGTCGAGAAATTTTTGTAAGGTTACAAGATACTCCTCAACTTGCGCCAAATATGCCCCTGCCATTATAGAGAATTGTTTGACGTCAGGGGACATGAAGAAAAATTGTTTATATAACACTAATACTGTATTTAACGAAATTGGACTTTTCATGAGAATATTAATAAAATATAAAAGTTTAAAATGAGTATAAAATAAATTAATGTAAACATGTTTAAAGTTAAAAAAGTGTGGGATAATTAACTAAAAATCTTTTCTCATTTTAATTTTCTTAGAATTAAATAAAGTTGTGTTTGGTATAAAAAATTACAAATAATGTTAGTTAATAAAATGTCTCGGCTCTCATAATTGTTATAAGTTTAATGAACCTTCGAGGCCTCTTCTGGCTTAAGGACTAGAATTTTCAGCAGGAGTCAGCCTCTGCTGAATAAAGCTATAGATTTGTAAGGTTGGTCACTCAAGGAAGTGCGAACTATTACCCAAAATTATTCCACATGTCTTCAACTCAGTATAGAAGCAAGGGGAAGGGAACTTCGATAATTCTTGATTGAATTTGTTCCTTATTTATTTCTTTTCATTTAAATTTTATCTGATCCTATTATCTTAATTTGACACTCTGTATATAATATATTGTTTTAAGAAGAAAATACCTAAAAATGTTAATAGGAGAAATCTATTCAACAATAATTTATTGTTTTGCTACATTTGGATTGTTTTCTAATTTGTTTTTAATTTGCCTAATTTTACGTTATACAATGAAAGAAATGCAAGTTTATAGCAAAATACTTTTACAAACTTGTTTTGTTGATATTGTTGGGATTTGTATGTTTGTTGTTTCTCAACCGGTAAATAATTAAATATTTGGGCGCGGGAATGTTTTGGCGTGAGAAAGTAATTTTTTCATCGAAAAATAGGTTTATGTGTCTGATAATGGTGTCGGCACAACTTGGAATTACGGACCTATACATTACTTACCAAATCCTTGGCAATTTGTAATTTTAATTTTCAATAATTTTATGATGAGAGTTACTTCAATGAACGTCTCTACATTATTTATTTATCGTTATTTTGCTGTTGTACGGTAACCCTTCAAATAATTTATTAAATAAAACTTTTATGTAGTGGTCTTGATGTTAAATTCAAACACCAGTTAAAACTAATTATTGGAATGATAATTCCAATATTTATATTATATATTTTTTCTTGTATTTCAAACTATCCAACACCAGAATATGAGCATTTAACAAATCTTGAGTTGGCAAAAACATTAGAATTGGATAATTACACAATTGAAAATTATGTTGTTGGAATGAGATCAAGAGTAGGTTATGCATTTAGCGAAATTCCAAATTCATGACCCAATTCAGTACAAGGGCAAAACGGGACAAATATTTTTTTTGGGATTTTTCTATGTGCGATGGGGATTCAAATGATTTGGGGATTCAAATGATCCCTTCGCTTATTTGAATTTCATAACTACACTTTCTGAAGCACAAAATAAGCAATGACAAAATAATAAATCTTTTTTCCAATCATATAAATCGACCGAAAATGAAGTCTTGGAAAACCTGTCGCAATAAAATTTGATCCAAATCACTTGAAAATTTTTTTTTTTAATTTTCAGACTAGCGACCTATCAATTTTTACTGCAAATTATGCTTCAGTATTAACAATAATTAATTATATAATAATTATTTTTTGTGGAATAAGTATTCAAATACATGTTTATCGTCATTGTAAAGGTGTACAAATGACTCAATTACGTAATATGAATAAACAAATGAGTATTGTTTTGGGGGCACAGGTAAATAATGTGTTATTTTGGACGCCTAAAAAGTTTTAAAATTTAAAGAGTTATAAGTTTCGGATGAGTATAAAAATATAAGTCTAAGCCTATGATGAAATCAATTTATGTGATTAGAAAAATTGACCTGATAAAATTGGAAAATTGACCCTTACTTTTTCGGAGACTTCTGATTATTTCTTTTGACATCCAAGATCGAAAATTTACAGAAGTTTTAGGTGACCGAGAGATGTCTTGGACATCTCTAAATAATTCCTTTATTTTATTATTTATAGGCAATTCTACCTATATTATCTTATCTCACTACCTTATCTAATAATCTACATTTTTTATTTAATTTGCCTGGATTCTATTCATCATCTATTGCAATATTCTTTAATTGTAGTTTGGCATCTTTAGTTGCTGTTTTAAATCCTATTGTGAGTTTATTTATTATTTTTTTAATTAAAAATAATAAATTTAAAAGGTAACAATTTTGAGTGTAAGAAATTACAGACAAATAATTTTTCGATGCAAAAATAATTCAAATATTAATCAAGTTGCTCCAATGCCAGAAACTTCAATGCCGGATAGAACTATACAATATATTAAATAGATCTTTGAGTTTAGAATGAAATTAGAATAAAATTTTTGAAAAATAAATGTTTTGTAATTATTTAAAAAAATAAAATTAAAAAATATACCGGAAAACAAAGAAAATACTAAAAGTTTCTTTAGCTTAATGTTTTTTAGCTTAATGAATTTGTTGATGGTGCCATCACCCGATTTCTTTATTTTAGCATTAGCCTCGTAAATTTAGTTAATAAAGCAAAGCAGCTTTGCTATAGCTATTTCTCTCCTTTAGCTAGTGGAAAAGGTTATTAGGCAGCTGGGAGCGAACCAGCATCTTCAGTAGACCGGACTGCACCAGTAGACAGTTCAGTAGACCGGACTACACCACGCCGCCTACTGCATAGCCTTAGGAATTAAATAGCTATATGTATGCTTTACAATACTCTATGATGAACTGATATAATTGTAAATACATGGGGGCGCTTTATCGTCTTAAATTAATCTGTTTAGTTACAATTGTAATTTTTAATTGTAATTTTTACAACGCCAATAGTAGCATAATTAAAACCTTCATAAAACAACACAGCTTTTTGCATAAAACTAAAAAAAACATTGAAAAATAAAAATTTAAATAAAATAAAAAAAATATTATAATTAATTTAACAATTATTTTAGCAAAAAATTAAAAAAAAATTTGTTTTAATTTTCTTACTGTAAGAAAATTTGTTTGGTACATGAGAATCAGAGCTGCACGAAAATAAAATTTCTTCTCAACGAAACCAAAAAGAAAATTGAAAATAAATTTTTGACTAGGAAATGATGCTTCTCGAAATGCATTAAATATTTACTAATAAAATTCTCGAATGTTTGCCTCCAAATCCTCTGATAACCTCCTTGATTCCTCCAAATCCTCTACTTACATCCCCGATTTAGTAGTAAAAGTTAAGGGGGAGTTGGAGGGATTAAGAGGGATTGTGTGAACTAAGAGGGATATATTAATAAGGATTAGTTGGAGATATTTAGATTATTACTAACTCCCTATCCAAAAATATCAGGCGTTTTTATGCTCGAAAGTCTTTAAAAAATTCCACGAAAAACAAGATAAAACAAACATTTTCGTACAGTTTTGATGGGAAAATTATTAATGTTTAAAATAAATGTTTAACTTAAGTAAAAATAATTTTCTAATTAATTATTAAATTTCAAAGGGTGGGATAATTTTTTATAAATATTTTACACAAATAAAAGAAATTAATTTGTACTATTAAAATTCATAAGCAAAGAAAAAACTCTCTGAATTATTTTATACCTTTTCAAAAACATTTTTGAAATAATTAGAGTATGTTTTACAAAATGTAAAACAGTTAACATAAATTTATGATAAATAAGTTTAATAACGCTTTTGTTTGAAAACATATTTTCGTTCTTACAAACATGTTTGTTTTTAAGTGTGAACATTAAAACATGTTTACGACCGCAAAAACATTTACTAAAAACATGTTTTTCCCAAACATTTTTTTAAAATAAAAACATTAAAACATGCTGTAAAAACAAATTAAGTTAATTCAACAATGTTTGTCTACCAAATAAATTAAATTTGTCCCAAACAAAAACATTCTCTTCTTCCTTTCAAGAAGAAAAATGTTAATAGGAGGAATATATTCAACAATAATTTATTGTTTTGCTACATTTGGATTGTTTTCTAATTTGTTTTTAATTTGGCTAATTTTACGTTATACAATGAAAGAAATGCAAGTTTATAGCAAAATACTTTTACAAACTTGTTTTGTTGATATTGTTGGGATTTGTATGTTTGTTGTTTCTCAACCGGTAAATAAATATTTGGGCGCGGGAATGTTTTGGCGTGAGAAAAGTAATTTTTTCGTCCAAAATAGGTTTATGTTTCTGATAATGGTGTCGGCACAACTTGGAATTACGGACCTATACATTTTTTGCCAAATCCATGGCAATCCATTATTCTCCGTATTAATAATTTAATGGCAAGAGTTACCTCGTTGAATGTCTCTACATTATTTATTTATCGGTATCTGGTGGTTGTACGGTAAACTTTTACTGTTGTACTTCTTGAATATACATATTTAATGTTTTTATGTATATAGCGAGGTTGAAGTTAAATTTAAACACCAATTATTATTAATTTTTGGTATGGTAATCCCATTACTAATTTTAAATGTTTTGGCTTCAATTTCAAACTATCCAACACCAGAAAATGAACATTTAACAAATTACGAACTAGCAAAAACACTAGAATTGGATAATTATACAATTGAAAATTATGTTGTTGGACTTAGATCGAGAGTAGGTTATTTTAGAATTTTTAATTTTTTTAAATTTTAGACTAATGATCTATCAATTTTCACGTCGAATTCTCTTTCAGCATTAACAATAATTAATTATATAATAATTATTTTTTGTGGAATAAGTATTCAAATACATGTTTATCGTCATTGTAAAGGTGTAGAAATGACTCAATTACGTAATATGAATAAACAAATGAGTATTGTTTTGGGGGCACAGGTAGTATCATTAAATTTATGTTTATTTGAATTTAGAAAACAAATACATATGTAGTAACAACTGAATTTAAAAAATTTAAAAATTTATTTATTTTAGGCGATTCTACCTTTAATAACCTATATCACCACTTTATTCTCCAATCTAAATTTTTTATTTAATTTGCCTGGTTTATATTCATCATCTATTTTTATATTTTTTAGTTGTGGTTTGGCATCTTTGGTTGCTGTTTTAAATCCTATTGTAATTTTATTTATTTTTCTTTAAAATTAAAAAAAAATAAATTTAAAAGGTAACAATTTTGAGTGTAAGAAATTACAGACAAATAATTTTTCGATGCAAAAATAATTCAAATATTAATCAAGTTGCTCCAATGCCAGAAACTTCAATGCCGGATAGAACTATACAATATATTAAATAATTAAATTTTGAATTAAATAATTACTGATTTTATTAAATAAAATTTAAAAATATGTATATTTGTAAAGTATAAACTTAAAATAATTTCGAGTAGTTATGATCAGAATTTCGTTATTTATTTGTGTAATCTATTTGTAGTCCTTAAAATTTAATAGAAAAAAGATTCATGAGAATACTGTTAAAGTTTAAATAAAATTTTTAATTGTAAGTAAACATACCTTAAATTAAAAGTGTGGGCTAATTTTAATTTTAATTAATTTTTTAAAATTATTTTATAGAAAAATTTTTATAATATACACTTTTATTTTTCAACACCGTAGAAAAAAATTACCCAAACAAAAAATGCTTCCCCTAAAACTCATTCAACTTACTTAAAAGTAAGCGGAAACTTCAATGCTTGATAGATTTAAATAATTATCATGCTTTGTTTTAAATTATTATTTGAATAAAATTTTTGAAAAATAAATATTTTGTAATATAGAAACATATAAAATTAAAAAACAATCTGGGCAAATATTGAAAGAAAATAAGTCATTCCCTAAATTCGATCAGAGGTCAATGGCTTTGGAGAAAATATTTAGTTTGACCACTCAATAACTAGACATATCTTATAATTAATGAGAAATACCAAATAATTGCACTCATCGAGTTATAATAGCTTTTAATGAGTGATTAGCTAGATCTGTCAATTTAAAGAAAGGATGTCATTTATCGATGGGTTTCGAAAGATATGATATTTAGTAAACAAGTAAAACAAAGCTAGTTGCTCTTCTGCTATTGCAAATAGTTACTTCGCAAGCAACTTCTGTTGACAGGACTGATGTGTTATGTTCCATTACACAACGCCGCATCCGCAAGTCCCGTGCTTAATATATAATTATTGGCATCTTGACATGTTGATAAAAAATATTTTTTATTAAAGAAATATTAAACCTGGCAATTAGTCTATAAAATCTTAAAAGTTAAACGTAAACAGTAATTTGATGAATAAATTACGAGCTTAAATTGGTTAAACAAAGTTTTTTAAACATCTGTTATTTAAAGTCAATTTTTAAAATTTTTCCTTTCAATTAGAAAAGTTTCTTTAATTTTACTTATATTTTATAAAAATATCGAACTCTTCAACAAACAACTTTTGTTGAAGAAAACATTTCGTGTTGTGATTGTAAACAAAACTTTAAACATAAAAACATGTTTTATACTTATAAACATATAGAGAAACAAATGTTTTTCTAAAAAGATTAAACTTGTTTTGTACACAAACGTGTTTATATAAACAATAAATTGTTTTACAAACAAAACATGAATAAATAATTAAAAGAAACATTCTCTTCTTTATTTAATAAGAGAAAAAATGTTAATAGGAGAAATATATTCAACAATAATTTATTGTTTTGCTACATTTGGATTGTTTTCTAATTTGTTTTTAATTTGGCTAATTTTACGTTATACAATGAAAGAAATGCAAGTTTATAGCAAAATACTTTTACAAACTTGTTTTGTTGATATTGTTGGGATTTGTATGTTTGTTGTTTCTCAACCGGTAAATACTTAAATATTTGGGCGCGGGAATGTTTTGGCGTGATTGACTATAACTTTGCAAAGTTATCGAATTCCTCTTTTAATTGGAATACTTTGAATGTTTAATCAATTTATGCGTCAAATGTTTTTGCGTCCAAACATCTTTTTAATTTATTTAAAACATATTTTTCATTAAAATAGGTTCTAGTATTTGATAATGGCACAGGCACAATTTGGAATTACGGCCCTATACATTTGTTGCCAAATCCTTGGCAAAATATAATTTTACGTGTCCAAAATTTTATGGCAAGATTTACCTCAATGAATGTCTGCACATTATTTATTTATCGTTATTTTGCTGTTGTACGGTAACCCTTCAAATAATAATTAAATATGTAAAACTTTTTGTAGTGGTCTTGATGTTAAATTTAAGCACCAGTTAAAACTAATTATTGGAATGATAATTCCAATATTTATATTGACTATTTGTGCTTATATATCAAATTATCCAACACCAGAAACTGAACATTTAACAAATCTTGAATTGGCAAAAATGTTAGAATTGGATAATTATACAATTGAAAATTATGTTATTGGACTTAGATCGAGAGTAAATTATTTTAGAATTCTTTAAAATTTGTCAATAAAATTTTAGACAAATGACTTATCAAATTTTACTTCAAATTATGCTTCATCATTAACAATAATTAATTATATAATAATTATTTTTTGTGGAATAAGTATTCAAATACATGTTTATCGTCACTGTAAAGGTGTAGAAATGACTCAATTACGTAATATGAATAAACAAATGAGTATTGTTTTGGGGGCACAGGTAATGCTAGAATGTTATCAATGGCAACAATTACCCCATTAGTAACTGCAGTCCATAGTTAGAACAAGTAATCTAACTTTACCCATATCAATCAGCTTTATGCGGCTAGGAAACGTTTTTCTAGCGTATACAGAACTGTGTTCCAGATAATGGTGTTATTATGTCCCTAGATTTAATATATCTCAATTTTTACTCACAGACAATACTTCTAATAAACAGCAATCTTAACCTGCAAAATTAAAAACATATCAGGTGTAAACAGAAAAAATTTGGGTGGATTTATACAGGGTGCGTAAAAAGTTCCCGGAATTTTTATAATTTCAATTATTGGGTTTAAACTTTGATTTTTACAACAAAATTTGTTGTTAGCACTATTTTTTGGTTTAGAAAACATTTAGTTTACAATTATTTTTGAGAGAATAAAAGTCGAAGAGCCCTCGCAAAGCTATTTATTTACAAGTCTTATGAACGTTTTGTTTGTGTAAACTTATTTTTATTTTGAAATTAAAGAAAATAAATTCATTTTGATCAAGTCCGGGAACTTTTTACGCACCCTGTAATTTTGCAACGCACTTTGTTGAGAATTTAGATAAAATTATTTATCTTTCAAGTTTAAAGGCTATTCTACCTTTAATAACATATATTTCCAATTTATTTGCAAATTTAAATTTTTTATTTAATTTGCCTGGACTATATTCATCATCTATTGTAATGCTACTTAGTTGTAGTGCGGGATCGTTAATTGCTGTTTTCAATCCTATTGTGAGTTTATTTAGTTCTTTGAAAATTAAAAAAAAATAAATTTAAAAGGTAACAATTTTGAGTGTAAGAAATTACAGACAAATAATTTTTCGATGCAAAAATAATTCAAATATTAATCAAGTTGCTCCAATGCCGGAAACTTCAATGCCGGATAGAACTATACAATATATTAAATAATTTTTGAAAAATATTTGTAATAAATAACACATTTAAAGCTCTTTGTTAAACGTGTAGAAAAATATAAAAATGATATTGAATGCGATCCCCAACCCTACATACAAATGTTTTTGTCAGATAATTATCTTTATACATTATTAGACCGGGTTTCCCGAGCCGGGTAGCCGGAAACCGGGGATTTCACACAAAAATTTTTATGTCCTATTAAATTTTATATGAAATCCTACTTTTGTTTTTAAAGACATTACGTGACAAAAAAAATTTTTTTAATTAAATATGTAAATAAAATTGTTAATAGTTGCGTGAGGTTTTTTTTTCAAATATAATTTTTAAAATTTATCTGTCCTTTGCGTTTACAAATATGCACTTTAAGTTAAATTTCATAGTATTTTATAATTTAAAATAATGAATAAATAAAAAACTTTTTTTTTCTAAACAAACTTCTAAAAAATTAAAGTTTTATACCTGGAAATAATTTTCTCTCAAAATTTGGTCAAAACCTTTTGGATAAAAGCTGGCCTGAATTAAAGGCTATAATTTTGATATAGAAATTTTTATATCATTAAAATCAGCTCTTCAATCCGGTTCTATGACGACAAAATAAAGAGGTTATAACGTGAATAAACCGAGATAAGGAGCAAACGAAATAAATTGAAATAATTTCGGCAAATATAATTTTTCTGGTGAAACTTTCAAAAAGAGATTATAAGTTATTTTGATGGTTCTTAACGAGTTGAGTCGATTGTATTTTGGTCAGATCAGAAATCATTCAGACAATCAGATCAATTTTGCCAAAATTAGATTGAGATATACCCCAGAAAACAAATAATTACCCCTAAAGAAATATTACCGTTATGTACCTATGTTTATTTCATGGTGTTTTCAGAAAGCATTCTTTATTTAAGAAGAAAAATGTTAATAGGAGAAATATATTCAACAATAATTTATTGTTTTGCTACATTTGGATTGTTTTCTAATTTGTTTTTAATTTGGCTAATTTTACGTTATACAATGAAAGAAATGCAAGTTTATAGCAAAATACTTTTACAAACTTGTTTTGTTGATATTGTTGGGATTTGTATGTTTGTTGTTTCTCAACCGGTAAATATTTGAAGTTTGGGCGCGGGAATGTGTCAGTTGACATCGGTCAATGGAAATATACTAGGAGTAATTAAAAAGGGATTTTGATGGATTAACATAGATATAGAGGGATTTAGTTGGTTTATTAGGGTTATCAGTGAATTTGGGTAATATCGAGGGATTAAGGGTGATTTCCCGTGCTTGATTTCATCTCATGACTATTTACTCACACTTAGTTTGTTGGTAGAGTGTTTTTTGATAGTAGAAAACCATTTTGAAAAATCGGGGAGAGAACCGAAAAAGTACTTAATTTTTTATTTAAAAAAGGTTTTTATATCTGATAATGGCATTGGTACAGTTTGGAATTACGGACCTATACATTTCTTACTAAATCCTTGGCAATTTATTCTTCTCCGTATTAATTATTTTATGGCAAGGGTTACCTCGATGAATGTCTCTACATTATTTATTTATCGCTATTTTACTGTTGTACGGTAAATTTAGCTGAGAAGTTTTAAAATTATGTTTTTATGTAGCAAATTTGAAATTAAATTCAAACACCAATTATTGTTAATTATTTGCATGATAATTCCATTAATAATTTTAAATATTTTCTCTTGTATTTCAAACTATCCAACACCAGAAAATGAACATTTAACAAATCTGGAGTTGGCAAAAACATTAGAATTGGATAATTATACAATTGAAAATTATGTTGTTGGAATAAGATCAGGAGTAAGTTAAAATTTATTTGGTGTCTGCAGCTTCTATTCACAGAACCGTTAAGGCCCGGATATCAATAGTCTCTACCCAACGGAAGTTCTCAGACTGTGCAAATAACGCCACATACTGACATTCTCGGAGAGCTAAACGTCACCCATTATCTAATCTGGTTCATATAAGCTCTAAAATAATAGACTAAGTCAGATCACTTATTCTTCATTTATTTGAGCAACCGGCCTGCCAATCCATCTTATCTTATACACAACTAGGCACTGGGAATTGGACCAACCCTTTTCAGAAAAATCTATTAAACACAAAACAAGACAAAAAATTTTCGTCCATCTCTGATCCCGACTTCGGAGTTTAATTAGTTATTTAAAACATCTGAAGAATACCTTGATAAATTATTTTATTTGAAGAGGATTTTTTGATAAAAAGATTTATGTTTATACAATTTTTAGACTAATGACCTGTCAAATTTTACTTCAAATTTTGCTTCATCATTAAATATAATTAATTATGTAATAATTATTTTTTGTGGAATAAGTATTCAAATACATGTTTATCGTCATTGTAAAGGTGTAGAAATGACTCGATTACGTAATATGAATAAGCAAATGAGTATTGTTTTGGGGGCACAGGTATGGAACAATAGACAACAATTTAATTTATCAACAATTTAATTTATCAATTTTATAGGCCATTCTCCCTTTAATAACACATCTCACCAACTTATTCGGCAATTTAACTTTTTTATTTAATTTGCCTGGTTTATATTCATCATCCAGTACAATATTTTTTAGTTCCAGTTTGGCATCTTCAATTGCTGTTTTAAATCCTATTGTGAGTTTATTCATATTTCTATATTGGATTAGTATATTGGATTAGACTTGTCTGAGAGAATTTTTGGAGAACGGGGATGTTGAGGTTTCTGTTTTGCTCGTATCTTAGGTTTCTGTTTTGTTCGTGTCGAATACGAGTAAAATTTAGGTACGAACGTCTGGCGACAAAAAGTTTATCAATCTAGCTTTATAAATTATAACTGTTTTATAATAATTCGATTAAATAAATTCCTCAAGCTTAAATATCTAGCTAATGTATCTTTTTTAAACTTTAACAATATTTAAAAGGTAACAATTTTGAGTGTAAGAAATTACAGACAAATAATTTTTCGATGCAAAAATAATTCAAATATTAATCAAGTTACTCCAATGCCAGAAACTTCAATGCCGGATAGAACTATACAATATATTAAATAATTATTATTTGACAATATTTTAGCTATTTTAAAATTATAATTTAACTTTTCGTGTCTAAATTGTTTATTTCAAAATTAAATAAAAATTAAATAATAAAATTTTAATGTAAAGTTGCGTGCCATTTTCAAAAAAATCCCTCGTATTTTAACATTTATTAAATAATTATTAGCAATTAAAAAGAGCTAGGTTCTGAACATTTTAAACTTGCCCTTTCCGTAGCAACACATGAAGCGGGGTACTTTATGGATATGTCACCCCCCTCCTATTTTGAGTCTCAGAGTTTTCCTTAAACGTAGAAAATGGTCAGAGATTATTTTCTTCTCCATGTCAATCATTTTTTTCCTCTTCAAGTATTTCGCTTGTTTATTTTGCCTTTTCACATATTTTGTACTTACATTTCACTCATTTCGTTTCTACATTTACCACATTTCACTTATTTTGCTTGAACAAAGGAAAATGATTGACATGGAGAAGGAAATAATCTCTGACCATTTTCTACGTTTAAGGAAAACTCTGAGACTCAAAATAGGAGGGGGGTGACATATCCATAAAGTACCTGAAGCGGTCACTAGTTAAGCTTTAGTTGGTGTTATTCGACTCAGCTCATCAAGCTTTTTATGAGCTATTATTTGCATATTCAATTTTTTCACCCCAAAATAAGCTTATTCCCACATTTTGGAAAAGCTCATTTGTTCGAATAGAAAATCCGAATTTTACTTTAAAAATAATAAACTTTGATAGATGATTATAAATAATTTATTAATTAAAACATTTCTCTTAAAAAATTTTTTTTCATAAAAGAAAGGTTATTACGTCTAGCAATTAAACTTTAAAAGTTAATTGTAAACAATAATTATAACAGATAAATTACAAGCTTAAACAGAATGTTAGATATTTTTTGAATTAATTTTTTTAAAAGTTAAAACATCTGTTATAGTTTTAAATAAATTTTTGCGAATTTTTCCTTTTTTCTTATTTAGTTAAAAAATTTTTTAAAGTTTTTTGAAAATATTTTAAGTCAAAACCTCCCAAAATACCTAATAAAATGCTTAGTTTTAACTTATTAAATTAAATGAGCCTGAGCTATATTTTGGCAAATTCTATAGACTTTCTAATTGGCCCGAAAAAATTTTTTTATTCAAGCTATAAGGTGCTCAAATATTTGTTTGAAGCCCTCTTCCCGTTGATATTAGGATTTTAGATATTAACGAAGACATTTTGTAGGAATTAAAAAACATTTTTTAAGAAGAAAAAACCTAAAAATGTTAATAGGAGAAATATATTCAACAATAATTTATTGTTTTGCTACATTTGGATTGTTTTCTAATTTGTTTTTAATTTGGCTAATTTTACGTTATACAATGAAAGAAATGCAAGTTTATAGCAAAATACTTTTACAAACTTGTTTTGTTGATATTGTTGGGATTTGTATGTTTGTTGTTTCTCAACCGGTAAATAAATATTTGGGCGCGGGAATGTTTTGGCGTGATTGTCTATGACTTTTTTTAATTTATGTGTTTCTGAGCACAAATAGGACATTTATCTTTAAGAATTAATTTGTCTTATTAAAAATAGGTTTTTGTAGCTGATAATGGTATCGGCACAACTTGGAATTACGGACCTATACATTTATTACCAAATCCTTGGCAATGTATTCTCCTCCGTCTCAATCACTTTATGACAAGATTCACGTCAATGAATGTCTCTACACTATTTATTTATCGTTATTTTACTGTTGTACGGTAAACTCTTCTGAAATATTTAAAAAAATACTACAAAGTTCTAGCTTATTGAGTTCTCGATTCCTTTGTTGGCCACGAGACACGTTACTTAAACTTATATAAGATATACATATAATGACACGGATCATCGTGAAAACACCCAATTACTCCCTTGTAACGAACACACAAAGGAAGATTCCCGAACTAAGCTACTCATTATCTAATTATCAAATAAAATAAAGCTCAAATAGAATAATCTAAATCAGCTTAACATACATATTTAAAATAACATATAATATTTCAAAAACTTTTTTATGTAGCGGAGTTGACATTAAATTTAAACACCAATTATTATTAATTTTTGTTGTAATGCTACCTAATATTGGATTGAATGTTTGCGCATATTTTTCAAACTGTCCAAGTCCAGAAAATGAATATTTAAAAAATCTTGAGTTGGCAAAAATGTTAGGATTGGATAATTACACAATTGAAAATTATGTTGTTGGACTAAGATCAAGAGTAAGTCAAAATCATTTTTAAACTATTTGGCAAACGTCTCGAGACGGATTAAACTAAAAACATTAATGTAAGAGAAGTATTCAGTAGAGTATAAAATCAGAAAAAAATTAATTGATATTTAATTAATCATGTTCTTTTAAGCCACTACTCTATAAAAATATTGTAATGATTCTATTTATAACCTCTCACTGAAAGTCATTCCCTAGGAGAATGTTAAGAAAAGGCCTGTGAGAGCTTTATATCAAGAGTACTTTATAATAATAAAAATTATATTATTATAGACTAATGAACTATCAAATTTTACTGCAACTTACGCTTCAACATTGGCTATAGCAAACTACGTTATAATTATTTTTTGTGGTATAAAAATTCAAATTTGTGTTTATCGTCATTGTAAAGGTGTAGAAATGACTCAATTACGTAATATGAATAAACAAATGAGTATTGTTTTGGGGGCACAGGTATGGAACGATAATATACATATACTGAGGCTAGAATATAGACATTTAGAGGGGAAAGACATGAGACTGATGTCAGGGATGGGTCATGTTATACAATACCCGGTTTTTTCGACCCGACCTGACTTCTTTCTCAACTTAGCCCCACATTCCTGCATAGTGGGCGTTATGGAGAGATTGCTACCTTTAATTAGTTAAGAGTAAACACTTTTAAATTAAAAAGTCAGCAAAACAAAAATTTAAATTTATTATTTTAGGCTCTTTTACCTCTAATAACTTTTCTCAGCCAAATATACAATAATATCGATGCTTTAATTAATTTACCCGTTATATATTCTTCATATATTGGAACATTTTTGCCTAGTTCTTTGGCATCTTTAATTGCTGTTTTAAATCCTATTGTGAGTTTATTTATTATCCTTAAACTTTAAAAAAATAAATTTAAAAGGTAACAATTTTGAGTGTAAGAAATTACAGACAAATAATTTTTCGATGCAAAAATAATTCAAATATTAATCAAGTTGCTCCAATGCCAGAAACTTCAATGCCGGATAGAACTATACAATATATTAGCTAGAGTATCGTTTATCAATAAAACAATAATATTTTTTATTTCTAAAATAACGTGATAATAAAAGTGTTTAAACTGTGCTTGTGAACCTTTTTTCTTCTCGATTTTCATACCCCTGAAATCGAAAACCATAGGGGCGACCAAGCTGATTTTTGGAGCTCATTAAGCTTAATTAACAAAAAAAATTTGGCAAAAGTTTGACAATCCTTCCTATCACCAAAAATTCTGTTCGTCACATTTTCAAAAATGTAAAAAACTTCTCATTTGTCAAAAACATTTATGTAAATTAAATTAGTAATACATATGTATATACAATTTTCTAACAGAAAAATAAAATTTTTAATTTTTAAAGATTTAAAGAGCCATTCAATAATTGAGGCATTTCTTTTTTATTTTCCTCTCCCTCATTTCCATTTTCAATATCCAACCTTTCCATTTTATTAATAATAATTAACGGATTTAATTCTAAATTGTTGTTGTTTGTAGATGGTTGTTGGTCTAAATTAATTTGTTGTTGTTGTTGGTTGTTTAAATGTTCTCTACTGTGGGAACGGACTGGAGAAGCTGTGACACTGCCTTCTGGCAATCTAGAAATTTAAGAAAATTATTTAAAGATTCTAAAAATATTTTTAGAATAATTTTTTTCAAAAAAACCGACGAAGATTTCCTTCGATGTCTCCTCCCTGGATGTTCTAACAACGAATCGTTTTCAATGACTGGTTCGCGAAATGGATTTCTATAATATAAAATATTATTAATTTTTTCTCAATTTTTAATTAAAATTTATTTCCAATTTTGATAGACCATAAATTTAATTTTTTCATTTGTCTTTTTATCAGGAAAAAATAAAAAAATAAAAATTACCCAAAATGCTTTTTCCTTCCCATAGCCTAAATAAATAAAATTAATTTTTTAATTTATTTAAATTTTAACACTTGCTCACCTTCACAAGAATTAAAGTTCCAAGATGAGGAATGATACGAACAGCTTGATTAACCTCCTCTTGAGTAACTGGAAAAATTTAAAAAATTGTTTGAAAAAAAATTTTTTTAATTTACCAGTAACTAAAGAACAATTTTCTTCTTCAGTGGGCATTAAAACTTTTCCCTTAAAAAATTTAAAAAAAATTAATTTTTAAAAATTAAATTAATTATACATTTTTAGTAACCCATAAATGCTCTTTTATCTATAAATAATTTTTGAAAACTTTATTAATTAAAAAATAAAATATTTGCCTGCATAATGTCATATCTCAATCCTGGGTCTTTACATAACATTCTAAAATTAAAAGAAAATAATTTTTCCAGAAAAGTTTATTTTATTTAAATTTTATATTAAATTAAACAAACTTTTTCCGGAAGATTTGTTTAACATTTAAATTCTTCCCGGAAAGTTTTTAGGCTTATTTTCCAGTTAAGAGTTATTGAGGAAATATTAAATTTTTCCGGAATTTTATTTTTTTCCGGAAAGGTTTATTTAACTTTATAAATTTTAAGTTTCCTTTAAATTTTTTAATTAATTTATACCTACCCAAGTATTAACCCTTTGAGAGGGTCACTAATTGGTATATTCTCTGGAAGGGTTACTGGATCATTTTTTATTTTTTTGTAGAGAGCTATTAAAATAATATTTAAATTTAATTAATAAATAAAATATTCTATTTTACCAATAACATAAGGGTCATACCAAGGCACATTTCCAAAAACAAGGGCATATAATGTAATACTGCAAATAATTTAATTTAAATGAAATAATTCTGGAGAGAATTTAAATAAAATTTCTAACAAATAAATAATTTCAAAAAATGAGTGGAGTATTTCTAATAATACTTTTTTAGGATTGCACCCCAAACGCTCGGGGGCGGTTATGTCGGGGGACGGGGTTTTCGAATTGTTTCGGGGCGAGGTTCGGGTCGGGAAAATTTTGAAAAAATCTTTCGTGAACGGAAGTCGGGGTTCGGGGTGCAACTCTACTTTTATTCTTAACAAGCCTCACTTACCCAAGCGACCAAATATCCTGAGCACGTCCGCTGTAAAACTGATTTGAGTTTTCTGAGAGTGCCTCCGGGGCCATAAATGCTGGGGTACCTTTTGGAAATTTAATTTTATTTTAATTTTTAATTTAATTTTCACCAGCAGTCCCAGTCAAAAAAGCATCAATTCCTTCAAATTCGCAAGAAACACCAAAATCGGCAATCTTTTAAAATTAATTTTAAATTTTTTAAAATTATTCACCTTAACAGAATTTGACTCTGATAGAAGTAAATTTGAGGGCTAAAAATTAAAAAGAATTTCTAATTAAAAAAAATTTTTTTTACTTTGAGATCGCGATGTACAATTTTTTGATAGTGGACTAAAAATAAATAAAATTAAAACAAATTTTAATTTTTTTTATATTTTTAAAACTGTGGTGATGTTTAGGCGCAAGCTTGGGCAATTTTTTATCTCTATAATTTGGTTCCTTAAATTTTATAAGGACATTACTCTTCAAACTCTTCAAAGTGTTAGCTAACTTCTCTAAAAATTTTTAGAATTTTTTGGCTAATACATAACTAAAATTATGCCCAAATATTAACATAAAACTGACTAATTTTTCTTCTAAAATAGTTACATTTTAGACCTTTCTGAAATATAAACAGAAATTCTGAAATTTTGATTTCATTAGTTATCACAAAAATCTCTCTGAAAAATTTCATAAATATATGTAAGTATCATTAGAGAATTTTACAAGCGCTAACAAAAGACAATTGCCCGTTTGTTTTTTTAATTAATTAATTTTTAAAAATATAATTTTCAGGTTTTTATGTTCAACGATCATTTCTCATAATTTAAAAAGTATTTTTTAATATTAAAAATTTTAATTACGGTATTCCAATCCTTTAAGTGTATCTCTAAAATATTTCCAAGCTAATTGTTCATTCAACGGGTTTTGAGTAGGCAATTCCATTAAAGAACGCCTTTCCATATATTCGAAGACCATATAGAGAAAATTATCCTTTAAAATAATTTTTTGGAAAATTAAAATATTTAAGAGCTTCGGAGGCTGTGATAAAATGTCAGCTTGAGGAAATTAAGAGACAAAATGTTGTTAAATTAGATTATATTTTGAATTAATTGTATTTTAAACCTAATAAAAGACAAAACTCTTAATCGGGTTTTGAAACTTCTTAATCTTAATTTTTAAAGATTTTGGGAACAAATGTTTATGAGACCAAATGCCAATTTAAAAATATGTTATGATAAATAAAAAGTAAGAAATCATTTGAATTTCTACCTGAGGATCGTCAAGTACCTTAAAAATTAAATTATTAAATAAACATAAATTATTTAATTCTTTTTAATACCTCCACTAATTTAACAACATTTGGATGTGCAAGTTTCTTTAATATGGCAATTTCTCGTTGCACTAATTGTAAAGGGTTTCTGTGTACAGATAATGACTGTTGGGAGGTTGGAGGATTGTTTTGAGTACTTCCTCCACGCTTTCGGAGAGGTGGGGGACGAAAACAGGCAAAGTTTTTGACCAACTAAAAAATATGAAAATTTAATTTTATTAAGAACATCATGGGGGAGTGGGAAAAATATTCACCATAGGGTTTATTAAGGCTGGGTCTAGCGATTTTCACAAATTTTGATTCTCGAAAATCGGAAATTCTCGAAGCTTTTGGACGGGAATCCGACATGATTCAAAAGACTGTAAGCTTTATTTGATAGTGTAATGAATATCATCAACACGCAAGTGGCACTAATGTGAAAAGGGCACCATTAGTGTGTAAGGAACATAATGGAGACATCCTTTGTGGTACGAATCTTTAGTAATGTGAAGTGAAGTAATATTACGGCATCGTTCAAATTTTACATAATTCCTTAATTATAAATCAAAATTTTTATTCACCTTCAATTTATCAAGCACCTTCAACGCATACAAATTTCGATCCTGCTCGTTATATGCCAATTTGACAATACTGTAAGAGCCCTGGGCAATCTCCTCCATAAGCTTGTACTGATTTAATTGAATGTAGTCACTACTACCATCTTGAGTGTCAACAACGTTTGTCTGAAATTCGAATTTGTGATCTGGGACTTCAAAAAATTAAATTTACCATTTGTATTACATTTGTACATTGCGTAGGAGAACAAAATCTCATCTATAAAAAATTAATAACAATCAAATATTTCGAATAAATTAAAAGAAAATCTCTAGTAGTACGGGAAAAATATCCAAAGTAAAAGGAGATAGTGTGAAGGGAACAAAGGGAATGTGAATGGAACTATTAAGATTTTGAATTTTAGGCCACCATTTCCTGTAGGAAAGGCATGGATTTTAGGAATTGTTCAAATAAAATATTTTGATAGATGGGTTAGCACTTAACATTACGAAGTTCCAGTAGGTGAAGGTGAACTGATATTAAGGAGATACCCAGGAAATGTGTATAGAGACCCAAAGTAATGCAAAAGGAACAACTCTAGTAGAGTGAGAAGAACGAATATTTTTGTATAGTTCTTCGAAGGCTATAACACAAAAAAATATTGCCAATAAAAATATATGGAAGTAAAAATAAAGGTTTTTTGTTTATCCATATTTGCACTCAACCTCGAGCTGCTCTTATTCAAAAATAAATAAATAAAAATACAAAACACGTGTGTGTAATATGCTTTTCATTTAATTTTCCCCCTCTTTTCCCTTATTTGTCGGCTGTTTTTCCAATTTTCGTAGAATAGGGATTATAGCTTTTAAGGGGTATTTGTGTGGGTTTTAAGTGTTTACAAGGGTTTTTGACGGTTTTGAATTGACCTAACTCAATTTTAATGTTTTTTCAATTTCGTAGTCCAATAGGCAGGGAAGGTTTGGCGCGGTAATTTGGGGACGCTTTGCTAATTATGGAATATTAAAAAGTGAGTGATGAAAGAGCTCCAATCAGATGTTGAAAAAGAGAGACTAGAAATTCTAGCTGGGACGAGAAAGACAGAATGGAATCTAAGAATTTTGTTTTTGAGATGGTAGTAGGAATGCCCACTCTAAACAAAAATTAGCTTGATTTCAGTGCTAAGGACGAAGCCCTAAATTAATTTCTTATTAGTATTTTAGGAATATTTTCTAAAATTCAGGAATATTTGTAAAAAAAGGTGAATGAGCCACAGAATGGAATTAAGGATTTTGAACTTCGCCGGGCCAAGGTACATCGATTTGTCTGTCCCAGAATGTCTGTACGTTCAATCCTTCCGAATATTTACACTCAAAACGTTACAGCGTCGAAACGTGCCAGTCCAATTGACTGGAGGTATACTTACTTATTCCTTCTTTTAATCTCCATCTTTTTTGGCCCAAAATTTTGGACATTTTCTTCTCGTTTTATAAACAAACCCTTCTTCCCTCCCCCTCCCTTTTTAAACGATTCCAAAAAGCCTTTAAAAATCCTCTTATTGCTACCTCTCTTATTTTCCCCAAGGATGTGTAAGTATCCAATTTCATAGCTCTTAAGGGATGGAAGGGTATATCGGTAGTGAATTTGTGTATTTTTTAAAAGGAATAATGCCAAAGAAAATAGGAAAATTTTAGGGATTTTTTTTGGGTTTTTGAGTGAGTGCCAAAAATGGAATTTTTAGGTGGAATTAGGCCAATTTTTTAGGTTTTATAAAGGAAAGAATATTTAAATAGATTAATAATAAAAATTAAATATTGGTAGTGTGTAAGGAACACCCACAGTAGTGTGAAGGGAACTTCGCTGGATCAAGACCTTTCTAGAGGAGTGTTTTAGCCTTAGTCCGACACACTATTGAATGAATTATCCGGATCAAAGCACTTTCTCTTTAACTTGGGGTTAAGTCTTGGACTCGAGTCTGGAAAATTATCGATGCAAACGCCAGTATTAGATCAGGGAAGGTTGGATACAATAAGGTGTATATTAAATAGGGGTATCTCTTTGGCAGCTCTTTCTCCCTACCTTCCATACCCAGTATGTTAGTATTGTATTGGGTATTTAATCAAGTATTCATTCAAGATTAACCCCGATTTAACCCCAACAGAGAAAACGAAAGAGAAAATCGAAGTAAATTTTAATGTAATTTAAAACACCTCATTCTGTCCAAGACAAGAAGTAGCAGGCCTATCTCGCTGAGTTCCACCTGTGGTAGAAGTACCAGGTTCACCATTATCAAAGGCAGATGCTCGACTTAGCTTTCTACCTCGCCGATTCTTTAAAGAAATTTTTTCCGAAAAATATTATGTATCTACTACCTGTGTAGTATCAGAGGATTGCCTAACCATTGGATGTGATACATTCAAAAAATTGTTAGTAGCCGAATAACTAGGTGATTGGCAACAATCAACTACAGCAACATTACTATTCTCAACAATATTTTTATTTTCATTAATATCGTTTTCTTTGAGGTTTATGCTGCAATTTATGCTCATTCCCTACAAAAATATTTTTTGGAAAAATTTTTGTGTCCACGAAATATAGGTTTTTGATTATTTTTTAATCAAAAAATATCAAAAAACATCAATTTTCTACATACAAACACGTGCTTTTTCCTTTCATTTTTATTTCTTTTAACGATTACCCCCCTCAGACATAAAGCTTCTTTCTCTTTCTATTAAATAAGGAAGTATGGCCAAAATTTTTAAGGTGACTGGCTAGAAAGGAAAAAAAAATGGGAAAGAATAGGAAAAAAATAAAAAGAATATTTAAATGGCTTTAGAGGGGCGCGTGAATTTTTAAAAATTGAAAAAGAAGTTTTGACTAAAAATGCTAATTATTTTAGTACCTTGTTCATATCCTTAGTTTTTTTTTCTCAAACACCCCCCCCCCCCATCTAAGTCTTGAATGATTTTCCTTTTTTACTGTCAATCATTCTTTCCTAAAAGGCAAGTTAGAAGGAGCTAAATTAGAAAGGAGATCATCATCATGTTTTTAGTTAAGATATTTTTTAAATTTATTAATAGAAAATGAATTATAATCAATCCAACGAGATTTTGCCAATCTCTGGAGATCGGCAAAATGGTCAATATTTTGAGAAAAATATTTAATTCTACAAGTAAATGAGATGAAAAAATCGTGATTGGACAAATTTTGACATAAATTAAACCTATGGGAAAGCGGGGTTATTGTTAGTCTTTTTCTTAGATGTTTAATGTTAAAATAAGAATTTTTAATAGGTTTTCTAAACTATTGGACATTTTGAAAAAAATTTAAAATTAACTTAAAAATTTTATTTTAAAATATTTTTTAACAATGAAAGAATCACATCTTTCCTTATATTTTTTAAAATATATTTTCTTTTAAAAAAATCTAATTTTCAACAAACAATTTTCCCTTTTTCCTTTATTAACTACATTTTTTTATTGTTGTAAAGCTTCTTTCCCACTTCCTTGTAAAGAGGGGGGGGGGATTTTTGTGGGATTCCCTTTTATTATTTCTAAGCAATCATAGGTATTTTAACAAAAATAAATTGAAAGGAAAAATTGTTGAAATTGGCCAAATAAAAGAAAAAAAGTTAAATGTGAGAAAAGGTATTAAAATAGAAATAATTATAGTAAAGGTACGTACTATTGGGTATTGTACCTTATCTCCCCACAAGTCTTCTACTTATTAAGAAATTAAGTTAGGCATCGAAAAGAGAGTTAACCCGGACTTGGCTCTTCGGGCCAGTTCTTAACTGAAAACTCTAACCGAAAAACAAATTAAATGATTAGGAAATAATCCCTGAATATTTTAGGAGCAGGCCAAGATACCCGCAGAGCTATAAGTTTATTCTAATTGATGCCCCTCTCTAATTCCGGTGTTCCTCCTTATAATTTTAAAGATAATGTGATTATAAAAATTCTAAATTTAAAAATTTTTTATAAAATTCTCGTTCAAAATTTTAAAGAAAAAAAAATATAAAATTTTGGTATCTGGCACTAACCATTAAATATATGTACAATTAAATAATATTATATAATAAAGAGTGTTTAACAAGCAAGAAGGCAAGGCAATTTTCCTCATAAAAATGTGTTGGTTGGTTTTATATTTTTATTTGGTCATTGAAGGTTTAAAAAAGGGAGTGAGGGAAAAAAGAGAAAAAAAATAGTTAAAGCAATCAATTTATAAAGGTAAAATAATGTCGCTAGAATGGCCAATGAAGCGCATAAATGAAGGCAAAAAATATTTTAAAACGGCTTTATGAGGGCTTTACTATTTAGTATTGAAACCTTATATAAAATAACCTTTTAAAGGTGCCAAATTGAGGAGAATAAAGAAAGAATGTAAAGAAAAGGAAAGAAGAAAACGAGGTAACATAGGGGGGAGGTAAAGCTTAAAGATGGTCCTTTGTGCGCCTGGAAGTTTGGGCGCGCGTTTCAAAATTGAGACTTGGGCGGAACTTTAAATTTTGAAGTTTTTTCAAATTTCTGTTACGTCCTTGGCCATCTTTCCAGAAATTTCAGAATTTTTTCAAATATTTACAAGGCATAGAAAATTAGGTGCTTTTGAGAAATTAGAAAAATTAGGCATTTTTGGGTAGTCCACACATTTTTGGCCATAATTTCTGAAATATAGGACCAAAAATTCTGAAATTTTTGGAGAACGTAGATACACTTACGAGGATTATTTATACAAAATTTTATATTTTTATATAATCAATTAACAATTTTATAAGCTCGCGCCCTAACAACCCACTCCCAAATAGACCAATAACTGCTAGAAAAGAAGAATTTTTTTATTTTTTTTTCTTGTGCCAGCCGACAAACTAGCAGAGCAAGAAAGAAAAGAAAATACATACTAACAAATAGAGAATAGCTTTATTTGTTGGATAAGGAAGTCGTCGTGGTAGCAGGCGAAAGAACAAATCCATTATAGAATGATGGGAAAATGAGGGGGAATAGGCTACTAGCTAGCTAGCTAAAGTGTAGATATGGAGGGATTTTTGTGGGAAAAATATATTGCCTTTAATAAATTATTTAAAATATTTAAGTGAGAAAATGATAATAATATAGATAAAATACCAGACATTTTTTTTTGAAAATTTTTTTGTTATTGATTTGTAAATATCATCGAGTTCTATTCAGAGGAAAGCAGTGCTCGACAATTGCGAATAGGTATTTTAGGATGACTCCAATTCTCCAACTCCAATGGCTCCAAGCTCCAATTCTTCAATCCAAACCCAACCTACAATTTAAAGTTGATCCGAAAATTCAGCATGAACTGAAAAATCCTACTTTATAAGATATATCAAAAATCATAAGCTTCAATTTTGCAGTTCCTTCCACCTAATAGCAGACCAAATTAAAAAAAAACCCAATCTATATTTTATAAAAAAGTATTTATTAAACTTTAAAGATTTTTTAAGTGAAACAAAACAGAAAAATCAAACGAAACGTTTCATACACGTCTAATAGAAACAGTCTCACCCCAACTCCAAAAACGTTTTTAATTTTGTGTTCTACTAAATACATATAATAAAGATATATTTAGAAAACATTTTAGAAAAAATTAGTATTTTTGTTTTTAGTCAAAAAAGTTATACATAAAATCAAAAAAGAGATTTTTTTAAATTAACGAGAGAATCATTTCTTTAATTTGTCAATTCGTGCATTGCAGACTTTAAAATTCTAAAAGCCAATTTTGGAAAAATTTTTTCAACTTCTTCCCATTCTTTAGTTTTTAAAAAGAATTCTTTATTGTCTCGAATATAATTTTTACATCCCTTTAAAATTAAATTTTAGATTTAATAACTAATTAATTTTTATACCCTCTCCAAAATCGGAGCATCATATACATTAATTATTTTGAAATATTTCAAAATATTTTTGGTATCTGAAAAATAAATGGAAAACTTTTTTTTATTTTTGATATTTTTAGGGAGAAACATTCAAGGTTATTCCTCAGCTACAAAATAAAAAAACAGGGTAGATGGGGATTTTCTAACAAAATTCCAAAAATGTTGGGGGCAAGTTGCCTCATCAATTTGTACGGATATTTTGAAGATATGGCCATCATATCAATATCCGCCCGATCCCCGGATATATCCGTATCTGAGCATGCCCGTTCTTATTAGTGAACTATGTAGATGTTTATATTCTTGATTGTGTCTAAGTAAAATGGATTTAAGTACCCGTAGGTGCATTAAAATTTTATTCGTAGGAGTTTAAGTGAAGTCATACTGGAAAAAACTATAGCCGCACTTTTGAAAACTATAACTTATGAAGGAGTTACCCAAACAACATCAAATTTTGTTGAAAAATGTAAAAAACAGGTAGGAAAATAATGGTATTTAAATATTCTCAAAATTTAAAAAACAAAAAACAAAAATTTTAAAAATTCAAAAATACGCGTAATTTTTACTGGAAAAAACTATAGCCGCACTTGTATTTTCGACCTTAGGAGTGGTCCGAAAAATCTACAAAAATTCCTGTAAACATATCTATTGATATCTTTAGAAAATACAAAAGAAATGAAGTTCTTATATAATTCCTTCATTGAGATCTGAAAACCCGAAAATCAACGGAAAACAGGGGGTAGACGTCTTTAAAAAATATTTTCGACCCCTTACAGGTAAAATAAAAATTTTATTTTGGGCTTATTTGAAAGCCCTTGAAATTTGCTACAAGAAGGTTTTTATCTCATAATCCAGAAAAAATTCATCTTTGAGAAATAATGAGTTTAGTTTATATGTTACATTTTTATCGCTTTTTGGGGAGCGTTTGAGTGATTCTAATGACCTGAAAGTTTATCACATTATGTCTTAAAGGTGAATTTTTTTCGGAAAATAAAATTGACGCTATCTTGTAGCAAATTTCAAGGGCTTTCAAATAAGCCCAAAATAAAATTTTTATCTTACCTGTAAGGGGTCGAAAATATTTTTTAAAGACGTCTACCCCCTGTTTTCCGTTGATTTTCGGGTTTTCAGATCTCAATGAAGGAATTATATAAGAACTTCATTTCTTTTGTATTTTCTAAAGATATCAATAGATATGTTTACAGGAATTTTTGTAGATTTTTCGGACCACTCCTAAGGTCGAAAATACAAGCGCGGCTATAGTTTTTTCCAGTAAAAATTACGCGTATTTTTGAATTTTTAAAATTTTTGTTTTTTGTTTTTGAAATTTTGAGAATATTTAAATACCATTATTTTCCTACCTGTTTTTTACATTTTTCAACAAAATTTGATGTTGTTTGGGTAACTCCTTCATAAGTTATAGAGTTTTCAAAAGTGCGGCTATAGTTTTTTCCAGCACTGTATTCATCCGAAAATTCTAAATTTCTTACTTATAAATGTTGACATAACTATTTCACATTTATATATTAATCGTGCAACTCGATATTCATGCGCAATAACAAAAATTTCTTCAAGCTGACTTTCCGTCAAATCTCAAAATCAAAGAAAATTAAAATTGTTAATTTAAAAGAAAAACTTTTTTCAAGTTCGCCAGTGTAGAAAAATTGTAACATTTTTTGAACACTTTGTGAGGTATAATTAGATATTGTCAACTCATTCTTTAAAAAAGTTACTTACTTTTTAAAATTAACTCAAAATATATTTCCTATTTTATATAAAAAAAATTAAAATTGTTAGTTTCATTCGATGCGCTATAACAGTTGTCCCATTAAATTGCCTTCTACATAATTGTGGAAAATTCTAGACAGTGAATTTATTAACTGAAATCCCGGATTTTCAATACGTTTTTTCGTTAAATTAACCAAAACGCTGGTTTTCGATTCGGTCAACCAACCGTCAACAATTCTATTATCGTTATATATGTACATACATCTCGTTATAATAAGAGGTGTCAGTGATTTTTCTTGGGATATCTCCGCTCAGCTTTTTGCGGAGATTTTTTTGGAGATTTCTGTTGCCATTTAAGTTACAAGAAAAATTCCCGCGAATCCATTACTCATTTATAGGGTTAAACCAAGGATTTTTCTGTTCGATTTCGGATATCCGAAGAATTTCCAGGAACCGACAACTCCACTCATTTACAATTTCCCTCAAATTACAATAAATAAATTACAATTTCTTCAGTCATATTCTTCTCCTTCTCCTGAAACATTGCATAAAATACTTTACTGTTTTTTGCTAAAATAAAACGATGTGCTTTCATAACATTCTTGTCTACCTTTAAAAATAATAAAATTTATTTTCTTAAAAGATTTCTAGAAACACACTTTAATTAAAAAATCTGTAAGTATTTCGTCTTCAAAAAAATTGCTGTAATTAATATCAAAACTGTCTTCTGAAGTAAAAGTGTCAAATTTAACTTCACAATGAAGATATAAAGAGCCTGAAAAAATATTTTTACATACATAGTTTTGGGAAAGGATTTTCAGTTTTGGGAAAGGAAAATATATGTAATAACTTAAAGCCGGATCAGACCTTCTTAAAGTCTCGGGATCAGAGCTGTCCGCAATCGAAAAAATTAAGAAATTCCATTTGTACCTTCTTAGTTTAACGGCAGAAATCATACTTCAAATCTAACCCAGTTTCAACCGTAGTTTCCACACCCCTTTATATTTTTGGCTAAAAAGTTGCTTTCAGGTTGGTTTCTTATTAGGTTATATGTATTTTAACTAGAGATGGGTAAAATTGTTTTTTCTAAAAACTCTTGATGGACAGAAAAGGACAATCCTCGCAAGATTTCACGCGGAACCCTCCCTAGCCAAATTTAACATATACATACCATCAGAATGGCATAAGTGGTTTAAGTTGTTAATTAAAGCATATCCCAACATATCCTGATTTTCAGATTTATTTGAAGATCTTAAAATATTATTTAAAATAAAAAACAATTTTTTCTAAACTTGGAAATATATATTCTCTCATTTTCATCCTTCACTGAGTAAATTTTATATTGAGTATTTACAAGCCTCCCAATACCGTTTGGGCCTGTTTGACGAAGCCAGATAGTAAGATTGGGATTGGGATTTCGCCAATCCTTCTTTCCAATCTCAAAGTATAATTCCCAAAAAACATTGGGAAGCTCTCGACAATTAAATTTGTTACCTAAAAATTTTTTTTTAAATTTAAACAAAATAGTTTTTATTAGAAAAAGGCTCGTAAAAATCAAAAATCGAGTGATTATAAACTGTGAAAAGGTTGTGATTAAAAAATGTCATGATTCAATAATTTTGCCTTTACCCCTTTAGCAAAAAATTTCCATTTTAATTTTTTAAAGCTTCAAAATCAAAGGAATAAAAAAAACCAAAATTTGCTTTTCGTTAAAGCTTTATTTAATTGTGTGTAACCGGACTAAGATAAGATAAAAAACAAAAATCGTTATCAACCCAGATATCGATCTCTATACCGCCCTCAAGTCCTGTCTCTAGTTCAACCCCTTTCTGTGTAATTATAGCTTATTGAAAATTCAAAAAAAAACTATACTTGTTAAAATTACAGGCCCTCTGTAGCTGTATAGACTGAGAACACTTCTGAAACCATCTAATTTCCACTCAGTCTTGCAGGTAATTGTATTAATCTTTAAAAAATCATTTTTTAATTAGTAAAAAATATTACTCCAAATCCCCTTTGAATTTTGACTTATTTATTGGAATTATTCAGTCCTAGTTTTTATTTCACAGCTTTTTTATGGTCAACTTAACACCAGCTAGTTTTGATCGACTCTAACTTTTTCATGCTTGATCAAATCAAAGTGAAAATATTTTTAGAAAGTCCCCGATAGGTGGAATCCTTCTCAAACAGGACAGATCTAATGTGATAATTTTTTTCATAATTTCGAGTCTGATGGAAAAAATATTCCTAATTTTTTTCGAAAAGATATAAAATAAAAAGGATTGGATTAAGTTAAAAAATCATAGTTGATTAAAGTTGGCTGGCGGTCAGTTGGTCAAGGCTATAAAATTTATTAGTGTGGCAGATTTGTATTCTTTGGAAATACAAATTCTAAAAAAATTTTTTAATATTTTTAAATTTTATATGTATTTTTTAACTAGCTTCAATGTTGAGTATAACCCTACTACGACTTAATGATCCTGTCACAAAAATATTTACTAGATCAAAATTTCACCCCATTTTTCTCTTTACTAATGAAATAAACACAAACTTTGTAATTAAATTTATTTTTTAAAGCTTCAGAATCGTAATCATCCAAAAAACATTTGGCAGAATTAAATTTTATAAAACTGTAAAATTTCACAAAAATTTTATATTTTTAATTTAAGTATAGACCTGAATATTTTTGAGAAAATTTCTTTTGGAGATTTATCGAGAAAGAAGGAACAAACCAAAAACTTTAATTTTAAAATTAAAAATTAAAAAATAAATTAAAAATTTACAATTAAAGCTATAAACTCCAAAATTAATAAAATCATTTGAAACATATTTAATTTGTTATTTGAGTATTTATTTAAGTAATAATTTAAGTTCATAAAAACTCTAAATAAATTAAAAAAAAGTTTTTTTCTGAGTTTTAATTAGTGTCAGGTAAATGATTTTTCCGGTGCTGTCAGGTATTTCTGAGCAGTGATGGGCAAAGTTCAAGTTCCAGTTCAGGAACTGATTAGTTCTGGTTCCAGAACTAGAACTACGGAACTAGTAAATGCCTGGAACTAGTTCTGGAACTGGAACTACTAAAATTAAAAACCTATTTCTGGAACTAGAACTAGTTCCAGAGAAATTTTGGAACTTTCCCATCACTGATTCTGAGAGTATTAGAGAATGCGAACGATGTTGAACACAGCTTTTTTTAACTAGGACCTATTGGAAAATGACAAAAAAATTTTTTACGAAAATCTGGAAATGGAAATATAGAATTAAAGAAAACTTTTTTGATTTACCAAATCAAGAAAACGATTTTGGATTTACATACATATTACTCTATTTATAATTAGTTTTTTTTGTTTATTATAAATAATAGGCTCAGAATGTTGCAAAAAAATTTTTACTGAAAAATTCTCCAAATGGAAACATAAAATGAACTAAATAGAAGCTATTATTCATATGCCAAGTAAACACACATAGGAAAAGTATAGGGAAAAATCAATTTTGTGGCATGTGTTTGTTAGCCTATGACGTACCTATATGACGTATGTATCAGGGCTGGGCGTAATGAAAAAATAAAAAGTGAAATGCGAAATGCGAAACTTTTCGCGTCAAAAAATGCGAGAATGCGAAAGATGCGAAACGCGAAATTGCGAAATTTGTTCAGAAAAATCGCAAAATAAAAAGCGAAATGCGAAATACGAAACTTTTCGCGCTAAAAAATGCGAGAATGCGAAAGATGCGAAACGCGAAAGTGCGAAATAAGCCCAGCCCTGGTATGTATGTATGTACTTACTAAATGTCCAAAAAATATAAATGAAAAATTTTAAAAATACATGAAATATTGAAAAAAAAGATAACATAAACCCTATTGAATCTGCCGGTTTTATTATTTCAATAAATATTCATAAAAATTTCTCAAGTTATGCAGAAATAAGTTTTTTGTCCGTTTAACCAATCAAATTTATAAAAAAATTAACATGGAAAATTTTACTTAAATTCATTGGCAAAACTTTAGTACATACATATAGGCCAGGCGAGATCGAAACTCGAATTATATGTATATCATTCGATTCCTCATGCCAAGCTGAATTTAAATATGTAAAAAATTTTTTGCGGGAGTTGAAAAAATTTTTGAGTCGTTGAGTCGAGCTGAGTCGTTTTTTTCGAGTTTTCGACTCTCAGAAAAGAGGATTGCATATTAAGGTTGGCGGATAGTTGGAAATCTTCGGATATCCGGATCCGGATCCGGTATCCGAACCGAAATTTTCGGATATCCGGATCCGGATCCGATATCCGAACCGAAAATTTCGGATATCCGGATCCGGAACCGATATCCGAACCGAAATTTTCGGATATCCGGATCCGGAACCGAAATTTTTATTTTCAATATTTTCGCCTGCGGCGCTGTAAAATTGAGTCCCAATGAACGATATAGAGGTTAAGAGCTGGGGTTGGGAATTACGAGAGATATAGAGGCACTTATTGATTAATTTCCTATATCCGCTCTAATCCCATCATTCCTGATCCCTCTATATGACATGCATATACATCAACATTTCATTAAAGTTGTAAACCCGCATGTGATTTTTACAACTCTTTCCCTTTTAGCGCCGCAGGCGGAAATTTTCTGAATTTTGGAGGTCAAGAAGCCAGATTTCTTCAATTTTTAGCGCCGCAGGCGAAAATTTTGAAATTTTGGGAGGCTCTTAAGACAAAAATTTTTAATTTTAAGCGCCGCAGGCAAAAATTTTGGGAAATTTGAAAGATCAATGGACTAGATTTCTTCCATTTTTCCCTAATTCTAGGATCCGAACCGAAGATTTCGGATATCCGGATCCGGATCCGATATCCGAACCGAAATTTTCGGATATCCGGATCCGGATCCGATATCCGAACCGAAATTTTCGGATATCCGGATCCGGATCCGATATCCGAACCGAAAATTTCGGATATCCGGATCCGGTATCCGAACCGAAAATTTCCGGATATCCGGCCTTTTTTCGGATCCGGATATCCGGATCCGCCAACCTTATTGCATATTCGAACTTAACTTGGCGAGAGGAATTGAATGGTATATATTTTTAATTTAATAATTTATCGTCACGATAATTTAAAAAATTAAATAATAATTTATTTTATTAATCACAATTTTCTTTAAATTAGAACAAAATTTCTTATAAAAAAATTTTAATCAAAAATGACAGATTTCAAAAATCGAATAGCCAACTGTGGGTATTTATTTTCAACTCCTTTCCATATTTCGCTAATTAAGAAACGATCTTTGTTGATACGAACATAAATTTTACATCCCTATAAATTAATTTAAAAATAAAATTTTTTAAACTTAATTTATTATACCTTCTCTAAAGTTTTAGCGTCGTATAAATCAATAATATCACAATATTTTAAAAACTTTTCGTCATCTAAATATGTAAATATAGGGATTTTTGCTAATGGTTTATTAATAAAATGAAGCTGAATAGGAAAATAAATTTGGATTGTAAAAATAGGTTTGTAGATTTGTAGCGTTGTGTGTACATAAAAGTAGAAGTCACAAAAATCTTTATAGGGTTAGAAAGTTCCCAAAATTTTTGCCTGCGGCGTTGAAAAGGGTTAATACCGTTATTTTCATCACAGTAGCATTACCACCACAAAAATTATTCCTACCCCGTCACCATTAATAAAAATTTCAATTTGGAATCCGGATATTCAGGGATTTTCCAAAATTCGCCAACCCTATTCACAACTAACAAAGGGAGTAGTCTAGAGTTCAAAAAATAGAAAATCAAAGTTTTTCTGATATCCTTCTAATCTTCTGATGCCGATTTAGGGGTTAAGAGAGTTATATGGGGATTTAGAAAATTTGTTCACAGCTTTGAAATTAGTTGATCTCTTACTGAATTCTCCTCATAGCGGAAGGACTGAAAAATTTCGCCTTTCGCTTCTTAAAATCACTTTCGGAACACCCCTGGTACTTAACGCCAGAGTATGGCTAGTGACCTACAGCAATTTGGTTCAAACAAGAGATCCCATCTTTAATCCAATTTTTAATTCCAATTTTTACAATCTTAATTTATTTTACTAATTTAAGCTTTTTTCTTCACATATAAAATTCTTTTCCTTACCAATCAAGTCACACATAAAAAGTTCGCATTCATATTTTAACGGTTCCACTTGATATTTGTGAGCAATAGCAAAAATATCCTCAACATGATTTTCTAATGTGCCTTTTATATCATATTTAAAAGTAAAGAATATTTTCGAATGAAAAACTTTTTTTTATTTTGCCATAATAAAAGAACTCTAACATTGCATTAACACATTCTGGGCCAAAATCAGAAATTATAACCTCACCCTGAAATTGAATAAATTGTTAGTTTCATTCAAAACTTATGAAATCTAGTTTATTTTTAAAATAACTTCTCCTATTTTAAATTAAAAGCTTTTTTCGTGATTACATTTTGCGCTTCAACCATTCCATTGTGCTCGAACATTTTTTGAAATACTTTACTATTACTTCCCAAAATACAACGATGTGTTTTTATAGAATCTTCACCAATCTTAAAAAAATAAAAAATATTTTTATATTTTTATTAAAATCTTCTTCCACCTTAATAACACAATCTGTAAATATTTCTCCTTCCAACATATTGTTATAAATACTAATTTTAAAGTTATCAATAGAATAACAGTCAGCTTCAACATTACAATGCAAATAGATGCCACCTAAAATTGCATTTAAACGTTCCCTAGTTTTGACATACCATCAGAACTAGTATTTAAATTAGACCACGTATCTGTAAAATATCCTAATTTTTCTTGATTTTCTAATTTATGTGTTGAGCTTAATTATAAAAAAGGCTTTTTTGTATAAGTAATGGAAACCTTTTTATCTCTTTATTCGCCCCGTTTTGTTTGGCATAAATTCTGTACTGAGTATTCACGAGATTATTTGTGCTATTCGGTCCAATTTGACGAAGCCAGATAGCGTAAGAATGATAGTAGTCATGACTGTTTAGTTACTCATTTAATCGCAAGACAAATAGATCAGGTTATACATATGTAAAGTCCGCCACTTTAGGCAAAAAATTGAAAAATAAGTCCCTACTTTAGATTTTTTAAGTGAGATTTAAAAAATCCGAAAAAGGCCAAAATGGGTTCGAAGTTTGACTAAATAATCGACACCCGTCTTGCGAATAGATGAATGATGTACCGAAATGTAAGAATTTACCGAATACGACCTACAAAATTATTAAACGAAATTTTAAAAAGAAAGAACACCTAGCTCTGGTTTTTGTTTAATACAATTTTGGGTTCCGACCAGGGGTGGGCGCATTGCGTTTTGCGTTATTTGCGTTAAATTTTGGCCTTTTTTTGCGTTTTGAGTTTTTTTCGATGAAATTAACGCAAAAAATATACCCAATCTGAGGACAAAATGGGAGAAATCTGGCTTCTTGGCCTTCCAAAATTCTCAAAATTTTCGCCTGCGGCGCTAAAAAAAGAAGAAATTCGGCCTTCTGGCCTTCCAAAATTCTCAAAATTTTCGCCTGCGGCGCTGGAAATGCAAGAGGGATAAAGTGACTAACAAATAAGTGGAAATTATCGGCGGAATTGAAGGGATAGAAAACTATCGGTCGATGGGATTAAGTTGGATTTAAAAAGATATCTGGGGTTTGTAGTGATATCCTGCTATATCTCTTCAACCCCTGATACCTACTATATGCTCAAATCCCTATTATCCTTCTAATCTAAGGACAAAAAGAAATCTAGCTTCTGGCTTTCCAAAATTCTCAAAATTTTTTCTGCGGCGCTATAATTAGGGTATTTAAATATTAATTTTACATCAAGGAACGGCTCAGAAAAATATCGGTTCAGTATCTGGAGCTCAGATCTCAAGTTATCCTCCAAATCAACTCATATCCCCGGAGTCAATTTATAAATACTGATAGCCTTTTATCCTCCGTTATCTTCCTAACGAACCCGACATCCTTAGTAATCCCATGGTATCTTTTTAAATCTCCTTGATCGCTCCAGATTACATGATAATCTCCGTAATCCCCCGCCACTTCGTCAAACCCTTTGATCCCTTTAAATCCTCTGATATCCTTCATAATCCCTCTAAATCCTCTATATCTTTTCAAAACATTACTCATCAAACTTACATGTATCACAAAATCAATAAGGACTTGCTGCCTTATAGTAATACACTTATTTTTAACTGAAAAATGTCTAAAACTTAATTTAAAAATTTTTTTCCCTATTTTGCGTTCTTGCGTTTTGCGTCTTGCGTTATTTGCGTTAAATTTTGTCCTTGCGTTGCGTTTTGCGTCTTGCGTTTTTTGAGATTGTCTCTTGCGCCCACCCCTGGTTCCGACAGTTTCCTAATAATCAACTTTGCTTAAGCAATTATAAAACAGGTTAACAATAAGCTTTTTCTGGTGTTAGCTAAGATTATAAGTTTATACCTTTTTTTTATCTCAAAGCATAATTCCCATTCTATCGCCGGATATTCGGGATTTAAAAATCGATCACCTAAAAACCCTTTAAAAATTAAGCCATCATAAATACTACTAGTTAAATTCAGTTTATCATTGTGTCCAACAAGTTCAATCATCCTAATCACATTTTTGATTGTCCATTCTTTATTGCATTTAATTGTATTCATTTAAATAAAATTATTTCCCCGAAACAAAAGAGTCGCAATCAGAAAAGCTCAAGACATCTTTAAAACAAAAAGTGGCTCCATATTTTTTATGCAAATTACCTATGTTAAAATGTTAATATATCATACATAAAATGCAATTTTTTAAAGTCAAAAATACAAAAAGAAAATATTCATTTTTAAAATAAAATTGATGAAAGCACTGAATAAATGTTGAAAGAGGAACAAAATTTTTAAGTTGGTAAATTATGTGCTGGCAGTATTTTTATTTTAGATTTTAGGTTTGAGAATAATAATATAAAAATACGGAAAATATACAAATTGTATATAATAGGAATAAAATAAAAAAATAATTTGTAATACAATCAAAACTTGAATAAAATACAAATTGTAATTCTAATTTCAATTTTTACAATTTTATTTTCAAGTTACTCGGAAATTCTGTTTCTTAAAATTTACAAATTGTAATTTTAAAGTTTTTCGAATTTTCTGATTACTTGAAAATATATAACTGTATTAATATTAAAATACAATTCCAAGATTAAAAAAAGACATTATTTTAAAAAATATTTATTGCCAAGCATTAGGACTCGGTGGCAGTTCAGATGGCTGGGCAACTGTTGAACTTTAAATTAAATAAATTAATTATTTAAATTTAATTATTTAAAAAAATATTTTTATTTAAATTTAATTACTAATTACCTAACTAATATAGAAATTTACCTTACAAATTCGCCATAACTGGCAGCATTAGTATTTATACAAAGAGGAATGCCATAAAGGGGATTACGCTGAAAAATAAACTTGAAATGTTGAGTTAATTAAAAGGTGGAGAAATTAAAAAATTAAAATCAGAATTACAAATTGCAAAAATAATTGTAAAACTTAAAATCAGAATTTTACAATTTGTAAATTTCAAAATTACAATTTGTAAAAATAAAACTTAAAAATTGATATCAGAATTATGTCTTGAGAAAATAAACTTGAAATAAAATCAGAATTACAAATTGCGAAATTGTAGTTAAAAATGAATCACAATTCTGATTTGCAGAACTGCAGAATTACAGTGAAATAATTAAAATAAACTTGAAAATTAAAATCAGAATTACAAAAAATTTACAAACTTAAAAATTGTCTACCTTTGTAATATAATCATAAAGAATTTCTCTAAATTGGAACATCGATTTTAAAGACATTTCCTTTTCCCACTGGGCATCAAAGGGATTAGAATGCTTTAATTAATAGTTATTAAAACAAACAAAAAATTTTAAATTTACCACAGGATCAAGTTCTAAGCAAAAGACACGTTCTCTCCTTCCATGAAAACTTTAAAAAAATATTTAGAGGGGGGAGAAAATTAATAAAATTTACGTAATTGAGTGACAACAGGAACACATACACTAAATATTGAGATAAAAAAAATTTTTTTAGATAAGGGAAATAAAATATTTTGTATGATATCAGTATTACCGAAATTGTGTAAATAAAGTGATAATTTAATAAAAATATTTTTTACTAAAAAAATATTTACTGAATGAAAACGCATTCTTCCATCTTCCAAAAATGTGTGTTTCAAAGCATTGTCTATAGTTATTCTTTTTTCCTTTAAAAAATATTCCTTTTCGGAAAAAATATTTTTAAATTTAATTACAGGATCAAATTTAAGCATTTCTAAAAGCAGAGGAATACTTTCTTGATTTTGTGGGTGTGTAATTAGTGAATAGAAGCGGTGGATGGAAGGTGAACGGTGAGGCGATTTTAATACCTAAAATAAATTTTTTTTATTTTCAAATTTAAAAAGTTGAGAAAAATATTTTAAAAAATCCCCCAGAAAATATCTCAAAAAGACAATTACATGTTTTAAAGCCCCGTCACAACAACCACGCATTTCTTCGTTTTTTGGTGTTCCCAATAAGTCAATAATCTGTTAAATATTTTAAAGTTAATAAGCAATTTGTTTGAATTTTTATTGAAAGAGGAATAAAAATTGAAAAGAAAATAAAAAAATAAATTTACCATATTAAGTTGTTCTATTGGTCCTTGTGCTGAAAAATAAAAATATTTTTAAAAAAATTAAACAAGTTAAAAATATTTTTATTAAAAAATTTTTTCTGATTAAAAATTATTATAAAAAATATTTAAAAATTTTTTAACCTTGAAAAAGTATTCTTCGACTCATTAATTCTGCAAAAATGCACCCAACAGACCAGACATCTTAATTCAAGTTTATTTTAAAATTCTGGTTTTTCTAATTTTATTTTTTTACAAATTAAAAATTTGAGTAAAAAAGAGATTAAAATTTAAATATCGCAAAATTTTTTTGGAAAAATTGCTTCTTTTTTAAGGGGTTTTTAAAAATTGTGTTTAATTGAAGCTATTTAAAATTATTACCTACAGCTGTTGTATACCTTAATAAAATAAATTTAAAAAATTAAATTTATTCAAAAACAAACCTTCTACAGCCCATAAGCAGTTCGGGTGCTCTTGAAAAAATAAAATTTATTTAAAAAAAAATTTTTTTTGCTTAAAAAATAATATAAAATAAAATTACTAAAAATTAAGATAAAAATATTTTTTTAATTTTTACCTGTAATATTGAGTAACAACCTGAAAATTAAAAAATTTGCTACAAAAATATTTTTAATAAAATCTTTAATTTAATTAAATTTATTTTATTATTTTATTAACTTCGTGTGTCATGTTCATAGAATTTTTGCGTTCCCATATTCGAGCTAGGCCAAAATCACAAATTTTAAGCATACAATTGGAATTGACCTTTAAAAATTAATGGTTATAAAAGTTTACGATTATTTACAAATTGAAAAAATAAACTTAAAATTAAGTATCAGAATTAATTACCAGAATTATATAATTATTTAAGAAACTAAACTTGAATTCAAAATCAGAATTACAAATTGAGAGAATAATTGTAAAACTTAAAATCAGAATTTCGCAATTTGTAAAAATAAACTTAAAATCTAATTATCAGAATTACAAATTAAGAGAATAAACATAATAAAATCAGAATTTTACAAATCAGAATTAAAAGTCAAAAATTAAAATCAGAATTATAATTTGTAAAATAATCTTAAAACTTGGACATGTATCAGAATTACAAATTGTAAAAACTTGAAAACTTAATGTTTTTAATTAAAAAATAAAATTAATTAAATTTTTTTAATTTTTTTTTCTTTAAATTAATTAATTATCTAAAATTTACCAGAAGATTTCCAGGTTTAATATCACGATGTAAAACATTTGCAGAATGTAAATATTTTAATCCACGGAGTATTTGATATACAAAAACTTTGACATGATCAGAAGAAAGAGGTTGGGCAGAGACCTTTAAAAACAAATTTTTAATTTAATTTAATATAAATAAAAATATTTTTATTTATTCCTTACAATTATTCTATGCAAATCTGACTGCATCAATTCTGTCAATATGTAACTATAAAATAAAAAATATTTTTCAAACTAAAATTTTGCGAAAAAAATTTACGAACATTTCAGAGAAAAAGTGTGGATTTGTTGGTTGTAAAATATCCAAAAGGGAGAGCACCTAAATTTTAATTTCAGAATTTAATTCCAGAATAAAAAATTACAAACATTATCGTGTTGAAATGAGGATAACATATAAAGTTCTCGAAAGACACGTTTGCATGAGGCCAAGTTTTGAAAAACATTAGGCATTTTCTTTAAAATTATTTTTATTAAAAATCAGAAATTAAAATAAACATTTAAAATTACTTTTAATGCAACTCTTCGGTGATCTCTGGGGTCCTGAAATGGTTAAGTAAAAATCTGAATAAAAATAAAACAAAATCTAAAAAGTAAACAAACATACAGTAACACTCCAGACAACCTAAAAATAAAATCAGAATTAAATCTGAACAAAACAATTTTTAAGCTTGAAAGAATAGAAGAATAAAATCAGAATTAGAAATGAATATTATCAGAAAAACATTAAAAGAAACATCAAAATTATAAATCAGAATTTTCCGACACATTCGAAAATTTGATTCAGGAAAAAAGAAAAAAATATACAACTTACACCAAAAGCACCATAACCAATAGGCCTTTCAGGTTCAAAATTAGCAGAAGTGGAGGAAGAAGATGGAGCTGATGAAGAAGAGGTTGTAGTATTTGAAGAAGAGGAAGAGGAAAGGGAGGAAGAGGGAACAGCATTTGACATAATATTATTTGTAGCACCATTTGAACTTCGAAATTTTGTTTCTCCACTAATTAAATCGTTATTGTTGTTATTGCTAGTGAAATTAGCAATGTTGTTGTTATTTAATAGCGTTTGTGAAGCAGATGTTTTAGTTGGTTGTTGTTTTTGTGCTCGGTGGAGTAATGAATTGTTCTAGTAAAAAAATCAGAATAAAATATGAACATTGATTTAGAAAAATCAGAATTTAATTTAAACAAAATCAGAATATTAAAAAATAAAATCAGAATTTAATGAGAATTAAAACAGCAGAAAATCAGAATTAATAGACTAAATTTATGCAAAATTTATTAAAAATTCAATCAGATAATAAAAACTTACATTATGCCCATTGTTTAATTGACTCGATGAGACTAGCATATTTCTGCAAAAATATTAAATAAAATAAATGTATTTGCATAAATAAATTTAAAAAATTGTCAAAAATGACTAATTTATAGATTTTAAACTTTATGGGTAATTTAAAAATTAATATAATTTTAATTCAAAAATTTAAAAAAACATCTTAAAATAAAAATAACAAAAAATACTTAGAAAACTTTTTTAGTCATTTTCGTCATATAAATAACGTCATCAAAAACTTGAAGAATTACAAAAATTTTAAAGTAAAAACTGCCTAAATTGACATTTTTACAAATTAAAATATTATATACACAAATTGTAATTCTGATTATCAGAATATGACAACTTAAAATAATTTCTCTTCTTAAGCAAATTACAATTCTGTTTTTAAGATAAATCAGAATAAAGTTGTAAACTTTATTTTTAAAATAATAATTGTAATTTGTAAACTTGAAAACTTTAATTTCTACTTTGCCTATTTAAATCAGAATAAATACCAACTTAACCAATTTCCCCTTCAAGACAGGCAAATTACAAATTAAGTTTTCAAGTTTACAAATTACAAAACTTGATTACATATTAAAATCAGAAAAACCCTACCATATTTCTTTATATTAAAATTAGCATATACTTATATTTTTAATATGAATAAATACAAAAATAAAAATACCCCGAAATTCTTTTTTTGTTTATTTTCAACAGATGTTTAAAAATTATTTTAATAAAATATATAGTTGTTTTTTATATGTTGCTTTCCGATGTTAATAATAAAATAGTGGAAGGTTATTTTGTAAAAAAAAGAAAAGTGAATTTGTTTATTTATTGGCAATTAAAGATGAAAGACTTTTGTGTTGTTTTTATTGAAAAAATTGTTTTTAAATATTTAAAATGGCCATTATAAGAAAATTAAATGCTTATTAATTTATATAGTTGTTGCTAGAAACTAAAAGAAAGGGCTAATACCAAAACTAAAAATTCTAAAAAATATTAAAATTATTTTTAATCAGAATTAAAGTGGGGTCATATCAACCTAAATTTTTAAAGAAAAATGAGTGGCTCATCTTTTTAATTAAAATTGGAACCCAACAAAATTCTATATCGTTGCTTATATTTATATGTACATAGAAAAATAAAATTTAGTGAGTTTAACCTCAATTCTGGTTCGTGAAGTTAAGGGAAACTAACTTGCCTGCAATTAGATTTACAATTTTTAGAATCAAAAAAATAAAGAAATGTGTAATAAATAACGAAATATTAATTTAAGTATTAATGAAGTTTTATTAATTTTCAAAAAATTTTAATTATTAATGAAGTTTGCGAATAAAATTTTTAAAAAATATTTTTTATATAAATTATGTACATATTTAATCATTTATTAAAAATCAAAAAAAAATAAAATAATTTACAATAAGATAAATAATCTTTCAGGAATATAATAACCTAATTTTACTAGAATTAATTAGTCTATAAAATTAAACAAAAAAAATAGATGGATAAAATAATCACGTTTTTTCTGTTTTTTTTTCTCTTTGTTTTTAGCGGCTTCAGTTTATCGACAAAAAATCCCTCCCCCATTCTTTCTCCAAAAAAATTATTTTTTTTATTTATTTTACATTTATTTACTAATTTTCTCTTCTTTATTATTACGCCAGCGCGCACATCCCTCCAAAAAATATTTTTATTTTTATTTATTTTTCATCACTCATCAAAAATCACGTCAAGCATTTTGAGTAGAAAATGCGGACATGGCAAAATAAATTTGCGGACAAAACAATAAAAAAACGAGTTTTTTGCAGGATTATAAAAATATAAATCCTTTAAATAATCCGTTAAAAAATTTTTTTAAGGGTATAAAAATCCTTAAAAATCAAAAAAATGAAGAAATAAATTAATAAAAAATAAAAGCAAAATTTCTTGGCTAGAAATATTTTGTAAATAAAAATTTAATTTATGCAAAGTATAGGTAGTCAATATTTTTTATTTTAAAAAATTAAAAATTGGTAATAAAATAACAAGAAAATTTTTGTTGCAAGTTTGTTTTATTTAAAAACACCAACTTTTTACAACTTTAAAACAAACTTGTTTTGAAAAACACAAAATTTATATTAAGCGTGGCTTTCTTGTAATAAGTTTTATTTTGTTTTTATATTAGGTTTGTAATTTTACAATAAATATGTTTGACAATTAAGTTCATGCTTTTTATATCAAGTTCTGTTTTCTACAGTTATGATAAAGTAAAGAAAAAAAGGAAAGAATATACAAATTAAAAAAAACTAATACGTAAGAATAACTTAAAATAGTTGAAGACTAATATAAATTAGAATCAGAAAAAAAATTTAAATTGAAAAAATTTTTTTAAATATTTAAAAAATTCGAAGAATATATAAAGTCTTGGCCAAAACAAAAACACAGTAAATATAAGCTGGGAGGAGCTATAAGGGGAAAAAGATTGGAAAAGTGTGGTGACAGTCGGCCGTGAAGTGAACGATGCGCGTCAGTCAGTCACATCAACAACAAAACATCATCACATCAGTACGGCTGGGCAAAACCAGTTGAAAAAAAAAGAATAGAGAGACGAAAAAGATTGTGTTATGTTGAATTTTGTAAAAGACTCAAAAACAAGAAAAAGGAACAGACAGACACGGAATTAGTGGAACCATGTTGTTCACCACATGGGGAAGAAGAAGGAGATGATAATAATAAAACAAAAGAAATAATAATGTTGTGACAGTAAATCATTTTTAAGCATTTTTCTAGGTTTTTGTTTGTTAATATAATTATTATATGTAATTGTGGTTATTTTATAACAAACATGATCATTAAAAGAAAACATAGGAAAAAACCAGAATATTTAAATAAAACTTAAAATTAGAATTAATAAATGTTTTGGGAGAAAAACATTTGTAAAAACAAACTTGAAGGTAAACATATATGTTGTTTTTAATTTTTGAACGATTTAAAAACTATTTTTTAATTTGAACAAAAGGTAGTCATAAAAACCAGAATACAATTCGAACTTGTTTAAAAACACGATTTTTCACGTTTGCGCTTAAACAAACATGTATGTTTTGATTAAATTCTGGTTTCGCAATAAAGATGTTTGAATTAATAAATGGAAAAAGAAAAACATAAAATATAAAGAAAAGAAAAGAAATAGAAAAACTAAGTGAAGATCAGAATATGATTCGAACATAAATAATTGACCAAACTAAAATCAGAATATTAAGAAAACATGACTAGGGATTTAAACAGAACATATTGGGAATTCAGAATTTAATTAAAACATTCATGTTGTTTAGGCGCAAATATGAAAAATGCGGGTTTTAAAGGATGTTTTTAAAAGAAGTTTTTAAGATTAATTTTTAAATTTGTTTTAAAAACATAAATTACATACTGATGTTTTGTAAAAAAATAGTAAGAAACAAAGATTAAGAAACAAAAGAAGAACATTAAAAAATATTTTAAAAAGCAAACATTAATTTTTAAACAGAGTAATAAAATTAAAACATAAAATTCAAAAATAGAATGGTTTCTAAATTAAGTAAAAAATCTATTAATAATTCAAAAACTTTGGTTTGTTGTCTTGAAAAGGAAATTTTGCAAAACAACTTGAAACAAAAATTCTGGTTAATAAAGTAAATCAGAAAAACATTAAACAATTATAATAATAAAATCAGAAATTAAACAAACACCATTAAAAGACAATCAGAATTTAATCAAAACATTAATGTCTTTTTAGGCGCGAACATTTTTAGGCGCAAACATAAAAATGATTATTTAAAGATGTTTTTAAAATTATTTCTGATTTTCTTTAATTTTTTAAGAGTTGTGAAAAATAATTTTGTTGAGATTAAGAAATTGTAAAAATTAAATAAATAATTTACATAAATAGATAATATCTAATTTTCACAAAATTTACATGCTTTAACATAATTTTTTTGCCTTTTGCTTTTTAATTCATATAAATCATTTTGTATATTAATCTTCACAGCTTGTACCAACCCCAATATCGCTCTAAATATCACCCAAACAATAATATATACAAAATGACAATCCCCTTATTTGTCGGGGAAGACAATTTGGTGATGGTGGTCAATTGAAATGGATTGGAAGGGAAAATGGAAAAATTGTGAAGGATGTGCGGGTGCTGGGTGGTGGTGGGGGGAAGGGGGTTTTGAGTTGTCTGGGTCAGTGGGCTAAAAAGTGTATTTATATTTATTGGTAGGCGCTTCGCTCTTTTAAATGAGAAAAGAATTATTGGTTAGATTTGAAGGGCAAAAATTTAAAAAAAAAAGAAAATTTTTTTTTGGTGTCAAGAGATTTTGGAAAATTATTTATGGACTATTTTAGATTTAAGCAAAAATTAAATTAAAAAATAATTAAGGAAATTTAGATAAAGAAAATTTTAAATTATAAGGAAATTAGAAAATAAGGATAAAAAATAAATTATTAACAAGGAATCAACAAGGAATTAAAAGTCTTACAAATGCCAACAAAAATAAATGTCCTTTTAAAATTTTCAAAGAAATTAAAAATGAGAAAATCCGGCGCAATAAAGAAGGGATGAGTGGACGGGGAGGGAGATGTGGGAAGGCGATGACGACGAATTGTGTTTGGATTGGTAAAAAAAGGGGGCAAAGCACGGGTGGTGGACGTCAGTGCCTGTCTCCGGTGCTCTGCGCCGCCGTTACAACAGCCCAACCATCATCATCACATCTCCACGACCGCGAAAGGGCAGCAGAAAAAGCAATGAGGTCTTCTTCTAAAATACTTCCCAACCCCGTCTTCATCGTCCTCACACCGTTGTCGATTCTTTTTAGCCCATCGGTTCGTGTCGGTGTCGGCCACGAATAAATATATAACAATGAAGTGAAGAAGGCAGATATAAAAACATAAAACAAATTAAAAGAAAATTTAGGGTGCTAGACAATTAAAATTAATGGCAAGTTTGTAAGTTTTAATTTTTGAGATCAGATCAATTATGTAAGTTTGTAAATCAGAATTAAAATTACAAATGAAAATGAATAATCAAAGTATTTCTAAATTATATTTCAGAATTTTAAACTAACGATTAAATTTTAAATAATCTTAAGATTACAAATCAGAATTTGTAAAATTAACTTAATAGTATAAGTAAAAATAAACTTTAATTTTAGCTGAAATAAAATTTAAATAAACTTAAGACTAACAGTCAGAATGAAAAATAAACTTAAATTAAAAATAAACTTTAAAAAATAAACTTAAGAGTACAAATCAGAATTTAAATAAACTTGAATTTATAAATAAATCAGAATAATTTGTAAATTAAAGAAAATAAAAATCAGAATTTGTAAAATAAAATATTTTATTAGAAGAAAAAATAATGTTAAACTAATTATTTAGTTAATTAAATAATTTTTAGGTAGCATTGTTGTTAAACGTGTTGCTCAACAAAATAATTAGATCAAAATCAGACAACTATTTTTAATGATGGGACCAGTTTCTGTCTACCTCTCTAATTGGTTAGGAATTTTCTTTGTTCATTTTTAGCGGTTTCTCGCATTTTCCGACTCGAATTAGCAAATGCAGCGAATTATACTGTACTTAAAAAAGTTTTTCTCATGATGTAGAGAGTACATATTTAGAAAAGTACTGCAAATTCTTTTTGTCATATTTAGCAGAAACAGCAGCTGGAATTTCAGCAGACAAAATAACCAGCCGGTCCCCTCTACCCAAATCGATTATTTTGCTGCAATTGTTAGCAAAAAAATAATTTTTGAGTCTCATTTTGGGTAGAATTTTTAAGGGAATGGAAATATTTATGTAGTATAGTTTAATTCTGATTTGTTATCTTAAATTTTTATATTGTTTTTAAGTCAGTTATGTTCTGGTCTGTAATTATGTTTTTTGATTTTTAAATTAGGTTGTAAACTTAAGTTTATTAAAATTCTGATTTGTAAACTTGAATTCTTATTTGTTTTTAAGTTTAATTAATGTGTTCTGGTTCGTAAAGTTGTAATTAGGTTGTAAACTTAAGTTTATTAAAATTCTGATTTCTAATAGAAAATTAATATGTATTTTAAATTTTGATTTGTAAACTTAAGTTTTTATTTTTGCAATTAAATTCTAATTTGTAAACTAGATACAAAAATATAAATAAACTTGGAGACTCAAATAATCGGCACCAGCTGTTGTTTTTGGCATGCAAAGGAAGTGAAGCAAGAAGCACTAAAAAAAGAAACAGCAAGTATTGTGATGTCGACTGGTTGTGGATATTTTTAGGAATAAAGGGGGGGGGCTTTATACATATGTATATTCTTTCTATATTTATTTTTATTCTCTTCACGCTGTCTACGTTTAAAAAAATAAATAATCAATTCAATAAATATCGTGAGTCGTTTTTTCTTCCAGCTTTGCATTTTTCGCTGCAGAAAATTGTTAAGCTAAAAAATCTTTTTATTATATTATTTGCTTTTTCAAGCTAAAATTTTTTCAATAATTTTAGCTTTAATTTGGAAACTTAAAAATCGTAGAAAAATTTTTATTCTGCAAAATTATTTGTTTATTAAGTATATGTATAGAATAACATTAGAAAATATTTTGTTTAAATCTCATTGGAAAAACTAAAAATGTTTAAAGATTAAAAGAAATTATGATTAGTATATGGTTTATTGCGTATATTAATATTTTTTGTTTATTAAAGAGAAATTGGACAATTACTAAATGCATATGTAGTTATACTATATTTTTATTAAAAAGTACTGGTATTTTTGAGTAATTTACAAACTTTAAAATAAACTTTAATTTTGAGTTTGTAAAATTTTGAAAAGAAAAGTTGAAAATACTATTTAGTGAATAAAGTATGTAAAAATTCAAGTTTGTAAAACAAGTTGGAACTTAAGTTTAAATAAAGTTTGTAATAATGTAAATTAAAATACATCTACATATTCATCCAAGCCTTTTCTATTTAGGTAATATAATGTGGAATGTAAATATTTAATAATTAATCTGATAAAAATAGCTTTGATTTTGTGATCAAAAGCGGGAAAATCGGGAAGGGGTATGAGTATTTTACATAAAAATATATAAAATAAAAAATCTAAACTAGCAAGAATGGCTCAAATTGGGGATAACTTTGAGAACAATTACAGTCATTTGAATCTGAATAATGTCTTCGCCAAATGCCATAACAAGATGTTGGCCCAATAAGTTTCCAGAAACCGGTTTGGCCATCTTCTAGATCTATAAAAATAATTATTTTTTAAATTATTGTGTGTAACTAATCAGAATTGTAATTAATTAATTAAGTTTGTAAAATAAAGTTCTTTTTGTAATTAGAATTTGTAATTGAATTTTTAATTCAAGTTTATTTATTTAAATTTAAAATTTCAATTATAATTTAAATTAAAGTTTATTTTTTTAAATAAAGATTGCAAATTCAATGTTATCATTAAAAGTTGACTTTGTAATTTAATTTCGAGTTTATTTGTAAACTTAAGTTTATGTACAAATTGTAATTTAAAATAATTAATAAATACTCGCCAGAAGCGCAACGTTCTCTAGGTCTATGATATTGTGCTTCAGGTTGGCATTCACCGCAAATTCGTTTTTTGGCCGATAATTTGTCACTCCATTCCTTTTCAATACAATTCCGATTTAACCATTCAATTGTGTAGATAACACAATAACTAAAAATATTTTAATTAAAAATTCTTTTAAAATATTTCTACTTTTTATATTGCTCTTTCATCCGTCTTCTATTAAATCCAATTTGTGTTTTCTTCAAATGACGAGGAAGAAATTTTCTTGATTTATTAAAGCGGTAATCAAGCAATAAGGCAACCGTTGTTACATCTTTAAAATAAGCATTTTTCAGTTTTATGTACGTTCTATTTTGCTTAATCACAGTCACCCACCCCTATTTTTAAATAACCCCTTTTGGCTGAAAAAATCGTCCTTTACTGTTGTGTCCTTCGGACATAACACATACAATTTTCATAACACTTACAATAGCTCTAAGGTTCTAAAGAGGAGGTATCCTCCTTGCATATTAAGCGTACTATCCCCTTTTAGAGATAGCTTAGGCAGCTCGTCCTTGGGACAACCACATTTTTAAGTAAGAATTCAAATAAATATATTTATTCCAATCCAATTAACCTGGCCTTGTATATTCCTCCTCCTCTCCCAAATCTACCCTTTCCTCTATGTTAGCCTCGCACTGTTTGAAACACCCAATTTGTTGTGTCAATGAAGACGGGCATTCTATACCACCATTTTCTGCTTGGTTCAACACCTGTCGATGTCTTTCACGAAACCCTAAACCACAATCTGCTTCTGGCATTTCAACAAAACAGTCGGACCAAGAAGTCCATTGGGAGATAAGACAATCAACAGCTGAAATATTTTATTTTTTGTATTTTATTATTTTGTGTCATTGGAATTGTGCCGTTGGACGCCCAATTATTTTAAAATCTTTTAAAATTTTATTTTTCTTTTATTAACTTTGTATTTTTGGCATAAAATTAATCTCAATTAAATAAAATTACAAAAATTATTTTTGCCTTTTTCATTTGTAGAATTAATTAAACGGCATATTTTACTATTATTTCCATTATTTGTTTCATTAAGATAATCTATTTTTGTGTTTGAACTAGAAGCATTTAAAATACTAGTTCCAGTTAATGTTTCAGAAAAAAGTTTAAAAGAGAAGGTGAATATATCGGTTAAGGATGTTATTTGTTGGAAAGAGGGAAAAATTGTAAAATTAAAAATTAATAGAAAAAGAAAAATATTTTTTGTAAAATACATTTATTTATTTGGAAGGTTTTGGGAAGGGTTTTGGAAGGAGGTTTGGATTCAAAAAATTTTATTTTTGAGAGAAAAATTATTTGAAAAGTGGAGAATGACTAAAAGAGAGTATTTTTTAATTATTATTTTTATTTTTAATTTCTTTTAATTTTTCTGCTTATCACTTTAAACAATTGACATTTGCTAATAATTAAGCTGTCAATTAAATTAAAAAAAGGGCAATTTGTTTGAAAAATAACTAGGAAATATGGAGTTTGTCCCTTCAATCTTTTTTTATTCTGAAAGAAGGTAGAAAAAATTATAAATAAAATAATTGTACTTTAAAGTTTGCTTAAATTATTAAAATAAATGAAAGGAAAATCGAAGGAAAGGGTAAAATCTTGTGAATATTTATAATTAAAAATCAAAAAAAAAATTTAAAAAAATTACCAGGACATCGATAAGCATAATCCCCACAACAATCCCCATACTTTACACACATTTGATCACAGAAACACTCTTTTGGAGCTTCGGCAACATTGAAAGTATGCCAAATAGTTTGTTGTCTGCCTTTAACAACACCCATTGTATGGCTACGTTTAAGTACCCGAAGAGGCAAATATTTGTTTAGAAGTGAGTATCTACATAAATATTTTGAAATTTATTTTAAAAAATTTTTATAATTGTAGTTATTTGCCAATAAGAGTATTTTAAAGAGAGGGCATCGAAAAGAAAGGTTTTCCACTCAGTGGATACTAGGGTTGTTTCCCAACGAGGGGGAGGGGCTACGAGGAAAATTTTTTTTTACGTGGGAGGATTGGGACGGGGGACAATTTTTTACTGGAAAATTTCGGGCCACTGGCTACTATATCTTAAATTGAGGCGTATCATGTATTGGATATATCTCAGGGAGTGCCAATTTGGCCTTTCTCTTTAAAATCAGTTTCGTCATACTCCTAGTTTAATTATAAGTAAACATTTTGCCTATATATTACCTAATTAAAGGCCAGCCCTGTTCATCAGTAATTAACTTATCAAAATTCTCAATATCCCAATGCTCAACAGGCCAACCAAAATGAAAGACATAATCTTTATTTGATTGTTGGGGAATCTGATTCTCAATAATTAATTCTTCCTGCCCTTTTGAAAGACGTTTTCTCCTCCTTCCTTTTCTCCTTTTCTTTGGTTTTGTAACTTCAAAAAGACGTAAATTCCTTTCATTTACTAAAATTGTGTAATTTTTGTTTTTAAAAATTAAATTAAAATTTTACAATTATTTATTCCAAATTTATTTAATAATTGTTGACCAGCAGGTGATATAGCTACTAAACCGGGTAAGATGTTTGTAAAACCTATTCTGGTATTTTCAAGTTGTAATTCTAATGCTGCTGATTCTAAAACTTTTAATTATTTAATTTAAGTTTACAAATTAAGTTTAATTTACAACTCAAGTTTATTTTAAAAAACCTAAGTTTGCGACACTTAAGTTTATTAATTAAACCAAGTTTGTAAAACAAGTTTATTTTTATTTAGTTTTTGTCAGTATTTCTTGTTGTAATTATTAGATTTATAAAGTGTATTATAAATTTATTATACTTAGATATACATACCATTATTTGTAGTTGCATTGTTTTTAGTAATTAAATTTTGTATGGTGAAAGAATTGTTTAAAACAGTTTGAGAATAAATTTGTCTTTTTGGTCGACAGTAAACAGGTGAAATGTCGGAAGGATTAATGTTGAACCTATTTTTTGAGAATTTATTTGAAAATTTGGAATGATTAAAAATATTTTTTAAATTTTCCGTTAAGTTTGTATCAATAATAAATTACCTATATATTGTAGATTGTGCCGGGTATTCCATTGATTTACAACTTGAATTTCTTCCAGAACAACACATTGGTTCCCCAGTTGGAAGGGAGCAACCAAACATATTTGGAGGATTTTTTTGATAATCAGCAATTGAGGAATATATTAATAAAAATATTTGAGAAAATGTAGAGAGGAGAAAGCGTTGACAATAAATCTTTAAGTTTGTGTTTGTATTTTTTATTAAATTAATTTAAAACAAGCCTAGGCATTACATTTTCATTTAAATTTATTTTTTTACCTGTTGTAAAGTGGCGAACACCACAACAACCAAATTCTCCCTTTCAAACATTTAATCCTTTTGTTGTTTTTGTCCTCCACCCACATAATCTACTACTACAGCGTGTGCAAACTCCACACGCTGTATAGTTTACATTCAGAGGCCGAACAGTTTTTATTTTTATTTTTAATTTTATTTTTGTTAGTTGGATTAATTCCTGCTGTGTAAACTATTTTTTGTTGGTTTTTATAATTTTTATTTGAGCAAAATATTTTAAGTGATACTTATTTGTAGATTGTTGTAGAGTTTAAGTTTATAATTAAATACTTTAAAGTTTACAATTCAGATTAATTTTAGTATTAATAATTACAGAAATAATATAAATCTAGAAACCTGAATTTACAAAAAAGTTTTAAGTTTAAACTTCAAGTTTGCAATTAAAAGTAATTAAAAGTAATTCAAGTTTGTTTTGTAAGTTGGAATTAAAATTTTACAATTCAAGTTTATTTTCAACTAATAATTTACAATTACATATTTAAATATTACAATTCAAGTTTATTTTTGTATCAAGTAAAATATAATATAAATCACAAACTTGAAGTTAGAAAAATTTTAAGTTTATAATTCAAGATTACAATTCAAGTTTATTTTTGTATTAATAATTAAGATATTCACAAACTTGATTTTATAATAAATTAAATTTACAAACTTAATTAACAAAACTTGAATAAATTTAAAATCAGTCCAAAATTAAGAAGGAAAGGAGAAGTCGGTTTAAAAAATATTTGTATTTATTTTTTATTTGTTAAAATAAAATTCGTATAAAGGGGGAGTGGTAGACCCTAAAAATACTTTGCGGAATCTATAAAATTTTATTATTATTTTTATTGGATGAAAAATCAAATGAATGAGGGGGACTTTGAAAGTAAAACGGGAATTTGTTCTTTTTGCATTTTAAATTATTTTTAAAAAATAATATTTTTAGAACAGAATGAACAGACATTTTTCCTTTGCCCGTTGATTAAAGAAAAAATTGAAATAAAAATAATTAAAAAAAAAGAAATTGGATATATGTAAACAAACAAATTGAAAAATAAATAAAAATAAAAAGCTTTGTATTTTTAGAAGAGAAAATTTTAATCAAAATTTTAAAGTTCAGTTTAATTTTTGAGGAGGAATTTCAGATAGAGAGAGAGAGAGTATTAATAAAATTAAAAGTCAGAAGATAATCAGAATTAAATTAAAATCAAGTTTGCGATAGAATTAAAGTTGGTAATTAAATGAACTTGGATTTTAATCAGAATTTTAAAAATAAACTTAGATTTTAAATCAGAATTTAATTACAATTTTAAGTTTACAATTCAAGTTTATTTTTGTATTAATAATCAACTTTGTTTTACAATTTGTAAACTTTTTAAAAATCAGAAAATTTAAGAAAATTAATCAAGAATTATTTAAAATTAATTTTCTTGGCATGCGAATAATTTTAAAATTTACCTGTCAGTTTTTTTGATATCTACATCAAATAAATAATTGAAATGTGAAGACTAGTCACTGACAACATCAAAAAACAACAACTATACTAAATAGTATAAACTTACAAATGAAAAATAAAAAATGTTTTTAACAAATGAAAGAAAATGTTAGCGGAAATGTCAGAAAAAAGTTTTTTGAGATTTTTGGCAAAGCTGGGGGAAAAAGAAAATTTTTAAATGAAAAAGAGAAGGGGGAGAATTGTAAATAAAAAAGAATTAATAAAAAGAAAAGTTCAGAATTAAATCAGAATTTATTTTTTAAAGTTTGTAATTCAAGTTTATTTTTTAAAATTTGCATTTCAGGTTTGAACTTGTTTTTTTATTTCTTAAGTTCGCAATTCAAGCTTATTAATAAACCAGAATAAATACTTGAAATTGCAAACTTATGAAAATAAACTAAAGTCCGTTAAGAAATTATAAGAACAAGCATTTTTTTGGTGTTTCTTATCTTTCCTATGTTCAATCGTAACAAAATTTTTTTTAAAAATAGGGTACTTTCCTGTTATGACGCAACACATTTAAATTTTTTTAAAAAAGCTAAAAATGCTCAACACAGTTAAGAGTTAGGCATGTTAAGAGTTAGGCATGAACAAACAGTTAAGACAGTTAAGAGTTAGTCATGAACAAAACACTACGGTCAATATATGCGGGAAATTTGTGCTTATCATCTGCTTCAAAAAGAACCATAAAATTTTTTCCCATTTTTGCTTCAAAAAAAGCACAAATTCCGCCAAACACCCACTGAGGTGGGAAAACACGTGGGAAAAAGGGGGAAAAATTTTTATGCTTATTATTACTATTTTTGAACATTTTTAGCTTTTTTAAAAAAATTTAAATTTGTTGCGTCATAACAGGAAAGTACCAAAAATAGATGTTCTGAAAATATTAGGATTTTGAGAGTTTAAGAAAGTTTTGGTGAAAAATAAAATTTTTATGATTTTTTTTCTAAAAATGGTGTGTTAAGAAAATATAAGAACAAGATTACAATCCTTATTTTCTATGCTATAATTTTTTCAAAAATTCTGAAAAAATTCCTGTGAACATTTCCATCAATATGGAGTAGAAAAGCAAAAAGAACGAAGTTTATAACTCCTTCCTTCATTGAGATATAAAAACCTCAAAATCAACGGAAAACCGGGTTACAGTACTTAAAAAAATATTTTGACCCCCTTAGGCGTTATATAAAAAAATTATTTTAGGCCCTCCAGAAAGCCGACAAAATTTGCTACAAAAAACATTTGGTCCCATCCTTGAGAAAAAATATATCATTGAGAAGCTACCTGTTAAAAGAGTAGATAAATAAATTCTCTCAAATTACCCCATAAATTGTCATTATTTCTGACAGTTAAATTTAACCGTTGAGTCCTCAATTGGAGAATTTTTCTCAAGGATGGGACCAAATGTTTTTTGTAGCAAATTTTGTCGGCTTTCTGGAGGGCCTAAAATAATTTTTTTATATAACGCCTAAGGGGGTCAAAATATTTTTTTAAGTACTGTAACCCGGTTTTCCGTTGATTTTGAGGTTTTTATATCTCAATGAAGGAAGGAGTTATAAACTTCGTTCTTTTTGCTTTTCTACTCCATATTGATGGAAATGTTCACAGGAATTTTTTCAGAATTTTTGAAAAAATTATAGCATAGAAAATAAGGATTGTAATCTTGTTCTTATATTTTCTTAACACACCATTTTTAGAAAAAAAATCATAAAAATTTTATTTTTCACCAAAACTTTCTTAAACTCTCAAAATCCTAATATTTTCAGAACATCTATTTTTAAAAAAAATTTTGTTACGATTGAACATAGGAAAGATAAGAAACACCAAAAAAATGCTTGTTCTTATAATTTCTTAACGGACTTTACAAGTTCAAACCTGAAATACAAACTTCAAAAAATAAACTTGAATTACAAACTTGAAAAATAAGTTCTGATTTAATTCTGAACTTTTCCTTTTATTAATTCTTTTTTAAACTTGAATTGTAAAAATAGGTTTTGTAAATTTGTAACTCAATTTAATTTGTGCCTTGAATTTTGTAATTATTTTTGTACTTTAGGTATCAAAATGGGAGTTAAAGTTTATTTTTAACGGTCTAATTCAAGTTTGTATATACATACAATTCTGTTTTTATCCCCATATTTCTCTTCCTATATTAAATGCTTAAAGGCATTAAATTGAAAAAATGGAAGAATTTGTAGACAAGCATATTTACGCATTTTTATATATATTTGTTTTTTTGTTGGCATAAATGCTAAATAAAAAACAACAAAACAAAAGAAAGAAGAACAACTCAACTCTTGTATATTCCTCAAATGAATCTCTCTCCCTCCCTCCAACCGTTGGTGGTGGTGGTTGCCAATTTGTCAACGGGGCAAATGTGAAAAAGCAATCCTCTCCTTTGGAAGAATGTAACGGAAAGGAAAAAATGAAAAATATGTGAAAATAAAAGACGTTTATAATATTTTTATTTTTAGCGCAAAGGAGAAGAAAAAAAAGCATTAAATAAAAAAATATTATAAAACCCGACAATATGCAGACAAATATTTATTAAAAAATGTATACAAAAAAGATTGAACTACAACACAATTCATGAATGGAGGAAGGGAAGAAAAAATAATTAAAAATTGTAATTTTATATTACAAATTCTGATTTGTAATTGAAAATTGTTTTGATCCTTATGCTACGTCTACATAAAAAAACGCGCGCGTTTTCCGCAGAAAATAGTATGGAAAAGTGAGAGAGAAAAAACGCCGGCGTTTTTTCGGCAAACTGAGAGTGTCTACATAAATTGCGTTTTCCGCTGCCGAAAAAACGCTAGCGTTTTTTCGGCGGTTTGAGTGTCTACATAAGTTGCGTTTTCCGCCGGCGGAAAAAACGCTAGCGTTTTTTCGGCAGTTTGAGTGTCTACATAAATTGCGTTTTCCGCTGCGTTTTTTCCGCCGGCGGAAGAATTTTAATATCAAAACAGTTTGATATTTTTTTGCGGAAAATTTTTGATAAAATTAAAAAATTAATTTCTCGATCAATATTGAACCAATTTTAAAAATTTAAAAAGATTATTAAAATTTAAACTTTTATCTATCGATTGATATAAGTTTTTATTTTTTAAGTTTGAAATTTTATCACAAATTTTTTTTTGAAAAAGGTATACTTTTTGTTAATTTTTTTGTAAAATTGAAAAGGGGGGCCCTTTTGAAGGGTAGTAATTTTTAAAAATTGTATTTTAACTCTAAAATAATTTATCTAAATAATTTTTTCTTCTTTTTAGATAAAAAAATATTTTTTTAAATGTCAACCAAAATTGATATGAATTTATTTATTGAGATGATACAACAGAATGAAATAATTTGGCGTAAAGGGCACAGCGAACATAAAGACAAAAACAAAAATGATAAAATTTGGTTATCGATTGCTGAACAAAGTGGATTTGATGGTTTTATTTTTATTTTATTTTTAAATTTTTGCTAAAATTTACAGATGTTAAATCTGCCAAACAGAAATGGAAACATCTTTGTGATTATTACTCCAAATTAAAGAAACCAAAAGCTTCTGGTTCTGATGGTAAAGATGTTAAATGGCCTTATTTAAATTCAATGTCTTTTTTGGAAGAAGAAAAAGAAAATTGTTCAAGGTTATATTTTATTTTATATTATATTTATAAATTTATAGTCGGATTGATTCAATTCAAACAATGTCTATTCCAAACGATGTTAAAGATTTATTAAATTGTACTATTTCAATGAGTTCAAGTGATGATGAAAATGAAAAAATTTTTACTCAAAAATTGCCTTCAAAACGTCGCCGAATTTCTGACACGGACAAGGATGACGCTGTTGATAATTGTATTATTGAATTAGCTAAACAAATTAAAGAAAATATAAATGATTCATCGCCAAATAAGCAATTTGGTTTGTATGTTGGATCAGAAATTAAAAATCTTTCAACACCATTACAAAATGAAGCAAAAACAAGAATTATGAATTTGTTAATGGAGTTAAAATCAAGAAAAAGTTTAGTTTTCGAAGAAACGGAAAATCTTTTTCAAAACTTTTAATTATTTAAAAATAGAGCCCGGCCGGAGGGGTCGGTCGATATTTTTCGATAAATATCGAAAAAAAATATCAAAAAATATCGAAAAATATCGAAAAAATATCGTATCGAGCCGGGCTCTATTTAAAAATATTTTAATATTTGAATAAAATTTCAAACAAATTAATTTATATATTTTATTGCGTCTATTTTACGATAGATTATTTTTATTGAATTAATATTAAATTTATATAATATTTTCAGTTAATGCTTCCAGGAATATTGAAAAAATTAGATTTACTTTTAAAATTGATAAGATTAAGAAGAATGAGGAAGAGAATGTAAATGTAAATGTAAATGTAAATTAGAATGTAAATGTAAATGTAAATGTAATGTAATGTAAATGTAATGTAAATGTAAATGTAAATTCTTCTAAAACCCATTGAAACAAACATTGAATCGGCAAACTGGATTATTCGTGCTATTATTGTATTACATAATTTTTTAATTGATGAATCAACAACAAATAAAATACTTTCGATGGTTGATCATGAAACAGAAGTTTATCGAGATTTAGAAAATGGTGAATGGCGCAACTTATTATCTGGTTCAGAACCCCTTCCATCAACTCAACAAATTCAAAATCATGCAAGAAATTGGCCCGTTGAAGCAAAGATGATGAGAGAAAATTTAATGAATTATTTTAATAGTGATATTGGATCAGTTGCATGGCAAGAAAAAATGGTTTAAATTTACCGTATTTCCTCAAATAGTACTGCCCCCTCTATTAGTACTGCCCCCTCTAATAGTACTGCCCTTTAGAGGAGGGTTGAAAAATAGTACTGCCCCCTCTATTAGTACTGCCCTCCTAATAGTACTGCCCCCACCTAAAAAATATAAAAAATAGACAAAATTTGATTTTTTAATCATAGTAATTATTCCTCGCAATCATAATATCTATTCGTCTAGAAATTGGAGGGCATAAGAGGATATCGGTGGATTAATGGGGATTTTGTTGGATTATGAAGGATATCGATGGGCTTGGAGTGATTTAAGTATGGATGAATTTATAAGGATTAGTTGGGATCAAGATGAATAACGAATAGTTTTTGGTACTAGGAAGTTGTATTGACAACCTTCTATCTAAAAAAATAGAGATGTGAGGATATGAGAGGTTTTATATAAGGATATGAGAGGCTTTTAATTCCCGACATCTTCCTAAATTCTTGATATCACCCATAATCCCATCGTCCTTGATTATGGACATCCCCATAATTTCTACTCTCTTATACCTCGAAATTAGAAAACTTTCACTCAATCCCTCGAAATCTTTGATCGCATAAATATGCTTGACCTGATGCACGCGCGGAAGAACTGATTTAAAGCTTGCCTCTCCACAAAACACTAAGTAGACAGATACGCATGGCGCTCTACAAAACGCTCTACAAAATGCTTGATACAGACGTCATTATAGACGGGGTCTTAAATTTTAAAGGTCTGCTAATTTCATGTTTGGAACAAGCTTTGTAATGGTTTGGCTGACCATCCCCCTTTTTTCACGTTTCTTCACCGCTCCGAGCTTTTTTTATTTGATATACAATTATTATATACAGCTTGATCGAAAGATACCAAGATCGGCTAGATTTAACCGACTCAGCTTGAAGATCTACCGACTCAGCTTGAAGATCTCTTTCGAATGATATTAATTTGCCATAAAATGTGAAAAATTGTAAAAAATGGAAAGGAAAAAAGGGGGATGGTCAGCCAAGCTATTACCATAAGCTTTTGATTTGGGATAGTTTCAGAGCATACTATGTGGATACTATAAAAAAATTTAAACACAAAAAAAAGATTCAGGTTCAACAAAAAAAAGATTCAGATAATTTCGAAAAAAGGTTGAAATATAGTACTGCCCCCTCTATTAGTACTGCCCCCTCTAATAGTACTGCCCTTTAGAGGAGGGTTGAAAAATAGTACTGCCGGCAGTACTATTTGAGGAAATACGGTAGTAATTGTTTGATAAAAATTTTTGATAAAAATTTCATTTTAATATTTATATCAAAAAAGTCGAGTGTCTACATAAAAAACGCTAGCGTTTTGCGGAAAACGCTAGCGGAAAAAACGCCGGCGGAAAACGCTGATGTGTGTCTACATAAAAACAGCGTTTTCCGCAATGCGTTTTTCCGCTAGGCAGAAAACGCTGTTTTTATGTAGACACTTTTTAGCGTTTTCCGCCAGCGTTTTTTCCGCCAGCGTTTTCCGCAAAACGCTGGCGTTTTTTATGTAGACGTAGCATTAGGTAGTCACCTTAGAAATATAAAATAGAAAAAGAAAAGTTCTGAATTGAATCAGAATTTATTTTTCAAGTTTATTCTGATTTGTAAATTTAATTTGTAAATTAAAAATGTATTGCGAATTAAAATTTACAAAATTACAAATCAGAATTATTATTTAAGACATTATGATTTTTTCAAGTCAGAATTACTTAAAAATCAAACTACAAATTCTGATTTTTATAGATGTTCATAAACAAAAATAAGAGTTTTGTAACTAAAAATAACTTTAAAAAATTCTAAATATAAATATTTCAATTTTTTGCCCTTTATTTATTTTTCCATTTGTATGTTTTGCAAAATTCCCGTTGAAGTGGTTCTTTAAACTCAAAATTGTTTGATTAGAAATTATTGTTTGTAAAGTACAAATAGAAGGGGTTAATAAAGAAAATTACCTAATTATAAAATTTATTTTAAATTAATTTGGGAAATCAAAATTACAAAATAAAAGTAAAAATTACAACTCAGAATTATATAAAATTATAATGGAATTGTAGTTTGCTTAAATTCTGTTTTTTTAATTCTGGTTTTTACAATTGTAACTCAGGGCTCGGATTCGTGCTTTATTTGAAAGTACAGTACTTTAAAATCGACCTCCGTACTTACGAAATTGAATTTGTACTTTATTGAAAGTATGTACTTTAAAATCAACATTTCGGATTGAACATGAAATTGGGGAAGGGATTGGGCAAAAAATGAATTTTTTGGCCTACGGCCTTCGAAATTCTCAAAATTTTCGCCTGCGGCGCTGAAAAAGGAAGAAATCTAGCTTCTTGGGTCTAAAGGCGCTGAAAATGGACGAAAGAAAGTAGCTTGATTTTGGTTAAGACTGTCAGGGCTTTATTTCGTCTGTAAGCGAATTTTGACATGAAATGCACAAAATGCTCAGTGGAAACAAGAAATTATTAGAAAAGATTCATTTAGGTAAGAAATATAAAAAATTTGAGCACGATTAAATATTTTCTAATTTATTTGGGAGTGTACTTTAATTTTGGAATTTTTGTCCCTATGTACTTTAAAATCATGATTTTTGTACTTTTGATTAGCATTTTGTCGATCCGAGCCCTGTTGTAACTAATTTTCTAATTAATTCTTTGGATTAAATCAGAATTTAGTTTCATATTTGTATTCAAATTTATTTTCAGAAAATCAAGTTTGAACTTAAATTCTGATTAATACAATTTCGATTTATTAATTCTAACCTTTGGAATAAATTACATTTATTCTGTTTTTAACTAATAAGAGAATTACAAACCCGGAATTACAAAATAGTAAAATTTAATTTAGTAAAAAAATTCAAAAATAAATCAGAATTTAAAAAACAATTACTATAATATTTTTAAAATGCGTTGATTCTTTAATTTACTAAAAATATTAAAAATAAAGCAGATTAAAGGGAAGACGTCAAGATTTAAAAGGGTGAATTAAGTGTGTATTGGACGCGATAAAAGCCGATTAAATGTGCAAATAAATTTAAATACTTTTGAAAATTTTATTTATTTTTTTGTTTGTTTAATCAATGGAATTTTAATAGTAAATTTAATTCTTGAATTTTATTATTAAAGTGGAAGGAGGGAAAATAATAATTAAATTAATTTTATAAGAATTATTTAACCAACATAAATTATTTAAAAATTATTTTTATTAAAATATTAATTTCAAAAAAATAATTTTTTATTATTATTTAAGACACGCTTATTTAAAAATAAATAATTAAATTTAAGACAAAAAAATTAATTAATTTGTTTTTAAATTGATAAGCTTTTTAATGACTTAATAAAAATAAAACAAGCACACGTTGTATCGGCTAACATTAAAAGAAAATAATTTTACGGTTGTAAAAGCTTTTATTTTAATATTTAGTTGAAATAAAGGGCAGAATTTGAGCTATAAAATTGAAGAAATGAAATAAAGGAAATTTAGTTTATTCTGATTTTTTTAATCAGAATAATTCTGGTTTTTAATTAAGGGTGAATTCTGATTTAATTTAGTTTCAAGTTTGTAATTCAAGTTTATTTTTAAAATTAAAGTTTGAACTTAAATTCTGTTTTTTTACAATTCTGATTATTTTATTATTAATTCTGATTTTTAAAATTAATATATTTTATTGTTTTTAAATTTGTGTTACGTAAATTGTAAAAAATAAATAAAATAAAGAATATTCTGCTTTTATTTAAATAGAACACTTAACAGCATAAATCAAAGTTGGAGCCAAAATGCGTGAAGAAAAACTTGATTTTATATTTGTTGCAAGTTGCGGATTCAGTCAGAGGTAATTACTTAAAAAAGGTGAATTTATTATAAAAAAATTTTATGGAAAGATTATAATAAATAAAAAAATAATGTTTTTAGGTTTTAAATGTGTACTAGTAATTGTTGAAAATTACTTTTTAATTTCAGCGTTGAACATAACTAATCTTAATAACAAAAAATTACTTTAAAATTAATAAAAACCCCTAATTGTTAAAGTAATAAAACAATAGAACTCTTGTGTTAAGCATTTTCCTTTTTTCCTAATTTTGATCCAATCCAAATTATTCTTATTCAAAAGTCTCGATATGAGCTATCTTTTTCCCACCTGGATAGATCAAGGCTGATCGCCTATTAAAAATTTACAATTCGACGTGTAAAAAAACATCGAGATTTAACTTTCTAATGATGGGAAAGGATAGAGCCTATCTGGAACTTTCGAAAAACATGTGATCCATTCTGATTTGATTAAGCATAAAAAAGTTATAGCCGATTAAATTAAATAACACTAGTTTATATTTTATAAACTTAAACTTTAAAGTTTATTTTTTTTATTATTTTTAACGCAAATTTTTGTAATTTGTAAGTAAATATTTTTTGCTAATTAAGCTTGCAAATTTTTAAAACTTTTCTGTTTTGTAAAAAAAAATTTTTGGATTATAATTTTGTTCATTGTATAACAATTTAAAAAAAGATTTTAAAGGCATTTTTAAAAATATTTTTAACACATCTATTATACTTATTTGTCTTGTTCCTTCCAATATATTCACTTATTTTGTCGAACTACTTGGCAGAATCAAAATCTAAACATTAGTTACATGTATATATAAAATTATTTCAAAATCCCTCAAATACTTTTAAAATTCAGAAAAACAAAAGACTATTCAAACTTTTAAAAACCTGCAGAGAATTTTAAATAAAAAATATAGCTGCCCGTAAACGGAAATAGTATGTATATATCCAGGCTGTTTTATATAAAATAAATGACATACAGATAATTCTCTTTATTTCCTCATCCCTATTCTAGATATAAATTTAAGATATTTTTTTCTAATGTTGTTAGGAAAAAAGAGTCGTCCTATTTTTATAAAAAAAAATTTTGGAAAAATTTTGGGAAGTTTTCTAGGCAGCAAAATCCCTTCATTAAGACTCACCTTAGCATTTCCCTCACTTTTTTCTTAATTAAAAAAAAATTCCCTAATTTTTTAAAATATAAAAATCCTTCTAAAAAATACTCAAACATCCTTAGTCCATTGTTAGACATCAAAAAATATAAAAAAGAAACAGAAAAATATTTAAAGTGACCTTCTGGCGAATAGCGGAAAGCAGCAGTTGCTTTTCTTCATTTTTTTCTTTTTATCCCTCAAAGAAAATTGCTTAGGAGGTTGTTAGTATTATTTGTAGTAGTATATATCCAAGTACGCTTATTATCGCTCGTAGCTATATTTTTAGATTTTTTTATTTTTATTTTTTACTATTTTATGCCCTCTAAAACACGTTAAAAATGAAAAATGTCGTTTAATCTGCTTAATTTTTTGGCAAAATATTTTTTGAATTAATGTCCAAATCCGGTTTTAATATTAATATCTAGATGGGAAAAAGTAGAGAAAAATCATTTTAGAACGTAAAAGTATTTTTTGGATAGTAGGAAAAATTAATTAAAAAATCCACTACTAATATAGGAGAAACAAGTTGCCTTTTTTAATCATAGAATGAACATGTCAAGAAAAAATTCTAAAATTTTGGAGAATTATTTTCAATATTATTATCTAACCCCGCCAAAAATTTCATAATTTTTAGTTTTGCAAATCAGAATTTATGGCCAAAAGAAGTCAGAATAATTAGCGCTTTTTCTATCATTTTGGTCATAACTTTTGAAATAAATTTTAGAAAATTCTGAAATTTTCAGAATAATTAGTTAACGCTCTTATAATTATCTCTGTTTAATTTCATATTTATATTTTTTAAATAGGCAATTTTTCGATTTTACGTGCAAACAATCCTACCTTTACACATGTTAACTCTACACATATTTTACCTTAAAAATCAGAATTCAATCAAAATTTATTTCCTTATTAAAAATACACTTTTTAAACCCCTATTTTTTCTTATCTCAATTTATTTAATCCCCAAAAATATTTTTTATATTGTATCATTGTTTATTTTATTTTTTGCTGAATAAACAATTTTTAAAGTTTAAAAAACATGTTTTTTAGAGTGTTCATTTAAAGAGATACTAATCATTAAATATATTCTAATTGTTCTCTCTTTCATTAAGAAAAAATTTTTTTCAGTAAATGACAAAAATAAACAATTGAAAAGTACTTTTTTTCATCATATTCATCGTTCTCTCTATTTTTATTTTGTTTTTCATTTTTTTATAAAATTTCTCGAGAAAATTGTAAACATTTTTTATAAATTAATTTAAATAAAATGAGTACGAAAGTGTTTTCGGCGCAGAACCGTTACGGCTCGAGGGCTTGTTAAAAATTCTAGATAGTTAATAAATTTGGATGGAATTTTGTATATTTAAGCATTTTTAGGTGTTATAAGATTTTTAGAATTTTGAATGAAATATGTAAACCTTTGTATAATGATGAGGTTATGGTAGTTTTGTGACCATAATTTTTTGAATACTGAACAGAAAATTTTAAAATTTTTCTCTAAGTTAAATAACTCTATAGAGAATATTTGTACAAAATTTCACTAAATTAGGTTTTGGCAGTGTGCCAAAATTTAAATTCGCGCCATAAAGGTCTGCGCAACATAACATTTTTAATTTTTAATACTAAATTTTACTTAAATAACTAAATATTTCGAAATTTTTATACTTTTTACTTGAAAATATTGGAGATATCTGTACAAAATTTTATTTTAATAGATTTCTTTATTGTTTCAAAATTTAGTTTTGTGCCGTAATGGTTAGGCGCCGTAACGTAACGACGGAGGAGCACCTTATAATAAATATTTTTTAATTAAATTAATTTTATAGAAAAAATTTTTTTTAATTCTTTTTCTCTCTAAATTTGACATTTCAAAATATCACAATGGTAATTACTTGATCGAAATTGAATTGTGCACATCTCCTCTTTCTTCTCTTTTTAACGTCAAAAGGTGAAAACGGAAAGGGATGCGGAAATGTTGGGAATTAGTCACACAATATTTTCCCTTACCAAACATTTTAAAAAATATAAATTCTCTTATTTTGCCCCATCCTCTTATATTTATTTTTTTCTCATTGAATTTTTTTAACTTTCCTTTATAAATAAATTCGATCAGCCAAAAATACTCTGTGCCAACATATCTTAAATATTTTATTAAAAATTGTTGTATTTTTAGTTTGTTCTAATTTAATTCTGATTTTATTCTTTTATTTGTTTTTTGATGTTTTGATTTTATTCTGATTTTGATTTTAAGTTTTTGTTTGTTTGAATGTTTGTTTTTCTGATTTTTATTTGTGTTGTTCTGGTTTTGTTGTTTTAATATTTTAGTTTAAGTTCTGGTTTTGTTTAATTTGTTTTTATCATGTTCTGATTTTATTTTTAATGTTTAAGCATGTTCTATTTCTAGTAATTTTTGATGTTTTGATTTTATTCTGATTTTGTTTTTAAGTTTTAATTTGTTTGGATGTTTGTTTTTCTGATTTTTTATTTTTTGATGTTTTGATAATGTTCTGAATATTTTCCTAATGTTTTAGTTTGTTTTAATTAATGTTTTTAATTGTAAAATTTTCTTTTAGTATATTTTTCTTGTTTTGTTTTTAATATCTTAACATGTTTTAAATAGTTTAAAATTTTATTTTCTTTACTTTCATAAAAACAACAAACAATAAATAAATATTTTACAAAATTTAATTATTTAATATTTTCTATAAAATAAACTTTTTTTTTAATTTTATATTTTTAATATATTTTTTTACTTATTTTTTCAACCCCACCAACTGCTCTATATAGAAGTACATAATTGCTCTTTCTCTCTTCCTCATTTTTTAACTACCTACTTTTTTTAAAAACGCCGTATTTTCATCATACACTTTTTTCCTCTGACATTATTTAACTTTGAGGAGCAATTAGGTACTACTAAAAACTCAAAAAAAGAAAAGATTGAAGAAATTTTTTGTCTATTATTTTGAAATAAAGAAAATAAATTGCTGACCACCCCCATTTTGTACCACCCATTTTAAAGACCGAGACCGCTCATTTACGAACTCAAAATAATATAAATTGTTTTTTAAAGCTGGTAATGATCGATAGAGAATTAATTTGTCTATAAAATTAAATTAAAATTTTTAAATGAAAAATAAAGTTAAGTTAGGGCCAAAAACCTTCCAAGACTTGACATTTTCCTCTCTTAAAAATTCGTTTTTTGGTCATAACTTTTTTTCGTTTAACAAACTAAATTTTTGTTTAATTGCATACCTTATAAAGAATTTAATTCTCTATCGATTGATACCAAAATCATCTTTAAACCTTTACTCTTTTTTCAAGTTAAAAAGCAAAAAAACATCTTGTGAGGTATTCATTGATTTTTTGAATTTACACAAAAATACATTATGCCAAAAATAATTTTTATTTATTTTTATTCTCTCCACAATACTATTTTTATTTTTTTTATTTGCCACAAGGAAAATTGTTTTTTTTTTATTTTAATTTTTCGTTAAAATTTTTTTTTGTTATTTTTACCCGAAAATGAAGGGAAAAGGTTTAAAAAATTTAAACAAAAATTTCTTTTCAGTTAAACTATTTTGACAAAACTTTTAATTTATTTTTAAAATTATGGTAAACCGTGCAGATTCATTAGCAATGTCTATAGAAGAATATCCAAGACAACAACACCAACATTACCATTCAGCAACATCTTCTTCAAGTAATGGAGTGGGGAATTTAAGTGGACAACAACAGCAACATTCTAGTTTGGAAAGAAGTAATTCTATGCCTCCTGAATCTGTCGTACTTGCTGCTTTTGAAGAAGTTTTGGTATTTTTTTTTGGAATTTTAAGGGCTCTTTAAAGCCTCTTTACGGTACTTTTAAAATTGAGATGCCCACTTTTGCGGAATTTTCCTTTAGAATTTATCTTTTTTTTGATTCATTCACTGAAAAGGAAAGTTCCGTTAAATTTTTTTGCAAAACCGGACACCTCAATCTTCATAATTATTTTTCCTTGAAATTTGACAAATTGTTACCTCTTTTAAAATTTTGGTTCTCCAATAAATTAAATTTTTGTTAAAAATTGTTTTTTGGTTATTTTTCTCTAAAATGGAGGCGGAACAACTTTTTTTTGTTGAATGATTCATCATTTAAATATTTAGTCAATTCTATAAAAATTGGAGAAAAAATCAGTGAAAATTATTGATTTTTATCTTTTTATTTTTACCATATTTTTTTTAATTAAATTTTAGTTTTTAAAATTTTAAACTTCAATTTTTTGTTATTTCTGGGAAAATGTTAGATTTTCTTCTTGTTAAGGACCTAGGTTTGATCCCCTTTTGTGTATTTATTTATTTTTGTCTAAATTAATTATTTTTTCATTTTAGAAACAAATGGACCTTCCTCCAGACAAAATGCGAACTCTGAGAAATTGCGATCTTAAGAAGAAATGGGATTTAGTCTGTGACCAGAGAAAATTTTCTGTCGATCATTCTGTGCCAGATCCGAGTATTTATTTGGAAAAATTGAAAATCTATATGGATAGGAAGACTTTGAAAAAGGTTTTTTTCAATTTTTTGAAATTTGGGAAATGGTATTTTGAAGTTTATTGGGGTTTTTCCCCGTATATTTCTGACATTTTATTTTCCTTAAAGAAGTTCAAGCTTTCTTTCCATGAGAAAGCCAAGCCTCAAAGTGTCAATCAAACGGATCTTTTCATCAAAGTCACAAATGAAAATTCAATTCCTTTTTGAGTGATTTATGTTAGCTGTTAATGGAAAATAAAGAAAAATTAAAGGGAACCTCCAGTAAAGTTCAAAAGTTTAAAAAATATTTTCAGTCAATAATTCTTTTGGAATTTTTTTTAAAAGTGAATTTTTGTTTTTAGTAAATTTATTAATTTAAAATTGAGAAATTAATTATTTTAAACCTCTAAAATTATCATTTTTTCTTTATATAAACTATAATAATTTTTAGAAGAAAAAATATCTCTCTGGCGAGTCTTCAACAACGCTCCTAAAACATATTGAGGTTTTTCTTAATTTTTAAATTAAATATTTAATTCCTATAACTTTTTAGATCTCACTTAGAACAAACACAATTGACTGGGTTAGGGCTTTTCTAGCCCCTCAATGTAAATTTAATTAATTAAAAAAATAAATTTACAATTATTTAAGGTGATGGTCTTCGTGTTTTGGTTGACTACATTTCTTTTTTGCAAGATTCTCTTTTTGCTGTTTTAATGTTTGTTTATTTTTTGTTTTCAAATTTTTTCAACTTAATTAAGTAAAGGATAGATATGTAGCCCTTCTAGAAAAAATTTTTTCTTGTTTGTTGTAGGGGTTATTTTTGTTATTACTTTTGTTAACCGATTAAAATTTGTTTTTCTCATTTTTAACTAACAAGTTCTACTAAATTTGACTAAAATTCTGAACTTTTCTTATTTCCTTTTTAATTATTCAAAATCATTTTTAAGTTAGGCTTTTAAGGCTTTATTGTCTCAATCTTTAAGTTTATTTTTTAAAATTTTTTTAAATCTTTTATGATCTGATAAGGAGACATTTTGAACTGTATGTGAAAATTTTGTAGAAATTGGCAATAGGTTATCGACCATGCTCTTCACGATGGTGCAATAAAACTACAAAATTTTCGCAGACAGTTCAAAATGTCTCCTTGTGAGTTTAAACTATTGAAAATTTTTTAAAGAAATTCTTCTGAAGAAAATGGAATTGTTCCATCTTCATCAAATCCAGACCTTTCCTTTTCTCAAACAGCAGTTAATATTCAATTTATCAATTCTTCTACTAATGTATCTTCTGGAGGAGGGCAGCAGCAACAAGGAGGAGGGGGAGGGACTCATAATCAGTTTGGTACAAGTGGAGGTTCTTCTACTTGTTCTTTACAAACAAATTTAAATAATAATACTAATACAACAATGAATTCTTCAATTTATTCAAATAATAAAGATGATTTGTCTTTTACTTCTGGAAAATTAAAAAGTTTGTTTAAATATTTTTTATTATTTTTTATCCATGATATTTGTGACACAATATATACGAAATCTAGCTAGACTCTTTCTCGCCTTTTCAAAATGGAATCATTAACTATGACACCGTCAACTTGTTATCTCTTTTAACGTTTATTTTCTAAAATGATCTTTTTGGCTTTTTAGCAGTTCGGTTTAATTTTTATGTGAAAAATTTTAGTTTGGATTATTTTTCTATTACTGCGAAGGACTGGGCTCGACGTTTAGAGGAGTTTAGCTTGACGTGTTAAAGCTCTAATTTTCTTTGAATTTATTTTTTTTAAATAATTTAAAAAAATTTCTATTTTAAAGATTCACACAATTCTCGTAAACTTTATTCATCAAGTAAAGGTATTGACCATATTGATGATGATATACATGTTGGAATTTGTTGTTTACGTGCTCTGTTGAATAATAAGGTTTTTTATTAATTTTAAAAATTAAAAAAAAATTTTTTAAGTTTGGAGTAGTTGCTGTATTTTCAAATCGGCAAGCAATTTATTGTATTGTTCGAGCTATTTTACATCCGTCTTTCAAGTTTGTTTTGTTTTCAAAATTGATGATTGTTTATATTAGGGTGTTATTTGAATTATTTTACAACTGGATTTATCATTTTTTCCTTTAGGAAGATAAATAATAAGAAAAGTGAGGGCGACTTAACCGCTCCAAAATTCGAAAACTTTGAAGCCCTATAACTTTTTGATTTTGGGGGGTAGGGCCGAAACGAAAAAAAGGGAATAGTCTATCGATCATGCTCTACACAATGGTTTATGTTTCATCAAAAAATTTCTGGTGGTAGTTCGGAATGGTTCCTTGTCAGAATTCCATTATATATTTTGAACTCTATCAGTCAGTTTTGACAAACATTCTACAGAGTAGAATGTTTGTACAGAGCAAATACAGATCCGCCAATCTTTTTTTTCCATTCAATTTTTGCTATCGTATTTTTTATTAATTATTTTTTAGAACAAAAGCTTTGGTGCTAGATATGTTGTCTGCGATTGTCACTTTAACAGATGGACATGAACTTGTACTTGGTGCTTTTAATAAATTTAGAAGTGCTTACAATGAGGTTTTTTTTAATTTTTTACATCTTCTAAAAATTAATTTTAAAGATTTTTCGCTTCCAAACATTAGTTCGGTGCTTTAAATGTCCTGGTGTAAATGTTGATTTTCTTGCGTCTTGCATTAAGTATTTTTATTTTATTCTTTTTATTTAGGAAAAATATTTTAATTTTTTTGGAAAATCATTTACTTAAGACAGAGTTTGCTCTTTCCCCCTTCACAAAATTTCAATAGTTAATTTACTTTTTTTCGCCCCCTTTCTGTATTTAAAAATTTAAAAAAATCCAATTAGAAAAAATTTTTTTAATTTTAAGGTTTATTAATGTAATGGTCCATTCAAGTAGTGATATGAATCAACGAGTAGCTTTACAATGTAAACAATAATTTTTTTAAATTAATTTTTTGACATTTTAGATGAATTTACTATTTTTGGGTTGGATAGACATCTCGAGGTTTTTTTGAATTTTTTAAATAAAAATTTAAAAAAAAAATTTAGCAACTTTCCTCAGAATATTCCGAATCAGAATTTCTTTTAAATCACATAAATCTTTATTGGAATAATTGCATTGATGTTGATTTATTACATGATAAGTCAATTAAATGTGATGAACTTGAAGGTGATATTCAGGCACTACAGGTTTTTTATTGGAAATTATTTTAAAAAAATTTTAAGAAAATTAAACAAATTCTTTGTTTTACTAATTTTTGAGTCAATTTTTAGCATGAGAAATTATTTTAATATTTACCTATTTAATAAAAATATCTTTTTATTAATTTTAAAATCCAAAAAAAAATTTGTAATTTTTTAAAGGCAAACAATTCTCGTCAAAAAGAAGAATTTCAACAACTACAGGCTGATTGTTATGTCCAAATAGCCCAATTAAATGCTCAACTTAAAAAATTGGTAGAGGATAAATTGGAATTGGAAAGACAGAAAGTTAATCGAGATATGCATATTTCTACACTTACAAAAGATTGGCGTGAAAAGGAAACAAAATTTGAAAATGAAAAGGGAGAATTGGAGAGAAGAATTACAATGTTGGAACAGACAAAGAGGGAAATACAACGTAAGGGGAAATCTTGATTTTTTAAAAATTTATTTCCTTATTTTTGGAATATTCTCGGAAATTATTCTTCCCTTTCTGAAAACTTTTCCTTCCTGAAAAATGTTCAAGAAAATTACTTTTTTTTAAATACGGGTATTTTCTTTCAGAAAGCCTAAAGATATCACAGCAGGCAGCAGCACAACAAGCAGCTTCTGTTGCTACAGTTACTGCAGTTGTAACACAGTCTTCACCTGCTGCACTTGCTTCAACTAATGATAATATTGCTACTTCAACTAATAATGTTTCTGGCGCTTTATCAAAACAGACACTTGGTGGCGAACAAGTAAATATTTTTTGGAAAAGAAATTTGCTTTTTTCTATTCTTTAGGAAATTTAAAAAAAAATTTTCTTTCTTATTTATAGGCTAAAAAAGCAGCATTAACAACATCTCTGCCGGTTCCAACACCCCCTCCTCCCCCACCTCCTGCACCTCCACCCCCTCCAACAAATCTTCTACTCAAGAAAGAAACTTCATCAATAAAACCATCAAATGGAGGACCACCACCACCTCCTCCACCACCCCCACCTCCATCACTTAAATTACCACCAAAAATAATAGCTCCGCCTCCTCCCGGACTTTTATCTAAAGCAAATCAACAAAATTTAGCTTTGGCTAATGATGGACCTCAAAAACGTGTTGTGACTATTAAGTAGGGAATTTTTGGGATTTTTTAATAAAATTTATAAATTTTAGGAGCAAATTACCAATGCTTAATTGGTCTGCTTTAAACCCAAATCAAGTGAAGGGAACTATTTTTAATGAACTTGATGATGAAAAACTTGTTGATGTAAGAGGGCTTTATTTGGATATTCTAGAAAATCTAAAAAAAATATTTTTTCAGGTTTTGGACCTCTCTAGTTTGGAAGAACTCTTTTGCGTTGATGGCCCACCCTCTGGCAACAAAATAGCAGAAAAACAATCGAAGGAAGACTTGGTTTCTGGAGGTCAATCATCCCCTCCAAGTTCGGCATCTAGCAGTATAGGTGTTGGTGTATTGAATGGAGGGAATACGAAAACTTTGTTGGGCACTAAAAGACTTCAAAATATTGGTTTGAAATAATTTTGGGAAATTAAAAATAAATTAAATTTTTAGCTATTATACGTCGAAAGCTTGGCAAGTCAATAATGGAAATTATGTAAGAAAAAATACTTTTTTATTAGTAGTTGACCTTTACATATATGTATCTAAAAGGATTTTGTTGTCCTTTAGTGACCTAATATTTAAAATACTTAAGGAATTTGGGTAAATACTGCAGAAAATTTATGAAAGTTTTTTAGTTTGTAAGTTTTATTATGAAGATAAGGTTGGAAGTAAATGGTTAATTGAACCAAACGAAGACTCGGAGTCTTAAACTGGTGTTAAATGAAAACTGGGAGTACCGGTTAATACCCGGCCCTTTCCAAATCTAATAGAAACTTTCAGTCTCTTATAATTTGGTTATAAAATAATTTTCTAAAATTTATTTTTTTAATTAAAGGTCGGGTGTTCACCGTTTTGATTTGTCTGTATTAAGTCCGGATCAAGTTGAAATTTTGTTACCTATAGTACCCACACAAGATGAATGTACAAAATTAAAAGAATATGCTTCTTCAAATCAAAATTCTTCAAATTTAAATAATCCTTGGGAATTATTGACTGCTGAAGATCAATTTTTGGCTCAATTAATGGGAATTGAAAGATTATCTCAAAAACTTTTGATTATGAAATTTATGGGAGATTTTAATGATAGGTGGGTTTTTGAGAGGGTTTTTCAATTTTAAAATAATGATTGGCAGGTACTGAGTTTTTAGGACTCTAGGTTCCACTTCCCTGACTAGATTAACCTAGAATAATATTTTGGAATACCTATTATCTTCTAAATTCGAATCTCCCCAACTATTTTTAAACAATTTTAATATTCAATTTTTATATTTTTTTTAAATTTTATTAATTTTCCCCTCTTTTTTAAGCGTTCGTCTACTCATTCCTGTATGTTTTTATTTTTTTAATTAAAAATAATTTTTAAAAATTTATTTTTTTAGCAAATCCAAAAGGTTACAGCAGCAGCCAAATCTGTACATAATTCAAAAAAATTTCCCAAAATTATTGAAATTATTTTGGCTATTGGAAATGCAATGAATGGACAGAGAAGAGCGCCTGTTTATGGATTTAGACTTTCTAGTTTGGATGCTGTAAGTTTTTTTTTGGAAAATTTCAAAAAAATTTTATTTCCAGTTGAGTATCCTTAAAAGTCCAAAAGATCGAAATGTTACATTATTGCATTGTATTGTTGAATTAATAGCTGATAAATTCCCTCATTTGCTGGATTTTAGTGGAGAATTAAAATTGGCAGAAAATGGGGCTACTGGTAAATTAATTAAATAAATATTTCTTTTAATTAAATAAATTATTTAAGTTAATATGGAAACTATTGGTACTGATGTTAAAGATATTGAAACAAAATTTGGACAGGTAAATAAATTTAGAAATTATTAATTCTTGTAAATAAGAACTTAAAAAAGTATTTACCCAATGTTTTCGGAAACTTAAGTGTGAAGTATTTTTTATAAAAAAATTTTTATTTCTTTCCGGAAAGAATAATGGTAAATAGTCCACGTATTTAAACTTTTCCGGATGTTATTATTAAATATATTTCCGGATAATATATTAATTTTATATAATTTCCGGAAACAAAATTTAAGTAAAATATACATTACGGATTTTAATTTTTAAGGCTTTAACAGAACAAAAAAGAAAAGGAAAAGAAGAAACTCCCCAATTATTAAATACATTTTTGGAATCTGCTGAAGCTAATATTCAATCACTTCAATCAAATTACAAACTAGCACAAGAAGCTTTTGGAGAATGTGCTGAATATTTTGGTGAAGTACCTGGAAGAATTCAACCAGATGTATTTTTTACAAGAATTGTTTCTTTTTGCAAGCATTTTGAACAAGCTAGAACTGAAAATGAGGCTAAACGAAAGGCTGAACAGGTAAAAAATAATTAAATGAATTTGTTTTTAAAACTATAAAATTAGAATTTATAATTTCCGGAAAATATAAACTAGCCTACTTATTTGTTTCCATAAATAAGTGTGTTCAAAATAGAATACCGCTCCCGCAATCCCGCACTTTTTTCGATTTGCGGGAGTGCGGGATTATTCCCGCGGGAGTTACTTCCGCAAAGATTTAAGAAAAAATTAATCCCGCGGGATCCCGCAAACGCGATTTTGCCGACCTCTAGTTCAAAATTTATTTTTCTTAAGCGACAACTTGAAACTCAACAAAAACGTCGTTCCGCTCAGACTACCCGTCGTTCGGGAGGAACATCATCAGCAACTCGTTCCGGCGGGGGTCCATCAAGTCAAGACCGTTTGTTGGATGAATTAAATGCTAAATTTATACAATCATTAAATGGGAGTAGTGGTGGAGGAGGAGGAAAGGCTTTAAAATCTTCAAAATTGAATGATGGGTGAGTGAAGAAATTTTATAAAAAAAAATATTTTTTTTTAATATTTTTAGCGATTTTGAACGTATAATGGTTGAATTACATGAAGGTTTTGTTGCCCCAAATGCATCATCATCTATAACAACATTAACACCAACAGCTCCTCCTATTGCTCCACGTAGACGTAATAACACTGGAAATAGTAACAATAATAATCATAAATCGCCTTCACCAAATCGTGAAAGGTTAAATAGTTCAAGAGAACAAATTATTGATAAGGGAAAGTAAAAAATTTATTGTTATTTTAGATTAAAAAATTTTTTTGATTACCTATTGATTGATATTGTTAAAAATATATAAAAATATTATTAAAAAATATTTTTAAAAATTAAAAAAATTTTTCGATGGAAGATAGGGAGAAGGGGGAAATGATTAATAATTTTTTTTCCAATGAAAAAGGAAAAGTACTCCATTATCTTCCTAACAAAAAAGTTTAAAAATTTACAAGTAACCCCTTCAAAGCCTCCCTCCAAAAAATTTATTTTTTAAAAATATTTTTTATCTGATGTGATTTATATTAAAATACTAAATATATTTATTTTTGTTATCACTCACTAAAAATCGTTATTTTTTCTCTATATACATATATTTTTCAGCAATTCTCTATTTAAAAAATATATTTAAATATTTTTGAGACTAAATCTATATTCATTTATTTACGCACATTTTTTTTGAAAAATAAAAATTATTTTTATTTGCTATTTTAATTTTATTTTACGAAAAAACATAAAGCAACTTAATTTTAATTAGAATTTGTTTATTTTGAATTTTATATTTTGAGGTTTATAAGCAAATTTAGATCGGATTTCTAAATTCCATTTTCTTAAGATTCTTTTCTGATTCACAAAATTTTTTTTCGATATTTATGTCATCTTTTCAATTTCCAAGATTGTTCCATTATTCATTCCAGTTTACCTATATTAAGTTGCTTTGTGTGTACTGTCAGGGTTGCTACTTTTATAATACAGTCACAATTTTTTTCAAACTATGAATATACAATTTAAGTAAATATTTTCTTCTAGCAACTCTCTACATAAGTTTATTAAAATACTTTTTTTTAAATATTCATTCCTTTTAATTTAAATTCTCCATTAAATTAAAAAATTTTGCTTTGTTTTACATCGAGCTAGTGAAAGATTTATGTATATATTTTATTTTACCTATTCCATATTTTTATAAATATACCTAAGAGATTAATATTGATATAGAAAATATACAATTTTTGTAGAAAAATAAATTAAGCGCCTTTTTATTTTCCCGATTGTTTTATTCTCTTTTATTAAATAAAAATAATTCTGATTTAAAAATTAATTGAAAATGTGTTTGAGGATTATTTTAATATTTTCCTTTTTTCTGTAATTTATGTATTATATTAGAAAAGGAAGTGCTACAAATTTAATATTCTCAAGCATTTCCGGAAAATACATACAATTATTCCGGAAATATTATTTAAAGTTACGGAAAATACATATAAGTTAAAGAATTTAATTCTTATGAAAATACATTCCGGAAATAGTATTTATTAGAGATGTGCGAGACCGAAATTTTTCCAAGACTCAAGACTCAAGACCCAAGACAAAATTTTTTTCAAGACCAAGACACAAGACCAAGACCAAAACTCCAAGACTCAAGACCAAAAATCAAGACCAAATTTTTAAATCCCATAGGTCAAATTTTTGGTTTATTTTTTGTTATTTTGATACGATCACAGTCAACTTCAGCACAATTATCTATAATTTCGAAAAATTTATGCGAAATTCAAAGAATTTCGGGGAATTTATTCTGTGGAAAATCAATAAAATAGGTTATTATTTCAGAGGGTTTGGGTGGATTAACGGGATATTAGTGATATCAAAAGATTAAGAGGGATAGCCGTGGGATTTAGCGCCGCAGGCGAAAATTTTGGGAATTATGAAAGCAAAGAAGCCAAAAATCTTCCTTTTCCAGCGCCGCAGGCAAAAATTTTGAAAATTTTGGAAGGCCGTAGGCCAAAAAAATTCACATTTTCAGCGCCGCAGGCGAAAATTTTGAGGATTTTGGATGGCCAAGCACTAGGTCCAAAAAGGCCAAAAAACCAAGACCAAAAAATAAAACCAAGACAAGACCAAGACAAACACCCCAAGACCAAGACCGAAAAAAAACCAAGAAAAGTCTTGGTTCCAAGACCAAGACCAAGAGTCTCGCACATCTCTAGTATTTATAGTTCCGGAAAATATAAGTTAACGAATTTATATTTTCCTGTAAATATCCGGTATTAATTCAGAAAAATACACACAATTTAATTTTCATGTTTTCGAAAAATTACCGTTAAATTTATTGTAATTTTTAATTATTTATAGTCTTTTTATTTTTGATATTTATGTATTTTATTCTTTTGTAATCAAATAAAGCAAGAAAATTTTGTTTTTATAAAAAATATTAAAAGTTTATGGCACTCTTTTTTATAGAAAAACAATGCCATAAAACTTTGATTTTTACATTGAAAAAAAAAATTTTAAATTAAGAAAGAGAAAGCTTAGAAAAATATATGCCTGAGGGAAATTATTGCTAGAGACCAGACCGAGTCGAAATCTCGATCAAAAATCTTGGTTATCGAGATTATTACCGATTCATTATATATGCCGTACTTCTTCTAATAGTACGACCGGTCGGTTTATTTTTCAACCTTCCTCTAGAAGGTCGGTTTATTAGAAGGGGTCGGTCTAATAGAGGGAGTCGCACTATTAGAAGAAAAATGGGAATTATCGAGATTTTCGTACAACTCTCCCAGTCCGGCCTCTAATTAATTATTTACTACAAAAATGAAAGAGTTTAATGAAATCTTCTTCAAAAAATATTTTAAAAAATCAAAAAATGTTAAAATTTGAAGGTTAAAAAATTCCTGCATAAAAATTGAGGAAAAACGTTTTTAAAATAATTATTTTAAAAAAATCATTTTTTTCTTTCCCTTTACAAATTAGCAACACCCCCTCCTCCACCAGAAACTCCAGAAATTGTTGAAGTTGTGTTGGTTGTATGGACTCCATTTGTGGCTGGCGGTTCTTCAATTTCGTTTGTTGTTGTTACTTTTTCACCAGACTTTACTGAAGAAGCACAAGAATTGCGTCTTTTATCGCTGCTGCTAGTTCCGTTGCTTCCATTATTTTGCTAAAATAAAAATATTTTTCTGCAAAAAAGAAAATTTTGTTTAGAAGTATTCTCAGAGCTATAAATTAGGTATTTTCTGAAAAATACAAAATTTTTCTTAAATTATTCCGGAAACTTAAGTTTCCGGAAACACAAAAATTTTTTATACATATTTAATTCATTTTTTCCTTTCGATTTCCGAAAAAAAATTAATTTCCAATTTCCGACTTTTGAGCCATTTCCGATTTCCGACACCTCTGACTGTTCCGACCCACCTCTGGAAACTACTTTAAAAAATTTAATTCAAAAAACTTAAGTTTCCGGAAAATACAACTCTTAACTAAAATTATTTTCGTAAACTTATAATCTAGAATTTCAGGAAAATATAATTTCTCTATAATAATTTTGGAAACTTAAATTTTTGATAATACAACCCCTTTCTATTCCCTGAAACAATATTTTGTTAAAAATTCTGTTAAAAAAATCTAGAATTAAATAATTTACATGATGACGATAACGTCGATTGCGTAAAATTCTCCTTCTACGGCCAAATGCCGCGAATGCTGCCAAAACCAAAATAGCAGAAATACAAGCCAAAACAACAGCAATAACGGCAATTTTAGTTCCTCCAATTCCATTTAAAAACCCTAAACTTGAATCGGAAGAGCCTTCCGCGATTTCATTATCGATGGTTTCATCAGCATAGTTTTGAGAGTGCACTGAGGCGCGTTGTGTGCGAATTGCTTAAAAAATAATTCTGATTTAAATTATTGAAAAAATAAAAATATATTCTGATAAAATACAGGGTGACAACAAAGTAATGGGACAAACTTTTTAAGCCATAACTTTATTCAAATAAAAGTTAATGAGATTATATAAAGCTTAAATGATAGAGAACTAAATAAGGAACAAATAAGATCAAGAACTTTTGAAGTCTTTTGGAAAAAGGTTCAATAATGGATCTTGGCCCCTAAAAGAGAATTGAATTTTGGCTATAAAATTAGAATAAAAATATTTTTAAAATGTAAATGAGAAAAAAAAGTTATGATAAAATAAAAAGTGCCCAATTACTTTCTTGTCACCGTGTAAATACAATTAAAATATTAATAAATTAATCAGAATTTTTAATTAATCCCGGAAGAATATATTCTTTGCTATTTATTATTTTTACAATTCTGATTTTAAAATAAATTGTGAAAATGTTATTTGAATTAGACATTCTGATTTATATTTATAAATTAACTATTTTGATTCTAATTACTTACCAGCAGAATAAGCTGCAGGTCGAAGCGTGTAACGAATAATAGGCCCAACACGTGGTTTTTTATCAAAGCGGTTGGCCTCTAATTGAAAGAGGAGAAAATTGCTTTTTGAGAGGAAATGCTCTCGAGGTTTTGGTGCATCCACAGAATTGCATTTTATGCTTAAATTTAAAGATTAGATTTAATAATCAGAATTTCTGATAATTCTGATTTCGAAATTTCAGAACCCAATACAAGTTTACTGCTAATTACCTTTTCATTGGAGCTGTTTCTAGTCCATAAACCTAAATTTAAAAAATTTTCAACTTAAAAACAAATTAATTTACATATAATCGGTCAGGACAGTCAATAGCCCCAAAAGCACGTCTACTCATATCCAGACTTGCAAATTCAATTTCCAATTTTGCCCAAGGATCGTCTGCTACCAACATAATTTGGCAATAAGTTTTTTCGTTTATTGGGGCTCTAAATAATTAAATTATTTCAAAATTAGTTCACAGATTTACTTAAGTTTTAATTCTCCATTCCATTCTTCTGTGCCCACAATTAAAGTTTTGCAAGCCTCGTCTGTATATTCCCCCAATTTAACCAATTCATCACAAGTTTGCCCCTCAAAAAGTCCATTAAACGGACAATTACAATCATCACATTTTCCAAAATCAAATTTCCCCCCATTTGAACAACTTATTTGGCAATGATCTTTAAATTTAAAATTATTTTTAAAATTAAATTTAACAAAAGAAGGAAAATTAATTTATTTTTAAGGTAAATATCTGAAAATCATTTTTTTATTTTTCAAAATTGTGCGCAAAAAATTTGCGGACAAAAAAATTTTTTGCGGAAAAAAAAGAATTTTTGCGGACGAAATTTTTTAAAATTAAACATGGTCGTAAAGACCAAACTGTGACCCTTAAAGTTTTTTTTGTTTGAGTTAAAAAACTATTATATATTAATATAATTTAAAAATTAAAAAAATAAATAACTCACCGTTACATTCAAAATACTCATTTAGAAGAGAAAAGACATTTGCCGTTACCGCTTTGCGACCAGTCAATGCTTTTGAAATTAAGTGAATACAGGCATTTGGATCCTTTAAAAAATTTTTTTATTAAATATTTTAACAAATTCCCCCACATTAGTCACACATTCTCTGCTCAAATAAATTAAACTAGAATTATCAGCATCTACACCACACAGTCCTCGCTCACTTTGAGAGAAGTAAATGGATGAAGTTTTGTTGTGGCGAAAAATTATATTCGATTCTGAAGGCTGTTCTCGCAAAAGAATACAAGTTTCATTATTAATACGGTGAACGGCATAAGTAATACATGTTTTGATGTTACCATCTGTTTTGATTAAAAATTGGAATAAATATAAGTATAAATTTAAAGTTATAGTTTATTAGTAAACATGCAAAATTTTTATTAATTCAAGTTTTCCGGATAGTCATAAATTTATTTAAAAATTTTCCTTGAGAAGTTTACCAAAAGAATAAATTTATTTATTAGGTTTCAGGAAGAAACTTAGTTTATTTTTTCCGGAGAAGGATAAAATTGATTTTTTTACCAAATTTCCAGAAAACATAAGTTTCCGGAAAATTATTTTTTTGAATTTAATTTAGAAAGATTTCTAGATATGTAAATCTTAGATTAATATTGTGGCAAAATGGCCTACCATTTATTTGACTTGTATCATAAAAAAGATGCCGGTTAACTTCTGCATCTGCGTAAACGAGCGGAGATGTTATCCATTGAGAGAATAGAAAGGCAATAATCTTAATTAAAAACAAATATTTAATAATTAAAATAATTCTCGTCATTACCTGAAGTAAAATAAATTGGCGGTGAATATAAAATTGTTGTAACATTTTTTAAGATTTCAAAAAAATAATAATTTATAATCTAAAAAAATATTTTGTTAAAAACAAAATTCTTTGGTCTCAAAATTTTGGTGTGAATTTCAGAGAGTGAAGATGAAACAAAAATGAATGAGGTATGGGGGGAAATTAAAGGACAATGAAATTTAACGTATGAATGAGTAATAAAGAAGTGAAGAGGAAGGAGGAAAGGAAAGGACTAGCCAAGGCCATAGACTCTCTGCACCAGCCAGCCGTAATTTTATTAGGAAACAAAGAAAACAGTGCCGGCACTGGACATAACAAAAATGCCCCAGAAAAGGCCAGCCGGTGGCGCCATTGGTGGTTTGTGTGAGAAGGAAAAAATAAATTGGAAATTTGGTTAGAGAGATGTGTTTAAAACAGTTGAAATTAGTTGAAGAAAAGAGTGTATAGGAAGGGAATTCTGATTTTTTATTAATCAAGTTTTGTGTATTTTATTTAGTATTTTCCTTAAATTTTAGAAAAAGAATCATTTGTAAGTTAACAAATTATACTCAAGTTTTTGAAATAATTCTAGACAGGTTTATCACATTTTCCGGAAATTTTTTTACGGAAATTTTTTATTCTGTCTTAAAACTACCCAAGTTTCTGAAATAATTCCAAAGATTGATATTTTGAGGAAATTCTAATTTGATAATAAATATAACTTTTCCGGAAAGTTTTTACGCTGTTTTTGTGTTTGTCTGAAGCAAGTCTTTTTCCTGAAAATTTATATTTTCCGTTAAGCTTGTATTTTCCGGAGGTATTGTGTTTCCTGGAAAACACAATCTTATGCAGTTTTCCGAAATATAACAAGTACTATTTTAGTTTGTATTTTATTTTAAATTTTCTGAAACTAAAGGATTTGTTATTTAATGCTTCTGAAAGATTCAATCCGCAAAATTTATTTTTAATGTGTGGACATTAAATATAAAAATTGGAGTATAATATAGATCCCCTCATGCCTTTTCATAAGATATATATATTAATGCCTTCTTGCAAAAGGCTATCCATCACACACAGGACAAGCGCGTAATGAGTTTTTCCACCATTCCTGATGGATGGGGGGATATAAATACATGGATGGATGGCATTGAGTGTTTTTGTTAGAGTCGATGACTGGACACACAGTCAGTCCTTTCATAATATAGAGAACATCCCCAAGAGAGTGGGGGGAAGAGGGAAGGATTTGAAAGGATATTTGAAAGGATATTATTATTATTATTAGGTTGGGGGGTTGAGGGAATTTACTTCTCTAGGATTAAAATCCTAATCAAAAAATTCTAAAATGAAAAACGAAACAAAAATGAAAGAAAAAATATTTTTGATGCTAAAAAAAAGAAAATCATAATAAATACAAAAAATTAATGTGATGACATTCTTTGAGTAAAGCGGCACAAAGTGTTTTGCGGTAGAAAATCTTATTGGCACATTTGACAGTTGAAGCTAAAAAATTGGGGATGGATTTGATTGCTGGGATAAATAGGGAAAGTGGAAGGGGAAAAATAATGAAAACTGAAGGACTTAATTTTTAAGAATATCATTGACTATTATTTTTGGGACTAAATTAAAGAATATATTTTATGCGCGAATAATTTTGAAGAAAAATTTAATTAAAAATAAACAATTAAAGAAGCAGAAAGGCTAATTAGACACCTGGGAATCTATAGGTAAATTGAAATTGTAAGAATAAAAATCAGAATTTGTATTTTATAAAAAATCAGAATTTGTAATTTGTAAAAAATCAGAATTTGTAATTTGTAAAAAATCAGAATTTGTATTTTCTAAAGAATCAGAATTTCTAAATCCAAAAAAGAATGTCATAAGTATAATCAGAATTTGTGAAATATTGAATGCTTAAAATCAGAATTTGTAATTTGTAAAATATATCAGAATTTTTAACCGCACCTACTATTATATCGTTAAAGTACTCAAAATATTGTTATTGGCAAGTAATAATATATTATTCCTCGTTATTTTGTGAGCGCTTTATTACAGACCGTTCAACAAACACAAAATGGCTAAATTTTCGGTTGAATGAATAATAAAAGAAGAGCGCATTATTAGAGGGATTACTTAAAAATATTTTTTACTATTTAAAAATAAATAGGTTGATTGACCCCCCCCCCTCTCCCAAACATTTTCCCTATAAAAAGAAAAATATATGAGCATTTTTGTCTGACGAGACAAATAAAAATATTTTTATTGATAAGGGATGATAAAAGATTAAAAATTGAAAATTTATTGGAGAGTTTAAAGAACAAATAAATGACCGACATTATTTAGATGACCACTATTAAAAACAGAATTTTGTATTTTCTGGTTTTTACAAAAAGATTCTGATTTGTTTTTTTGTAATTTAAACTAGATGTTCACGGTCGGATTTAAAACCGAAAATTTGATATTTTTTGTCAAAAATTAACCGTTTTTACGAAATTTAAAAAACCGAAAACTTCTGAAAATGTGGATTTTATTAAAAATTCTCCCAAATAAAACCGGTATTTGTCTAAAACTCAAAATCGAAAACTGGGTTCCTAAAATATGGATTAATCGAAAACCGGGAGTACCAGTTAACCAGTAGTGAACAACCCTAATCTATACCATCAAAATTCTGATTTGTAATTATTTTTTCAGAATTATTGTTTTCTTTTCTGGTTTCGTTTAAAAATATTCTGATTTTAAAAGCATAATTTTTATTTTCTGATTTTTTGGAAGATTTAAACAGAATATATAAATTTAAAAATGAAAAGCCAAATGATTAAATAAATACCCAAATAAAAGAAATGAAGGTAGTACATTAATACATACTATTAGCTTGGGAAATTTATTCTCTTATTTAAATTTGAGTAAATAAAAAAATATTTTGACTGATGCAAATAAAAGAAAATGAGAGAATTATTGAGGAAAGGCTTTACTACTACTAGTTATGTTTGGGTAAAAATAAAAAAATGATGGAAGGGAAATTGACTAATAAAGCTATCGAATGGTGAATGACCTCTGACCCAAATAGAGAAGGAGGGCTTCACATAGTTTAAAAATTATTTGTTGGCACAACGGAGAGTTTAAAGATTCTGAAATATCTAAAAAGATTCTGAAATATCTACCTAAACAACAGTAAAGTTTAAAAGTGAAATCAGAATTTTTTAAAAGTAAAATCAGAATAAATTCAGAACCTTTGGTAATATACAGTCGTGGAAAAAAGTATGGAAGCGCTAGAAAATTTTTTCTTAATTCTTAATTTTTCATTCAAAAAATACGTTCTATGTACCAATCGAAAGCTCTATTCGTATCTCAGTTGACATGTTTCTGCATTTTTCATAAAAATGAAAATTGGCCGAGATAATCCGGATCTACCGGATATACCAAATCCCACTTTTTCGGAAAAATTTTTCGGAATAAATTTAACAAACCCAAATGATAAAGCATATTTTTCTGAGTATTTTCCATAAAACCGCTTAGAAATACCTTTTTTCGGAGCAGAGATATGATTTTTTGAAAATTGCATTTTTCGTCTATTTTTGCAAAAAATTCAATTTTTAAGCGAAAAATGCAATTTTCAAAAAATCATATCTCTGCTCCGAAAAAAGATATTTCTAAGCGGTTTTATGGAAAATACTCAGAAAAATATGCTTTATCATTTGGGTTTGTTAAATTTATTCCGAAAAATTTTTCCGAAAAAGTGGGATTTGGTATATCCGGTAGATCCGGATTATCTCGGCCAATTTTCATTTTTATGAAAAATGCAGAAACATGTCAACTGAGATACGAATAGAGCTTTCGATTGGTATATAGAACGTATTTTTTGAATGAAAAATTAAGAATTAAGAAAAAATTTTCTAGCGCTTCCATACTTTTTTCCACGACTGTACATATGTATAATCAGAAACCAGAAATTTAATAAAACAAGAATCAGAATAAACGAGAATCAGAAAAATTGAAATCAAGCAAAATCAGAATTTAATTAAATAAAATCAGAACAAACCAGAATTTAGTGGAATAACATCAGAATAGAACCAGAATTAAACAAAACAAATATCAGAATATTTCAGAATTTTAATTGTTTGTCCTTAGGTATCAAGTTACCACATTTCTCATACATCCCCCTACATAATCTCTCACAAAATGACCATCAACATTAAAATTTTTAATGTTGATGGTCATTTTGTGAGAGAATATGTAGGGGGATGTATGAGAAATGTGGTAACTTGATATTTTTAATTTAAAAACATTTAAATATACACCGGTGCCTAACTCTCTCCCTCTCCCTCCTTACTTTATTTAAACAATTTTTTTACTTTTTCTCCCAATTTTGCCAAAAACACAAACAAAGAGAGCCTTTCCTCCCTATAAAGATGAGGAGGCCTTTCCCCTCATTTATTCCCTCCCTCAAAGTATTAAAAAACCGACAAAAACAGTCAAGAGACGGCACACACAAACCAAACCACAAACCGGCACAACCACACGTTTTTTTACTTTATTGAAAGGGAAGATAAGGGGAGAAGGGGAGGATATTTCCCTCATTTTTTGCTTAAAAGGCTCTTTATTTTTTTTCTATATATACCTCATTTAATTTTAAAGATATGAGAGGAAATAAAAGAAAAAATAAGAAAATGGAGATGAAAATGAAGGGAAAATGAAGGAAGAGAAAATGGGGGAAGGACCGATCTCCCCCTCATCAAAATGACCATTCTTCCCTCTTCCTTTTTAATAAAAAATAAAATAAGAAAAAAAATTGTGGGGGGATAGAAAAAGATGAAAAACGACGCTTATACCCATTTTTGGTTAAAAATAAGGCAAATGTCAAAAAAAAGAGAATGTGTGTTTGCAAAGGGATTGACCTTTCTCTATTTCCAAAACACATTTAAATTAGGTATATTCGGATAAGAGGAAAAGGAACTGTGTATTTTTACAAAAAAGTGTCATCTTTGTGTGTGGTCTAATTTAAATTTAAAATTAATAAGGAAATGTTTAAAAATCAGAAAATTGTAATTTAATGAAGAGAATATCAGGAAATTATCTTATGGGATCTAGTAAGAATATCAGAGATTTTGGAGAGATATAGGGGGATTAGGGTTTATTTCAAGGAAATACTTGATCCATTTTTCTTTTATTCGATTTATTTTTTATATTGATCCTTAAAATGTTCCATTATTAAAAGTTGTAATGATTTTTTAAATAAATATTTTTATAATTTGTTTATGAAAAAATAGGCGGTAATATTAGTGAGGGCAATTATTTGAGAGAGGGTAATTATTCGAGCATATACGGTAGTCATTAGAATTTCAGAAGAATTTTTAAAAATCAGAATAAATCAGAAGACCCTTCAAAACAATATTTATTATAGAAAATTCAAAGATAAAGAAATAAATTTCAAATAAATTTAAAGAAAATCATTATATTGTTGTCTACATAATTTAAACAAATTCGAAAAGTACATACATATTAACTTAAATTTTGAATTCTCTTTTCATAAAATTTGCAATTTTTTGACTTTAACCGTTCTCTTTTTACATATGTATATAAATTTAAAATAATTTTTACATTTATCTACATAGGTTACTAAAAATAAAAAAAGAACATGAGAAAAAATACGAACGCCAATATGTTCATACCTACCTAACATTTTTTAAAATAAAAGTCAGATAAAGGCAATCAAATAATTTTTTACCTTCCCAAGGGCAAAAAATAAATAACAAAAAAATAATATTTATTTGTTTGTTTTTAATTGTCGGCCTTCCTTGTCTAATTATTGTAACCGACATTGGCGTGTGTTTGCACATACATATTAATGTATGTATATGCAGTGTAATTTATTTAATTTAAAAAAATTTTATTTAGCAAATTCTATCACAACAACTAAAAAAGAAAAAAATTTTTTGTGATTATTTTATATCAAAATTTCAAAAATAAATTTCTATAGTGGAAGAAAAAAAGGGAAATAAAGCTCATAGGATATAAGGGAATTATGGCTAAGGGGAAAGAAAATCAAAAGGAAATTAAAAGAAAGTTGCCAATAAAGGAATGTAAATTTGAGGGAAAATAATTAGAAATTGTTAATAATTTCTATAATTTTAAGGTATAGGATAATAAAATGGAAGCCCTCAATAACGTCTCCTCTCTCTCTCTCTTCTCATACACCCTCTCAATACGGTTCTGAGTCTGAGGGACGTGTTTGCCTGATTTGACGTTCCCTTCCAAGTCACTTAGCTTCTTAGTGGCTCTAAAGCCACTAAGCTTCGATGGGTGACGTTATATAGAGCTTCGGCTATACAAGAAAATGGGAAAGTGAAGATTTTATAGGAGGAATGTTTTTCTCGGGTAAACCTGACATAACACAGTCTTACCGCTAAGCTTTAACTAATTTAATGAAAATTGGACCTATAAAGTGTCAAATAAAGTATCAAAAACTTTGAATCTATCGAGCTGAATCAGAAGATTTAAGTGTAGTTATAGCTTCACGGTAGACTGGGCCTCTCGAATAATTAAATCCATAAAACTTTCAAAAAATCTTTTATCTTAATTTGTGGATAAAGAGGATGTTTGGCTTATTTTCTTAGAGCAATTATATTTTCCCGTACGAGGTCCAAAACTTAAAGTTCGCTGCATAGGAGATCGTTGCTGTTGTTGATGTATTGAGGTTGTTGTTGTTGTTGATTTATTGCTGTTATTTTGTGTATCTAATGTTGAATGCTCTTCTATTTTTATTCCAAAAGAATTATTTAAATTAGAATGTCCAACAACTATATATGAGGCTGGTTGGGCAATTTCTATACGTCCTTAAAAATTAAAATTTAATTAAATTTTAAAAACTTTCTAAATTTACCAGAATGTAAATCATGTAAATGGGGGGAATATCCATTCTCTAAAGAAACACAATCCAAAGTGTGCTTGCGTCGATGACCGCCGCCAACTCTAAAAATGCGTTCTGGGTCCAAACCGGCATTTGAATAAACCTTTAAAAAAAGGAAAATTCTGATTTTTGTTTGTTCTGAAAATAAGATTGGAAAGAGTATTTATTTACCGGAATATCTTTAGTACTTCCATAAGCAGCCTGTACACACAACCCAATATCTGTCAAATGCTTCATAAATAACATTTTCTGTTTAAGCGGTTCTGTTGACAATGAAGGGGTAAAGAATAGAAGACCGTGCGGGAAATTGTGAGTAGCTAACCAGGCACTAACTAAACGTTGTTGCATATCAGGACGAGCGGTTAAATAAATAATTAAGTATCCCTTTAAATTAAAAAATTTTTAAGTTAATTTCTTCTACGAAAAAGACAAAAAATTCTTTTTGTAAAATTATTTTCTTAATAAAAAAATAAAAATTCTTATTTATTTTTTATTTATTTTTTTTCTTAAAATTCTGACTTTAAAAAATAAAAAATTCCGATTCCGTTTTGAATCAGATTTTTTTTAAATCATCAGAATCATCACCTGTTGTTGCCAAAATCGAACAACATCAACTGCCCCAGGTTTCAATCTCGGATCACGTCCTGTCTAAAAAATTCTTTTCTCAATTTAAAAATAAAAATAAGCTTACAACAGAAACAGAAGCTGTAAGAGACCCATCAATACTGAAAACAACAATTGGGGTACCTTTTAGAACGACTGCAATGCTTACAGAAAGGAAGGTATCTGAAATAAAAAATTAAATCAGAATTCTACAGAAACAGGGAATAGAGCTAGAATTTTTTACAAACAGAATTCCCTAAAAATCAGAATTTCTTAACAGAAATCAGAACTTTACTTCTGCATAAAAATGGAGAAACCAGAATTTATGTAATTCAAAAAAACTCACGATCTCCCTGTACAATCAACCTAACATGATGTATACCAACAGGCAAACTCTTCCCCAAATCAATTGAAAGCCTTCCATGTTTATCCGTTGTTTCCATTCCCCGTAATGCCCATTCTCCCCCACTAGGTAAAACATAAACAAGTACATTCTCTTGTGATAAAGCAACCAAATCCATTGGTCCGTAACAAAAACGAGCATTGACTATCTGTTCTTCAGTATCGGCAACAACTAATAAATCGTTAGCTCGATGATTGGCTGCTAGGTTTGCAACCTGTTAAAATAATATATATTTAATTCTGATTTTTTCTAGTTATATTTTTGGTTTTACAAATTCTGGTTTTTCCTTTTCATTTTTACAAATTCTGGTCTTTTTCATTTTGTTTTTACAAATTCTGTTTCAAGTTAAAATAAAAAGGTAAATTCTGATTTTTATACAAAAGAGAATATTCTGGTCCAATTAAAATTTGCTAAAAGGGTACTTGTGCTTCTGGTTTTTAAAATAATTTTTACAATTAAAAAATTCCGATTTAAAATATTAATTAATACATGCCTTAAAACGCGTCCTACGCCTGTTCCAAATACTCAAAGGCATTTGAAAATTTAATGGTGGAAAGTCTGCCAAATTTTTAATATTTGTTGTAGACAATCCTGGAGTGTCATCAAATCTCAAAAATGTTCTCAAAATGAAAGCTCCAACATCTTTAGATTCCCAATAAGAAACATGTAAAATATTTGGTAAAGCCAAAGCTGGGAGTGTATTCATTTCTGGAGGGCAATACAATTCGTGGTCAACACGACGACTTCCCCAAACCATTGGAGTAGCGGAACCTGCAGCATCAAAGTGGATATCATTTCCATCTCCAAGTAAATGGAAACGTTGATAGCGAGGTACTTTGGGTGCTGGCAATTGAGCCAAATTGGGGTTGAGAACAGGCTCTAATCTTGCCCCACACAAATCGAGAGGATAAAAAAGGTTGTATAATTGGTCACATGCTAATGAAAAATTTTGATGTTCGTCTTAAAAATTAAAAAATAAAGTTTGAAAAAAAGAATTTTTAAGACCAAGTAATTGACGTTGTGTTAACAACAAGGCTAAAGGACAGCCAAGTAAAAAAGCAGCAGTAGGGTGAAAATCAAGAACATCACTTGAGACTTCAGTAGTCTTTCTGCCTAATGCAAAATGTGAAGGTTCCTGCTAAAAAAATAAAAATTCTGATTTTTCAGAATAATTTCAAATTAAATTCTGATTTTAAAATAATTACAGAAGAATTTGTAGAAGCTTGTCGACTTGCTAGAGCAGCTTTATTTGACTGTTTGTCAACTGTTGCAACAGAAGGAGAAGGCGAACAACCTCGTCTTTGCTGTTGAGTTTTCTTATTATCAAAGCTAAAAATTGAAGAGCCGCCACTGTAAATACTTGGAGAATCTGCAGCGCCAGCAGAAAGAGAATAGGAATGCGAAGTGTTAGTAGTGGTGACAGAATTCTGAAATTATATTCTGATTTTTAAAAGTACAAATTCTGATTTTCCTACAAATTCTGATTTTTTAAACCACAAATTCTGATTGTAAATATTCTGATTTTTTTACAATTTAAGTAAATTCTGATTATTTCTTACAATTTCTAGTCTTCAAATAAATTCTGATTTGTAAAAAAAATAAACTTGCCTCTTTGCTACAATTTCCTTGTTTTCCAGCAGATAAAGGAGACTTTGAACGGCTATTGCTACTACTATTGTTATTATTATTTTTATTAACGCTAGGAGAAGAAGAATGGCTATATACTCTATTTGTTCGATAATTAACTTCCAAATCGTTATTTATTTCATTATTATTTTTATTTGTTGTTGAAGACATACTTCTAGCTAAAGCTTCATATAAAATAATTCCTCCAATAAAATCTCCAACAAGAAAAATTTCTCCCCCTTCCCCACACTCTTCAAAAATCTTTCCAGCCTCAGAATTCAAAAAATTACGAAAAACTTTATTTGCTGTAATAATTGACTGAGTGACACAAGCATTGAATGTACAGACATCTGAAGCTAATAACTGGGCTATTGAGGGGTGAAAATTGCCAAAAGATGAAGAAAGAGAATTTAATAAATGAGCAAGGGATTCAAATTCGCTGCCGCATGTAACACACTACAAAAAAAGAAAAGAACAATTTCTGATTTGTAATTTGTTTTTACAATTTTTTAAAATTCTGATTTGTATTTTCCGGAAAAGTAAATCACAATAAATTCCGGAAACTATATTTTACAGGGGTTGACTTTTACAATTTGTATTTTCCGCAAAATATGTATAAATTAAAATATTTTTCGAAATTTTAAATGTATTTTCAGAATTGTGTGTTTTTCCGGAAATGTTCAGAATATCATTGTAAAATTCTGATTTGTAATTTTCTCAAACAAAATTACAAAACTAATTAATTTGTAATTCCTCCAATATTTAAATGTATTTATTTATTTGTTTTATTTTCACCTGAACATTTATACGACCCTTAAGTTGTGAATAATGACAACTAATTAAACTTTCTAATGTAGAACGTAAAGTATTTGTGTCTGTAATTTTCGAGTCTGCCGATTTCTTTAAAATTAAAAATAAATTAATTTTTTTTTTTAAATCTTTAATTTTTTACAGTCGGAAATAAATCTCCATGGAATACAAGAATAAGCAGAAACCGATTATTTGAAAGACGTGGTGTTCGTGGTGGGGATTTTTCTCCATCATCCTCATTTAATAATAATTCTGAACTCCAACGAACCTTTAAAAATTAATTTTAATTTTTGACCATTTTTAACCTTTTTTAAATATTTTATTCATTTAAAAATTTTTTATAAATTTTCCAAAACAAAATTTTAAAATTTCACAAATCTATTAAAAAATTTTTTCACCAAGGTAGTTCTGCCTGGCTGCCCTTCTTCTTCCTCCCTTTCTTCAAATTTATCAGAACAATCAAAGAAAATATCAGAAACTGAATTTGAACAAGAAAGTTGTTGATTCTCTTCCTTTTCTTTTTTTAATTTATTTTTTAAATTTAATTCTTCTTTATTTTCTTCCTCAACTTCATCTTCTCTAGGTGTCATCAATGCTGCCAAATATTCTTTTGTTTCATTTTCTAATTTTCTTATATCTTCAATTTTTAGATTATACCTTTTTTAAAAATTAAATTTGAAAAAAAAATTAAATTAAAAATTACCATTCATCCTGCCAAACCCAAGCTTGACGGTGAGCACGAAGCATGGTACCCTTGAATAAAAAATAATTTTAGAAAGATATTTAAAATAAAAGTAATTTATTTATTAAAATTCTGATCTAATTATTTTGTTAAAATTGTGATTATATTTTTACAAATCAGAAATTTTGATTTTTTAAAATTCTATTTTTATCCAAGAGTAATTGAAGCCTTTCCATCCAAAAATTTCCAAAAAAAAATTACCCTCAACGCCAATTCATGTATCCACCTCTCTCCACGTGTTTGTAACCCCCAGTATTTAAATTCTACTTTACACAATTTATAAGCACACATTAAAGGTAATTTATTTGAAATACAATTTTCAATCCAACATTCGTTTAAAGGGCCTCTACCAGTTTTGAATGATTTAAATATTTTTGGATCTTCTTCTGCCAAATAATCATGAGAAGAAATTGGATCACGAACAAAATCGATAACATCTAAAAAATAATTCTTTAAATTAATGTCCGCAAATTTAAAAAAAAAATCCGCAAAAACTGTCCGCAGTGTTATTTATTAATTTGCGGATAAAACTTGCGAACTTTTTAAGGAGCACGTATAAAAATTAATCGGTACTTTTCGGTTCTGCCACACCCCTCCCATATATTCGCAGGTTATATTTTTCCTTCATTTGTAAATTTCTCCTTTATTCAATTCACTCAATTTTCCTTCAATGAGAGGCATTAATAAAGTTTTCCCTTCAACAATCTCCCATAAATCAAATCAAATTTATACGCACCAGCGCGATGATTTCAGACAATAATAATGCGATAAAATAAATTAAATAAAATAAATGAACGTAAACAACCAATTTCCTTAACATAATTTAAAAATTGTAAAAATGTCTTTTAGGGTGATTTGGGAGTGAGTGAATAAATTGGGATATATCAAAAGTGACTAGGAGTCGACTAAAATGTTCAGGGGTTGAATTGCGCATATGTTGATTGTGAGGAATAAATTTATATAATAGGAGGAAGTCTAACCATTCTGTACGTATGAAGGAAAAATATAAAATAAATCCTGCAAATATATGGGAGGGGTGTGACAGAACCAAAAAGTATCAATTAATCTTTAAAAAAGATTAAAATAAGATAACAAAAAATATTTAAGCGACTTATTGTTAGAAAAAAAGTAAAAAATACCAATAACCCGATTTTTGAGTTCATCTTGACTTAAATTAAAAACATTTTCTGAATTACCAGAATCATTTAAATACTTCGTTTCAACCTGAAAACAGAATATTTTTTATATTTAAAAATAAATTTAAATTACTTCAACACTAAAATGTGAGATCAACGGGCAAGAATATCGAGTACGTGTATAAGGGTAAGAATTCCACGATTCTTCGTGAGCTTCAAGTGCAGATGAAGGTAAAATGTTGCGAATCCAAACTAAAAATAGAAGATAATTTTTGGATAAATAAATTTCGAGTTAATTTATATCTTCGAAGAAAATGTCCGCAAATCGTGTCCGCAAAAACTTGCGGACACGACTTTTTGCGGATTTTTTAAAGAGTCAGATAAAAACGAAGAAAAACTTTTAAAAAAACCTGGAATTCTATTTCCAATATGATATATTTTAAAAGTATATTGACCAGAATCGCCATTAGGACCATCGCTGTAGGGCTCATTTTTAATTATTTCAACACCACTTCCAACACCAGAACTTTCTAATCGGGATTTTTTCTTAAATTGAAAAAGAATAAAATAAATTTTAAATTAATATTTTTGAAACTGAGTTTCCCATTTGCCCCGATCCGTCGAATTGGGAAGAAGGGTAAAGTTCAGAAAAGGCAGTGTCGGGATCTTAAATTTTTCTTCAGGTTGGGTTGAAGAAAGTACTTGGGTTCCAAGTAAACCCGACCAGGCCCACAACCAGGGGGGATTTTATTTATAAACGTCAATTTTTGGCGCCAAAAATTCGGCGCCGAGAATGTTCCCTCTCTGCCCCTCCCCCGAAAAAAAACTGGGTACGTACCTGACCCCTACCCTTCCCTAATATGAGAAAGAGCTGTTTAGTGGCAAGACATTGTAAATAGAAAAAAATTCAAACCTGAATCATAAAAAGCTGTGCAATTTGATATTCTTCTGCTGTCAACGGTAAAGGTATTCTATATTCTTTAATTAACATTCTTTTTAATTTAAAATAATTTTTTGTTGTTATTAACTAAATATTTATAATATTAAAATTATTTTTTAGAAAATGTTGATGTTTAAATTTTAAATAATTTAATAAATAAAATTGTAACATTTTTAATTGTTTCTGAAATAGGTATATTTTTATTTAAATTAATCAAGAAAATCGAGGTATGTACAATTCACCGAAAATTAAATTTTTTGGAATCTTTATATCTAGGAAAAGTAAAAATTATCGCTTATTTTTGGCAAAATTAAATGTAAAAAATAACAAAGAAATTATTTAACCACCTAAAAGTTATTAAAAATATTTTAAAAAATCTTTGAAGAATTACTAAAAAATAATCGGTGAATTGTCTGTTTGGCCAAATATTTAATAAATAAAATCAAATTATAAAGCTTATTTAAAAAAAATAAAGATTTTAGACATATTTTTAAGCACATAATGCGTCTCAATTTACTTGGATAAGCGCTCAATATATAAACATGTGACGTCGTTTTGTGCCATTTTCTCTTTTTGCCGTTTTCTAAATAATTTTAAAGTAAAGAAAACAGTTGAGCGCGGAAGTTGAGTGTTTGGGGGGAGAAGGGAGCCATTTTTTGAACTGAAAGTCTTAAGAATGACTTAAGAAAAGTCTTAAGAAAGATAAGATAATAAAGATTCTTTTGAATAAAATAATCAGTGGAAAAAAAGAGTTTTTGAATGAAACATATAAATTGATAGGAAAAGTTGAAAAATTTTAAGTTATAAAAGAAAATCGAAGACTCTTAACTTTATGCACTCAACCGGATATTTTTAAAGCCAAAAAATAAAAAAATTTAATAAGGGTCAGCCCAAAACAACGCGTGGCCATAACTACGCAAAGCCATAACTTACTGAAAAATTTCTTGTCCTTATCAATTTTGGTATTTTTCTCTTTAGCTCGAAGAGAGGAATCGTTTAATACTAAATTTGTTAAGATTTGGAAATTTTGAAGCAAGTTATAGCTCTGCGTTGTTTTGGCCGCGCGTTGTTTTGGGCGTGTCCCATTTATTAATTCTGAAACGAAAAAATATTAAAGAAATAATTTTTTACCGAAATTTCAACTAAATTTTTAAATTTTTTTCTCATTTTTTAGTCAAATTCAATTAAATATTCTTCAATTAATATACCAAAAAAACAACAAAAAAAATGGAAGAAGACGAGGAAACTGTTGGATATTGGAAAACTAAATTAATGGAGTTGCAAGAGAAAGCCCCGAAGCCAATAATGGTTATTTGCCAACAAAAAATAGTCGATAAGCCTTATTACTATGGAAAAGAATTTCATGGATTTATTGATCGAGAAGAGGCGGAAAAGGTTTTTTAAAAAGAATAAAAGGGATTTTTTGGAGGAAAATGAAGGGAGGGGGGGTGTGGATTTTTGGAATTATTTTTTGGGAAGTTTTATAAATACAAATTATTTTTGAGATTTACAAAAATATTTTAAATAGGTTTTTTGAACCTTGGCGTGTCATATCTTAAGGTTTCCATTTCTCTCCGGTGGGTACAGCCCAATTAAGTGCGCGGCCATAACGGCGCAAAGCTATAACTTGCTTCGAGATTTCCTAATCTTACCAATTTTAGTATTAAACGATTCCACTCATCGAACTAAAGAGATTGGTACTAAAATTGATGTGCCGGAAATTTTCAAGCAAGTTATGGCTTTGCGCCGTTATGGCCGCGCAACTACTTGGGCGTGTCCCCTTTCCAGGTACTGCTCCCTTCCCTTTTATATCCTCGAGTATAATAGTCAAAACTAGGGGTTTCCTTTCAATTCAATCCAAAAATATTAAAATCTTTTGTCAGTCTACCGTTCATTTATTAGCATTTTTTAAATCCTAAAATTTATTTTTAAGCTTGTATTAGCAGTGGGCGAAGGAGCATTTTTAGTTCGTGCTTCTAGACGTTCTGAAGGTGCTTTTACGCTTCATGTTGTTTTTGAAGGGGTTGTACAAAATTATAAATTATTTTATGATGGTGCCCATTATGTTGGGATTAAAAGGTATTATTTATTTTTTATTAACTTACAAGGTTTACTTTGAAATTATTTTAATTAAAATCTTTTAAAGATATGATTCGATCGAAATTTTGGTAGAAGATGGACTCATAAACATGTATGTAGCGGAACATGCTTCTAGCTACATTAATAGCGTATGTTTTTGATTTTTAGAATTTTTTAATCTAAAAAAAATTTTTTTAGATGGCGGATGAGGCTGTTTATGAACTTAGTGGGTCTATTTATCATTTTAAATGCCATCTTATTTTCTCACCAAAATTTACTTTTAGGCCCCTACTCTCATTATCATCGAGCACCAGAACTTGACAATTCTGACAAACAACGTCAAATAGCTCCTCGATGTCACAATTTTACTTCTTTTACGTTCAAAATGCCGCATTATTGTGATTTTTGTAGAAATTTTCTTTGGGGATTGGTGCAACAGGTTTTGGATTTTTTAAAGAAAAATTGAATTTAGGACTGTTTTGGTGAGCGATTTATTTTAAAAATTTAGGGTGTCCGTTGTTTGGATTGTGGTTTCTCAGCTCATCTCAAATGTAGTGAAAAATCACGTCCAGATTGCCGTCCAGAAGCAAAATATATTAAAAGAATGTTTGCTGTTGATTTAACAACACTTTGTATTTTTTTGGTTTTTTGACTTTTTACAAATAATTTTAAAGGTTTAGCACATGGAGTGCGTGTACCAACTCCTTTACTACATTGTATAGATGAGGTAGAAAGACGTGGAATAAATGTTGAAGGAATTTATAGGTTTAAGAATTTAATTAAAAAATGTTTTTTTTTGAAATACGGGCTATTTTTGAAAGTTTACCTTTCCTCGCTTTGCTGGACCGATTCATTATTTTTATATTAATTTACGTTTGTCTTATCAGCATCTCTTGTTCCACGATTCTTTGTTTTAAATAAGGGAGGGTTGTTCTCTGATGATAATGTGGAGAGGAGGTCTTTTTTTTGAGACTGCCCAGAAGCCTCGGAAAAAATTTTCATGGCTGTGCACTGGAAAGAGTTGGAAAATATTCTAAAATTGTCTCGAATTTTACGATTTTTACGTTCCTTTACAGACTTAATTTCAAAATTTAATTTATTTAAAAAAAATAATTTTCTTGAAAATTTTAAGAGTTTCTGGTTCATTTGAACGCATAGACAAACTTAGAAGACAATACGATTTATCTCATAATGTAGAATTATCTCAAGAAGAAGACATACATACAGGTCTTTGTTTAAATTTTTTACCTTTATAATTTTATTTTTTTAAGTTGCCGGCCTTTTAAAGTTATATCTTCGACTTCTCCCCCAACAATTGGTTTTTTAATTTAATTTTAAAATTAATTTTAAATTAAGGTACCATTTAGTGTATTTCGAGCACTTTTGAAGGGATATACAAGCAGTATGGAAAATTTGGAAAGAATTAGGAATTGCCGGTAAAATTTTGTTAAAAATTTAGGAGAGTGATTCCGTTTGTACTATTGCGCTCGTTACCCGGAAATAGATCGTTTTTTATAAAATCCGATTTTCCTAGTCTTTTAGCCAGGAAACTCTGGCTCGAATCCAATATGTATTAGCTATACTTCTTTATGACTAGAGATCGACTGGGAGTATCGTTTCTCGATCTAGATAACCGAGATTTACGATCGACATCACGTTTTGCTGTCTCTAGTTTGACTATTGTGAACAGGGTTAAGTAGGAGGAAACTAAAATTGAACCAAATAACTCCGACATCTACAATTCATCCTTCACACAAATACATACATTATTAAGTCTCTCCAAATCTACCAACAATTATTTAAATCCCAAAAATATGTATCTAACATTAAGGGGGTTGTAATGTTACTCTAAAATTTTCTTATTATAGAATTTATCTTTTTTAGGAGTGCATTGGACGAATTAAACGAAGCAAATAAGGATACCTTGAGGTTTAAAAATTTTTTAAATCTTTTAAAAATTAAATTTAGAACACTTTTGGCCCATTTAAGAAAAATAGCAAATAATTCAACAGAAAATAAAATGAGGTTGGAGAAGAAAAAAATTTTTTTTACATTTTCTTTTTTCAGTGCAGAGAATCTCAGTACAATATTTAGCCCAACAATTTTTTGCACTGGAAATTTTCCATTTCCTGCACTTCCCAATCAGGTAAATTTTAAATTAATTTATTAAAAAATAATTTTTTAGCAACATGTTCTACTTAATTTTTTAATTGTTAATAGAAATATACTTGGACCGTCTTAAAATTTTTTAAAAAGAAAATTAGGGTAATATTGTATATTTTTGAAATTTTTTAAAACATAATTTAATATTTGATGTTACCTCTTTAAAATAATATTTTTATGCATTTAAATATATTTTACAACTTTCCGGAATTCTATTTACCTATCGTAAATGTCCTTTTATGTTATCTAATATATTACTTCCGGAATATATTTATATTTATTTATATCTTCCATAAATATAAACTTTCCGGAATTTATATTTCTGCAATAGACATTCCCAAACATTCCGGTTATATTTTCCGGAAAACACATTAATACAACTTTCCGGAAATATACTGCCCATCGCTTTGTGTCTTTATTTTTTCTATAAATTGTTTTTTCTTTTTATTTTTATTTTCTGCAATATTTTGCTTTTTTTTCGTACAAACTTAACTTTTATTGTTTTTAACACTTCAATTTTAATATTTAACTTTTTTTGGAATGGAAGGTTTAGAAAATTTAATTTTTTGAATTTTTATTTAAAATAACAATTTAGTTAATATTTAATTTTTTGTTTTTAAAAATACCTCGTTTAAAATTGTTGAAAATTTATTTGTTAAAAATATACTATTTTAATTATAAGACTTTTTGATGTTCTTGTTTTTTCACGAATTTTCCTCTTTTCTAGACATTTCTATAAAATAGCTGGATACTTTTCGGTTCTGCCACACCCCCTATATTTGTGCTCAAAATGTCATATAAGGTAATATAAGGTGCTTAGTCGAGCAGTACCAGTCTTTTATTTCGGAGATGCCTGTGAACAAAGATATAGGTCCTCGAAAATCGAAAAACAATAGGAGAGGATGTTGGGGGAGTAAGATAATTTTGGGGTAAAAAAATTTGAATATGCAAATAATACCTCTTTCGAAAGAGCTCTTCGAGTTGTCGAATAACACCAGAATATTGTGATTGAACAAGATTTGCTAACAATTACTTGTTGATTTGCTAACAATTACCTTAGGCTCAGGGCTGTGCACCAAAATTTAACCGTGGCGCACCAAACGCCAAGCAATATATTTTTAAAACGGTGTGATGTTTATTTTCAATATTATTTTTTTGTTTTAATTTATTTGTTTAATTTTTAATTGAGGAATTTATAAAAATCTAATTATGTATTTATTTTATTCGTTATATTTTATAAAAAAATTTTTTTGTCGACGTCAATTCTCAATTTTTTTAAATGAAAAAACTATCGAATAAAACAAAAAATCATTAAAAAATCGTTGGAATTAGTTTTGAGGATAAAGATGTGTAATTTTTTAAAAATGAAAATTTGACGACAAAAATTAAATTTTAAACGCTTAAAATTTCAAAAAAATTATTTTTCCTATTTTCTTAACAATCTTAATTTTTATTTTTTACCCTTTTATTTATTCTTGTTTCTTTTTATCCTTACTTTCTACATAATTAATCTGCAATATTTTCTTTGCTAATTTTATCCCTTTTAGCTTTAACTATTTTTTTTGTAATTTACAAAAATGGAAAGGATTAGGATTTTGTTATTTAAAGTTAAAGTAAAAGTATTTCAATATAAAATGTCTACATTTAATTTATTGACGTTAAAAAACATAGAAAAGTATGCCAATAAGTGATGGTCAAAGCAGACCGACCCGAAATTTTGATTTTCGAAATTTTTAAAAATTTTTATAATTTTCTTAAATATTGAACATTTTCTCTTTCAATTAACCCTTTATAGGCCGGACTTCTAACCCTCATTCTTCATTACCAAAGGTAAATTGATGTTTCATTAATTGATGCTTTTAATTATACATATTAATTTTAAAATTGATGTTTTATTTTATTTTTTTTCTGTTTCTGTCACAAATTCCGGGGGTTTTTAAACTCGTCCACCACCTCCTGCCGTCTTACAATTTTTAAATTTTATTCCGTTTCTTTCCATCTTTTTGTCTTTCATATTTTTTTAAAATTTATTTGTAAATATCCCCAAATTTTTTTACAAAAATTTTTTTCCTTATAACAATTTTTATTTTTTTAAATATTGTAAAGCATATAGCTACTTAATTCTTAAGGCTATGCAGTAGGCGGCGTGGTGTAATGGCTAACACATCAGTCCGGTCTACTGAAGATGCTGGTTCGCTCCCAGCCGCCGAAAAACCTTTTGCACTAGCTAAAGGAGAGAAATAGCTATAGCCCAGCTGCTTTACTATATTTACATGGCAAAAGTGCATAAATATGTATGTATATATTTTATAAAAATTATTTCCTTTAAAACTACAAAAAAGTGTAAATTCTCTAATTATTTTATAAATGTCGAAAGGTTTTTAAATTAAAGGGAAAATAATTTTATAAAAATTGTATTTACTTTTATTTAAATCTACATACATAAATTATTGCGAGTGCCAACGACACACAAACAATTTAATATTTATTGAAAGTAATTATTTTGTATAAATTTTTTTAAATTCTTTCGTGTCCATACTTGCTGAAAAATAAATTTAACTAAATAAATTATTGCGACTCGGTTATCGAGCTCGAGATTTTTTGAGATATCTTGCACGATTCTCGTGCTACCAATACAATTCTTGGACACTCTTATCAAAATTCCTGTATTTGGTACGAGGCCCGAACAAATCTTTAATTTCCAAGCATTGGTTGGTGGCACAGTTTCGGTTTTACTTCCATCTTGGTTCATTCCATGATGGCTTCTGGCTTCTATTCATCCATCTCCCAATGGCAACAAAATTTAACTTTTTCTCGATTACATGAAACTTTCAATCAGAGTTTTGTCAGGAGTCCAATTTCCGCCTCGGTATTCAATTTCTTGTTGTTTAAATTTTTGCTTTCCAACCTTTCTCCGATACCAACCAAAATTTACTTGAATAACTTGTTTAGAGACTAACTGCGACGTGATCTCGAATAAAAATATCTCGGTTTCGAGATCGAGATTTTTCGAGATATTTTGTGCGATTCTCGACTAGACTACCAGTCCTTTCGTTAAACTTAGCTTTCTAAATAATTTCTTTTTAAAAATACAAATTTCATATACACAAAAGTGCAAAACTTTTTTTTCTAAATTTCTTTCTCTCATTAAAAATCTTGGCAAACATTTGCCAAATAATAATTGGCAATTTCCCTTATTTAAAATTTTTATTTTTTTTTGTATTTTGATGGAAAAATTTCTTGCCAATTTTCAACTAATCTTATTTCATGTTTACATTATTGTTTACTATAAAGTCTAAAAATATCTTTAAAAGATTGTTACTTTATTAAAGTAAATAGGTAAATATTTGTGCTTATACCTCTCCCCTAAACTTCGACTCCGTCGATTTTTTTGGCAAAAACCCTCTACCTGCCCAGTCCTCCGACCCCGAACACTTACATGCCCTCCCCAGCAAAACCCGATCCTCGGCTAGTGCTTCGACTTTCATACCAAAATTTGTACTCGTATTTGGTGCGAAGTACGAGTACCTGCAATTCTGTAATTTCGAAGCACAGTCCCCGACAGATCGACAACGAAGGGTCGGATTGCTACTCTAATTATACAATCGAATTTAGTGCTATTGTACGGGCCTTGGGGTTAAAAAACCAATGTCCAACCTTACATATGAAGATAGTAAACATTTAACTTTTTCAGAAATAAATGTAGAAAAGTATTTTTTAGTCTAAAAATATTGACGCTAATTCTCTACATTATTTCCACTACCACAACCCAAAATTTTCTTCATTTGGCCAACTTTCTGTTCTCGAAGTCGCCTTACGTTGTTATCCCGTTATTTCTTCTATCTACCTCATCCCAAACTGCTTAGGTTCGTGCTTAAATTTTAAAATGTTTATTAACCCTTCATTCCCAACCCCTTCATTCCCTCATAATTTTAAATTTTAGAGATGTTACTTCACAACATTTCTTTTTAATCAAAAAAATTTTTTTTTCAAGGTGAACAAACTTTTATTATTACTTACTTGATTTACCTCATATACATACATAAATCCTTCTTTCTCTCTCTCCCCTCTTTTCCCTAAAAAAATTATTTTATTTTCCATTTTCGGTTAAAGAATATACTAAATATTTAATTCTCTAAACCACGAACATGAAAAATTTTTTTCCAAAAATTTAAGTAAAATTTTTATTAGTTTAGCTTTCAAACCCGTTCTCCCATGATGAAAAAAATCCCTCTTTTTTAAAATTTATCTCTCCAAAAAATTTCTTTTTATAAAAATCTCATTTTAATAAAAAAGCACAATTTTGAGTAAAATATAATTAAAATAAAATTATTTTATTTTATTCAAAAAAAATTTAAATTTCTAAAATCCAAACTTAAGTAGATGTTTTATTTTTAATTATTTTTAATTTTTTCTAATTAAATTAATCAGAATTTTTAATTTATTAATTTTATTTAAATGCTGTTAATATCAGAATAATGAAAATATTATTTTTGTTTATATTTAAAATCAGAATTTGTAATTTTAAAAAATCAGAATTTACAATTAAGAAAAATCAGAATTTGTTGTTTTTACAATTCAGAATTTACATTTTAAAAAATCAGAATTTGTAATTTTAAAAAATCAGAATTTACAATTAAGAAAAATCAGAATTTGTTGTTTTTACAATTCAGAATTTACATTTTAAAAAATCAGAATTTGTAATTTTAAAAAATCAGAATTTACAATTAAGAAAAATCAGAATTTGTTGTTTTTACAATTCAGAATTTACATTTTAAAAAATCAGAATTTGTAATTTTAAAAAATCAGAATTTACAATTAAGAAAAATCAGAATTTGTAATTTTTACAATTCAGAATTTGTAATTTTAAAAAATCAGAATTTACAATTAAGAAAAATCAGAATTTGTTGTTTTTACAATTCAGAATTTGTAACATTGTAAAATATAATCATATCAGAATAACTTTCCCTCCCAACAATTTCAACAAACATTTAAACAATAATTATTCACAAACCTTTTATTTACTCCCTCCTCCAAACATTTACTATTATTTTTTAATCCCCCCAATTCAACACAACTTTTTTTAATATTCTTATCTTCATTTTTATATAAACTACATTTTAATTTTTTTTCAATCAATTTTTTATAAATTTTTTTATCTTCACTCTCTCCCTTCCCCCTCTCCCTTTCCCCCTCTCCCTTCCATTCCCCCTCTCCCTTCCCCCTCACCCCTCATTAATTTACTCAATAATTTATTCGATTTTTGTTTCATTTTTTAAACATTTATTTAATATTTGTAGTTATTTTATTTTAAACATTTTAACTTTTTTTTAAAAAACGTCGAGAAAAAGAGAAGAAAAGAAAATGAAACATTTAATCTAAACAGAACAGCGCGTGTTGAGGCCCGAATACCTAAATATTTTTTATTACCTTTCCCCCACCTCCTCTCCCTCATTTTCTTCTTTCTCTTTTTTTAACTATAAGTTACCTAAGTGAATGAAGCGGGGATTTTTTATTTATTATTTACACAAAAAATTTTTTTTTCGTTTTTTTCTTTTTGAAAAGTTTTTCTTTCTTTTTTTTTCTTAATTTTTAAAATTATTTTATTGATTTTTAAAGAATATTAAGAAATTTCTATTAGAAATATTTTGGGAGGGAGGGGAATAATTAATTAATTAATTTTTCTGATCCTTTTCTAGTTTTTGATCTTTCATTTTTATTTTGTTTTTAATTTTTCACTTGTTTTTTTTATCTTTTCCCATTCCTTTTCATTTATCACACTTATTTATCCCTCCATCCATTCTTCTTATTTATCCTCTTTTAGATAACTCTTTACTTATTTTCTATCCCTCCCAACTCCACCCCCTCTCTCTAGTATTTTTTTTTAATTTTCTTAGTCCCCCCTAACTTGTTCTTTGAAAATTTGGAAATCTAAAATTTGTTACAAATCGGATTTCGAGTACAATACAAATTTTGTTTTCCTTACTTATTTATTATTAATGTGAACATTTTTACAATTTTTAAAAAAATCAACCTCGTCTAAATACCTAACAACTAACTACTTTTTTCTTCTCTAAAATTAAATTATTTATTTATTATTTTTTTGAACACATTTATTTTTTGAGAGAAAAAGAAAAAGCGAAAATAAAACTCCTCTTTTTATTTATTATCAATTTTTTAAAAACAAACAAACACAAATCACAAAACATTTACGGTTATTAAAATGCTTGCAAAAGTTAGAAGAACACAAGCAACACACATTCCGCACCCAAAAATTTTTTTATTTATCTTTACTCTCTCTAGGTATATGTACATATTTTGGTTTTTTATTGTTGCGGGCCAATAATTTATTTAAATTATTTTTGCAGACAAAATTTTAATCGATTTTTTGTCCGCAAAAATTTTGCGGACAAAAAATTTTTTTTTGTCTTCTCTTGTCAGCGCCGCAGGCGAAAAATTTGAGGATTTTCGAAGGTCTTAGCAGAAAAATAATGACATTTTATACTAAAAACTACAAGAAAAAAATCCTCATAATCTTCAACAAAACACAAAAATCCGCAAATCCGCATTTTCCAAAGTAATCCTCATCGCCCTATCAAAAAACCACAAAATGAGGAAAAATCCGCACATATCGAAACCCTGGTTTTTAAAGTATTCAAAAATTGCATCGATTCAAACATTTTTTTAAATTTAACAATTTTTAAATAAAATATTTAAGCCGTTAATTTAATTTTTTAATTAATTAATTAAGTTTACATTTTATTGTTACTCTCTTCCCCTTTTTTGGAAAGCCTTATTTTATTTTTTAAACCAAAACCGAAAAAATATTCTGTTTATTCATCCTTAATTCTTTTTCCTTCTCATTTGAAATTCTTTATTCAATTTTAAATAATTTTGGATTAAAATTAACAAAAACTTTAATTGTCCGCAAAGCCAAATTTGCTGATTTTGAAAATAAATTTTTATTTTTGTTTCTATTTAGTCTAACGCCCCCCTTCCCAAATCTTTTTTTTAATAATAAAAGAATTCCTGGTACTTTTCCGTTATATGCCCACAAATTTTTTTAACCCCAAAAAATATTTTTTGTCCCCCCTATGGTTTTTAAATTTTGGGGGTTTTCAATACCTCCTATCTGCAGGCATTTTCGATTATAGAAATTGGTACCAGGAATGGATAATTTTCCATTTTAAATTGTGGAATCTGATCCATTCGACTTATGTATATCGACTAGACGAGTCGAAAAACTTTAGAACCGGCTATTGGCTATTAAGTACGGCAAAAGAATTGCCCTCCTTTTTTTTACTCATTTTCTAGATTAGTGGAAAAATAAATTGTTTGGAATAGAGCCAAAAATTTTTTTTAATTATTTTTTCTTCAATATTTCATTTAAATTTTAAAATTCAATTTTTTATTAATTTTTTTCTTCTCTCTTAACAACACATTTTCTCACCAAAATTAAATTTAAAAAATTTAATTTTTTCAAAAATTAAAAAAAATTTAAATTCTAAGCAAACATTTAATTTAATTTTATATTTATAGCTAAAAGCGTAACTTTGGTGTATGTATGTATTCTCTCTGTTTTGCATATAAAAAAAGTTTTTTTAGTTATTAAATAATTTTTGCCAACAATTTTTTTTCAAAATTATTTAATTGTTGGGGGAAAAAAGAGTAAAGAGAAGAAAATTACGTTAATTTTAATTTAATAATCAACCAGAAATTTAATTATTATTTTATTAGTATTTTTCAGAAATTATTTCGAGGTTTCCATTTAAAAAATCTGGTACTTCCATTTAAAAATTATATAAAATTTTATAAAAAAATATCCTTTAAAGTATTTCCCTTTTCTTTTTATAAATTTAAGAATTTTTAAATTTCAATTTTTGAAAAATCTCTGCTATCTGTTACATATTTTATTTGACCAAAAAAATTTTTAGCTACATATTTTTACTTTTATTTGGCAATTTATACATTTATTCAGGGGAATTAGTTTACTTTTAATCTTTTAAATTTTTTTCTTTAATTTAAAAAAAAATATTTTTTCTTTCCTTTTTTGCCTCATAATGAATAAACTTGAAATAAATTTAATTTTTAAATTATAATTATTTCTAAAAAATATTATTTTTTAAAATAATTATAGTAATATATATTAAATTCTTATAATTACTAAAAATAAAAGTTTTTTGTATATACATATTTCATGTCCAAAAATTAAAATTAAAATGTCTATTCTACTTCCTGTTAACAACCATTATGTACAATAGACACACCTGTCTTTTTCTCTTTCTCTTTAATTAAATTGCAAAGTTAGACATTTTAATTTTTTTAAAAAAGGTTAAAATTAATTTAATAGTTTCCATTTTATTTTATAATTTTTAAAATTAATTTTTTTTTAATTCTGGTCTTTTTAAAATTTAGACATTTTTTAATTGCTTCTGTTTTACTTATAATTTTGTTTGTTATTTATTTGTAAAATTTAAGATTTGTTTTTACAATTACAAACAAATAAATAAACTTGTTTTGTTCAAACAAAACACAAATAAACTTGTTCTAAAATTAAAACTTGTTTTTGTTTGAAAAAAAATAAACTTGTTTTTACAACATATAAACAAAAACAAACATTTTTTACAACAAGTTTATTTTTACAGCGCAAATAAACTTGTTTTGTTTGTTTTTAAATAAACAAATAAAATTAAAGAACATTTCCAAAACATTGTTTTTACTTTTATTTTATATAAAATTTATTCTTTTTCGTTTAATTATTAGTAAATATTTGTTTACTTTAAATTTAACAGTCAAGCTTACACTTTAAAAGCGGCTTTTTTATTTTAAAATTATTTTATAGATTTGCGCATTTTTTTCTTTTTAAGGGCAAAATTAAAGACATTAAGAAATTAAATTTTTAGATTATTTTCTTTATTTTGCCGACAATTTAATTATTGGCTGTTATTTTGCCCTTTTTGTGTTTTGATTGCTTTTTAATAAATAGTATAGATTTTTAGGCGAGGACTACAATTAAACTTATCTGTTAGTAAATATAAACAAAAATAGGAAAATGTTATGTTATTTGTGTTGTTTTTGTTTTTGGATACAAAACAAAATAAACTTGTTTTTATGTTAAGTTTTGTTTCGTGACATTTTCCCAAACATTGTTTTAATAGAGGCAATCAGAAATTAATCTGAACATTTGAACACGAAAAATCAGAATATTTAATTATTTCTCTTGTTTTAATTAAATTCTGATTGTTTGCGTGTCTTAATAAAATTCTGATTTTATATTTTATTAAATTCTGATTTATTTACAAACTTGTTTTTATTAATAAAAACACATAACATTTCAATATCCAAACATCTAATTATAGTTTAATATCACTTACTTTCACTAAACATTAATTGTTTGCTTTAAACAAGTTAATTATATGTATACATTACTAAATATTTATATATAAATTGTGTTTTTATGATTATATAATAATCTATTTTTGAATATTTACTATTTAATTATTTTTATTAATTAAATTTTTTCTAAAAATTAATATAATTTTTCTTTGCCATTCCATAATATGGAATAATTTTTCTTATTCCTCCTTCACCCATCAAATCTTTCTTATAAATTTTAAATTTTTATTAGAATTAAACTCCATTTATTAGTTTTAGATGCTGGCAATAGAAACCTATGCATATACATATATCAGTTAAAAATTTATCTTTTTGATCTTCAATTTTGGTCTTTAATTGGGAAACACGGGTTACCAAAACGAAAACAACTTTTATTAGGCTTTTGCTCCAAAATTATTTGATTATTCCCCTACATATAACATTGTTCATTCCTTTTACTTAAAATATAAACTTAAAAAACTTATCTTAATATTAATAACAATAAAAAAGACGGATTTGGTTTCTCTCTCTCGGTCTTTTCATCCCTATTCTTCATCCACCCATATCCCCCTCTCCCTCCTCTTGAAAAAAATCGAAATCCACTTTCCTTATCATTCCTCTCCCCTCGCCCCTCTCCCTTTCCTTTCATTCCCCATCTCAATCCCAATCATTGCCTATCGCCCCTATCCCTATCATTTATCCCTCCTCTCCCATCTTAATTCCCTCTTCCTTCACCATCCCAATCCCAATCATTACCCCCCCCCCCCATTCCCTTTCATTATCCTTCTTCTCCCCTTTCCTTCTCCCCTTTCCATCCCCCCTCCATCCGCTCATCACCCCCCCCCCTCTCCCAATCATGCACTCGCTCATATTCTTTAAAGCATTTTCACGTGCCCTGATAAAATCGAGTAAGAAAGCGACAAACTACACTCTTTGTGCCGTCTTTAAAGATTTCTCTAATCACTCCTCTCTATTAAAATTTTTTGTCTATACATGCCTATACATATATTAATTTTATGGATGAGAGCAATCAAAAATCGGCAACACTTTACCTTTTCTCTTAATTTAAAAAAATATTTTTTTTAAAAAAAGTTACCCTTTTAAAATTCATTTTATATTTTTAATGTTACAAAATACTTAGTAATGATAAACAAATTTTTTGTTTTAAAATTAAGTAATTTTTTAAGGAAATCTTTTTTAAACTAACTATTATACAATTGCGTTAAATGATCCAAACAGGCTGTTTTTCGGCATTTTTTCAGTTTATATATCCAATCAAAAACTTTAAACATTCAAACAATATATAGGTACACGAATTAACAATTGGTTAATCTAGTTTATGATTATTACTGATTAATTAAGATACAAGATAATTAAGACAATTTATGACAAATTAATTTTACTTTTTTGATATTATCTTGGGACTAATTCTGGGTTTTTATTCAATCCGAGATCAACCTTTATCTCTAGACTATGTTATGTCATCTCGCTATTTATATACCTTCGATCTATTATGGGCTAATCACCTCTCTCATAATTTTATACTTTATCTTCTTTTTGTTCTCGGGTTGATTTGAAAAAGTACAAAAATACTTCTTATTTTTAAACACCACTTTTCAGCCTTAAAAGGGTTATTTAAATAAAAGTTCAGAGCGTCCGAACCTGCCCCAATAAACAAAAGATGGGACTTGCTCTTGATATTTCCCCTATCAAAGTTTATTGTACTTCCCCTCTTCATTTTTACTTTATTTTTACTCGACTTGAAAGAAACTTTGCCGGCCTCTAGATTTCTTTTAGAAAATTTTAATAACTTTTAATTGTTTAATTTTAAATTTTCTCTCTCTTACCCTTTCAATGAAAAATTTTTTTTCTCTCTCACCCTTTTAAAAAATCTTTTTTTTTTAATTTTCTTATGAGGTCTCTCCTCACCCCCTATGTCTATCAATTTTTTATAAATCAAATCAAATGACCTCCTCCCTTTTCCCCTGTGAAAATATCCTCATCTCCCTCCTCTCTCCTTCCCCTTCCCTTCAATCATTCTCGCTTTTTTGGCAAAAAAATTTTTTTTTTAATTTTTCTCTTAAAAATCCCTTCACTCTCTCTCCTTTAACCTCCATTCTTTTCCCTTATAGAATATATTAATTTTTAAAAATCCCTTTAAAATTAATGAAATAAGTCAATATACGCACATTCACTCTCTAAATCAGTCTAATTAATTAAGAAAAAATTTTTTCTAACTCCCTATTCAAATTAAAAAATTTTAAAGAGGCGCAACAACATCTTCCCTCCTCTCATCCTTTTAATATTTTTTTTTTATTTTCACTCTCATTTTAAAAAATAATTTTTTTTTACTTGTTTATTTAATAATTATGTTATTTTTAATTAATTTCATAATATTTTGCAAAAAATTTTTTTAAATTTATTTTTCATTAAAAGGGCAAAAATTTTATATCAAAGCTAAAAGTACATTTTAATTTTGAAATTTTTTAACGGAAATAAAAGAGACGAAAATATTTTTTTAATCAAAGAAATATCATTTGTGTTAAAGTTTATTTTATTTTCTTACATAATTTTTATAAATTTTTTTAAATTTATAGAGAGTAAAATACTCAAGTCATTCTCACATTAGGCAATAAGTGAGAACAACAACAAAAAGGATTTCCTTAATTGTCGAGAAATATAATTACAACATTGTGATTTAAGCAAGAAGTTTGTTTACTAAACAGTAAAACAAATAAAAACAAGGAAAGTAAAGGAAGTGTGAACTTGAATCTGAACATCGAAAATAAAGAATTAAAACAAACTTGTTTTAAAACATTAAAAATAATAGAAGGAAAAACCAGAACAAAAACAAAACAAACAAAACACGCCTGGGAAAACATTACAAAACAAAAGGGGAAAACATTGGAAAACATCAAAACATCAGAATTTTTAAAAAAACATCAGAAAACACAAAACACATTTATTCAATATTTGAATACAAAACACTGTTTTTATGAACTCAAAAATTAACAAAACAACGATATTCTTTTAAAAACATGATGGAAAACCAAACTTCCTCCTCTGCTTTATTCTCAACATCTTCCACTTCTAATCTCGAGAATGGAAATTGTGCTGCGGAAAGTCGAGTTCCGGCTTCTTCTGTTTTATCATTCTCTTCTACTACCTCTTCTGCTGATATTTGTGTAGATGATGACAACAACGCTGATGGAACTCGGGATACGTCAAGTTCTTTGAAAAGGCCGCTTGACGAACAAGAATTGTGTTCTGTAAGTTTTGTTTTAAAATTAAAACTTTGTTTAAAACATCTAAAACATTCTAAGAAACATTTTAGAATCCTTCAAAACATTAAAATAGATCTGAAAACATTTATTAAAAACATTAAAACATTTAAAAACATCAAAAACATTCATTGTTGTGAAAAACATTGTTTTGTTTAAAACCTCAAAAACATCTAAAATTAACTTGAAATAAAACAAAACAAATGTTTTTCTTTTTGTTTATACAAAACATTTTTGAAACAAAAATTAAAACATTTTAAAACAAACAAATATGTATTTATAGGTGTGTAATGATACGGCAACCGGATATCATTATGGAACTCCTTCCTGCAACGGCTGGTAATCTTTTATAATTATTTTTCTCTCTTTTTCTTCTAAATAATTAAATTACTTTTTATTAAAAATAAATATTTTCTTTCAACTAATAAAATTATTATCGTTGTTAAAATATACCCTTCATAACCCTAATCTTTTTTTGTTTACTAAAATGACATAATAATTATTTTTAGATAAGTTTAAAAATAATTATTTTAATAAGTCAAAATTGTTGCTTTTATGGTTGCTAGGGTAAAAAAAGTAAAAAAAATTCATAAAATTAATTTAAAATGCGAGGGAATTTTTTTAATAAAATAAAAAGTATTTGAAAAAAAAATATTTTTTGTTAAATATTATAGGTAAATTATTTTTTGGAATATTATTAGAAATTAACTAGTAATTAAAATTAAGATTTTTAATACCTACGTAATTTATAAAAAAATAATGTTATTTGGTTATTTTTTCAAAATTTCTAAAATTATATTTTAATAAAATTGGGAATGAAATAAATTAAAAATAGACTAGAAAAGACAAGATTTAAGACATTAAAATTAAAATTAAAAATTTATAACTTTTTTGTGATTCTTATCAGTTCTTTAAAATCACAAAAATTTCAAAATGTTTGTAAAAAACATTAAAATATTTTATTTGGAAGGCTTTACAAATTAAAAATATTTTTAAAAATTATTTGATAAAGAATTGGGGAAAAAAGATTTTTCTGTATTTATTCCATAAAATTTTTTTTCTCGAAAATTAAAATAAATAAATAAATAAATAATACAATTTAATTTAAAAATTCATCATAATTTTCTTTAAAATTTTTAAATTTTTATTATTTATTAATAACGGAATTTTTAATTATTTTTCTTTATTTTCTGAAACTTTATAAAATAATTTCTAAAAATATCTATGCTTGTAGCAAAGTAATTTTTATTAAAACATTCCGGAAAGTTTTGTATTTCTTATATTAAAATACATAATTTCCGGAAAAACATAATTAATTAATTTACAATTTGCCATCAAATCTTTCCGGAAAGAAAAGAATTAATATTTTCTTTATTTTTCCTGAAATTTTTTCTGGAAAATAAATTCTGATATTTTCCGTAAACTTTTAAGGAAAGTGAAGAGAATAAAGAAAACTTTCCGGATAAATAATTATTCCGGAATAAAATAAATTCTAAAAATTATTTTTATTCCAGTAAAACATTCTTCCGCCGAACTGTGATGAAAAAGCAAGTATTTCAATGCCAATTTGATGGAAATTGTCCTGTGGATAAAAATGTTCGTTGCGCTTGTCGACATTGCCGATTTAAAAAATGTTTAGAGGCGGGAATGAGCAAAGAATGTAAATAAATTATTTTTAATTTTTTTTTAATTTTTATTTTTCAGCTATACAAAATAATCGGGATCCAAGTCAGTTTTCAAATAAATATTTTAAAATTAATTTAAATTTAAATATTTTTCCGGAAAACATGTCTCTGTAATGTTTAAATAGTGTATTCCCCTGAAACATTTTTCTTCTTTCACTAACATATTTCTTGCTGAGAAAAACACAAATTCTGTTAGGTGTGACAATAATAAATAAAAAATTTTTTAAAATAATTTTCTTAATTTTTTAGTTGGATACACTAAAAGGACACGAAGGTAATTTAAAAAATACCAAAAAATAATTTAAAAAATTTCTTTATAGAATACTCAACCAATTTCCCCCATTTTCTGAAGAAGCTTCCTCCTCCACAGGGATAACTGCAGACACTCCAACAAATTCTTTAGTTCCTAGTAATGCTATGCCTTCATTTACTTCTTCGTCTCAAACTTCCTTCAATCCTTTTTTAAATCCAATACCCAACGTATCAAGCAATAATAACACTCAAGGTAATATTTAATACTTTCCGGAAAATATAACAAATTTATTATCTTACAAGTTTCCGGAAACTATATACATATGTATGTATAACCTTAAAAAATCCGGAAAACACAATCCTATTTTCGGAAGAATACACAATCACTTACAACACAATTAATCATTTACATATTAATTTTCCGGAAAGGCATGTATTATTGTGTTGGTAAATGAATAAACTTTCCGGAAACTACATAAATACAAAGAACCGGAAAAACACTCGTTTGAATAGACATGTTTCCGTAAAAATAAATGCAATTAAACATTTGTATATATTTTCCGGAAAACACATTTTCAAGCGTTAATAAAAGAATATAGTTTCCAGAAAATATGTGTTTCTATAAAATACATGTATTGTGTTTTCCGGAAACTTTTTTTTAGTTTTTTAATTGTATTTTCCGGAAACTTACATAAGACAAACAAATACTTTTTCCGGAAGTGAAACACAAATTTATTTATTAATTAAATCTTTTTTAGTAAATAGACCGCAAACTAGTAGTAGTACTATTTCCCAACAACAAACAAATGATGTTGAGCATGTGCAAGAAGATTTATTGTTACAGAGATTATTTGGAATTGAATATATTTTACTCACAATTAGGCAATATTTTTTTCTTTTAAATTTAAAATATTTTTTTATTTTTATAGAAATAGTAAATTAAATGTCCAAAAGTCTCTTAACGACCTTCTTTTAAATTCCTCAATATTTGAAGACCAAATTGCAATTAAAAAATTGGCTGCAGAAGTTCTTCAAATGCCTAGTGCATTAAAGAGAGCAGACCAGAAAGATCATTTATTCTGGCATGAGCGTGATTGGTTTATTATGATTGAATGGGCTAAAATGCTTCCAATTTATCAAAATTTGGATTTAAAAGATAAAGTAGTCAAAAATGAGAATTTAATTTTTAAAAATTATTTTTTCAGTTGTCTCTGCTCAGGCATTCAGCTATCACTTTCCCTTCATTAGTTCAATGTTTTTACACCCCAGATGTCGGTCCAGACACTATAGTATTTCCGGATGGTACATTTTTTGATAGAACAATGAATTCTGACAAGTAAATAAATATTTCCCCCTAATTTTAATTTAAATTTCAAAAATTTATTTAGGTCATTAGGTTTTCAACGTAAAAATTTCAAAATGTTAGATAATTTATTAGAACCAATTAGAAGGATTAAAATTGATCAGAACGAATTTGCTGGAGCTAGGGCTGTTTTCTTCCTCAATCCTGGTAATTTTGAATATGGTAATTTATTGTCATATATTCATTATTTCCCTGTTTTAAACAGATTCTGATGCTGATGATTTGTCTATGTCAGCAAAATCACAAATAGCAGTCGCTCGTTCAGCGATAACAAATGCTTTATATCGTTATATGGTACAGAAAAGGGGTGCTGCGGAAGCTGCTGACAAATTTGGAAAATTGGTGAGGAAAACTTTAAAACTTCGTTAAAATTACAAAAAAACTTATTTTTTTATTTTTTTAAGATGGTATGTTGTTTACTTTGTTTGTGGTAATTGAGGGGCGTGACAATTGAGGATACTACGTTTGTGATGAGATTGGCAAAAGAGGATGCGACAATTGAGAAAACAAAAGGAATGGGGTACAAAAGTTTATGTACACTGACCAAAAATTTTTTTAAAACGTTATATCTCAAGAAAAATGCATTTGAATAACATAAATTATTTTTCTAATATTAACTGAAAAGTGCACTTTCTATTAAACTATTGTTTTAAAATTAACCTTAAGATATGCCACTGTTCCCTAGCTTGATTCATTTTTTGCTGTGCTAATGTTTACCTACATAATAAAACTTAGATTTTTATAGATAAATGTCAAAAAACAAAAAAAATTTCTGGGACATTTCTACTGATACCGCAAGAAATGAATCAGTTTTGGAAACAGGGGCATATTTTAAGAAGAAGTACTGGTAGCTAATGTTAAAACAAGTTTAATAGAAAGAGTTTTCAATTAATCATTTTTGTTGTGTAAATGAAATTTTCTCGAGATATAATGTTTTAAGAAAATTTTTGGTCGGTGTAGATGAAATTTTGCACCCCAGTGTATGTTAAATAAAAAATATTCAGAAAACCCTTCAAAAACTTCATCCTCTTTTGTCGTCCTCAATTGTCGCTTCCTTAATTGTCACAACATTGGATTCCACATATTACTTTATTCCGGAAACCTCAACATTATATGTATTCCGGAAAATATGAAAATACAAAACGAAACTACATCTAATTCCGGAAAACAAATACATAACTTAACTATTCCGGAATATCCCTATATTATTTTCTGGAAAACACAACATTTACTTAATATTCTTGAAAATATATGTATCTTTTCCGGAAAGATATTTCTATTATTTCGTAAATATATGCAGAAATTTTTAAAATTTTATTTTTCCTTGAATTTAGATGTTGCTTGGAACTGCTATAGCTACAATGTCATGCGAAATGCGAGAAGCAGTTAGTAAGTGTTAATTCTAATTTTTCTTTAAAAATTCTCTCTACTTTTTTCAGTTGTAGCCGACTTTTTCGAGCAAATTCAATTTTCCGATTTTGCCAGACAAGTTTTATTTTCCAACAATTGTGATCATGTTATTAATAATCCTTTGATTATACAACATCAACAAAAACAACAACAAAGTGCAATTACAAACATTCCAAATTATAACCTCAATCAAAATTCACTAGCTTCTTTAACAAACAATCATCCTCATCAAAAACAACAACAACAACCACCAAATTCTTCTACAATTCCTCCCCAAGCTCAATCGCTACTTGTTGCTGCAACTCCACAAACATCATTAAATGGTATGTTGCTAAGTGGAAATACTCCTGCTACTGCTGTTAATAATAATAATACACCAATGAATGTTTTGAATGGATTAAGTAATTATTTTGCTAATGGAATACAGCAACAACAACATCAACAAAGTTTACAACAAACACAACAACAACAACCACAAACATCTCTTCCATTACAACAACAAACACAAACAGTCTTTCCTTTACCACAATTACAACAACAAATAATAGAACAAACACAAAAACAAAGTTTCCAACAACATCAAAGACAACAACTACAAATGACTACTAATAATTTTGTTCAAATGCAACAACAACAACAAATTTATTTTTCACAACAACAACAAAACACTCCAATACAATTTATTAACAACAATTCTTTCCCAACATCTATAAATCCAACAACACTTCAGCAACAACAACATTTTAGACAAATACAATTACAACAACAATTACATCAACAACAACATTTTAATCAACCAACAATCGTCCCATACCCAACTCAACAACATCCACAGCCTTCACCTCATCAACAACAACAACCAAACACTCCCCAGCTTTCCCAACCAACTTCTTTGCGTCAACCAACCCCTCATAGTCAAACTAATCCCGTCCGAACCCCTCAAAATAGTGTTGTATCCCCTGCAAGACCAATCTCTCGTCATCCAACACCTCAACAACTTGCTGGGACAAATTGGCAACAAGCACAACTTGTACAAAATCAAAACAATAGTGTGCCCCCTCAAACACAGTTTGACCAGGCGTATATTTATCAAACTAAATTACTCGATGCTTCTCCCCTCCAAAAGGTATTTCAAGCAAGCAAATAACCTAAAACTTGATCTTTGAATAATATCTAAAAAATTTTATTTTCCGGATAGTAAATAGAAATATTTGTTATATGTATAAACAAGTATTCTTTAGTTTTCAGGAAAATAATAAAGATTAGTATATTTTCCGGAAAAGTTCTAAATATACATATTTACATAGTGTTCCAGAAAAATAGTGTTTTCCGGAAACTTGTATTTTCCGGAAACTTCTATCTTCTATTTTCGGAAAAGTTTTTATGCACTTATATATTTCCGGAAAATACATACAATTATTTTCCGGAAAAATACATGTATTTTTATGTACATATTCTGAAAATTAATAGTATTTTCCGGCAAAGTGTTTCTACACAAAACATTCCTTTTATCCATTACCAATTTATATTATTATTTTAATTAAAGGATCAGCAACCATTTACGCCCACATTTTTCTCTGGACCAAATTCAGATAATTCCACAGGACAGTCACACCCAGCAAGTGCTCAGTCAGAAGATTCGTCTCCTCCAAGCATCGTTAATATTCAATGAATTTTTTTAGTGAATTTTTTTATTTTGCATTTTTAATTAATGCTTTTATTTAAAAGAGAGAGATAAGTAGTAAATAATCCGGAAAAATTTGATCCGATTCAATTAGAATTCCTATCGGTGAATTCAAATTCGAAAATAAAAATTTTTTAAATGACAAAAAAATATTCCAAAACATTTAACCCCTCCCCCCATTCATCTCTCTCGTTTTTAAACTAAATTTTCTTCTTCAAGTTTGTTCAATTTATTTATTCCAACTTTTTTTCCTTGCTTTTTCTATTTTTTATTATTACAAAAATATATTAGTACCTTATATTTATGTCATTTTTTCTTTTTATATTTTCCGTTAAAAATTTTTTATAAGAAATGTACCTCAAAAATAATATATATTTATATGATATTTATTTATTTCTTCTACTAATTTATTTTTTCCTTCTAGAATCCTCTTTTAATTAGTCAATTCCACATACCTTCATAAAAATTCCTCAAGCCTTTATTTAAGGCAGAAATTTTTTTTCTTTGGCATTCTGTGATTTTTTATATTTATTTTATTTTGTGATTATTTTCTTCAAAAAATCTGTTCTTTAATTTAATGAAGTGTGTGCAGTTTTTTAAATTTAAAAAAATAGAATAAATATTTTTTAAATTAGTTTAAATATTTTAATGAATTTATTTAAAATTTGTTTTTAAAATGTACCTTTTTGTCGCATTTTGGGGTTGTACCATTTTGTCGGAACATAAAGCAGAGAAAAAAAGTGTACATATAGGTAAATAAATGGGAAAGAGAACTTTGCATATTTACCTATTTTTGTTGTTAGTTTAAAAATTTTTTAAAATTTTCTTATTTGTATATTGTGTCTGTCACATAAAAGAGAAAATAAGTACACAAAAAAATACACAACAAGAAAAATAAGACAAACTAAATATATTTTGGTTAAACGTTAATTTTTCTTTTATTTGGTCAAACGAAAAGTTTACATTTTTTGAAAAATTTTTTTCTTTTTTTCTTTTTCCTTTTATCTCTTTTATTTTTTGGCGTCTACCCAAAAAAAACATTTCCGCGTCATTCTCGTGATTTTCAACACATGAAAAGCATCAAGTAATAAAAACTTTTTTTAACGATATTTTTGGAATTTAAAGAAAGAGAGTGAATGAATTATAAAATATAAATTTATATTAAAACTGCGAGAGAATATGCCTTTTTTTATTAAAAATTTTCTAGTTTGGTTTACACAAATGTTCCGAGGGAGGGGGATAGTTCTATTTTTAAAATTAAAATTTGAAAAAAAATTTTTTTAGCAAAATAAAATTAAAAATGGGTAGATTATTAAATAAAGAAAATAATTATTTTTTGTATTTATTAAACATTAATTTCTAAAAATAATTAAAAAATTAAAATTTTAGTAAAAACTTTAAAAACGGCTACTTTTTAAGTTAAATTACCTAAATAAATTTTTACGAGACTTTTTCAACTGCAATTTAATTGTTAAGTTCCAATTACTCTTAAAATTTTTTTTTAATTTTGGGACAAAATGTCATCTACTCCCAAGTCAACCGCTGACCGATTAAAAAATCTTTATTTAATTTTTTTCATTATTTTTAGCAATATATTTTAATTAACAAATTTTAACAAAAAAATTAATATTTTAAACTCGATGAACAATGAAACCTCAACACAAATTGCGGATGTCTTTTCACCTAAAAATTCGGCATTGTATACAATTTCCCGTGTTTTGCTAAATTCTTTGCTGTTTAAAAGTGCTAATGAAGTTAATGAATTGAAGAAACAACAACAATACATGGTTTTTTGAATTTTTTTTAGAAAAAAGATTTTTTGGGGGTGTTTAATTATACTTAATTTATTTTTAAAAATTTTGTTTGGGTCCAATGCTCCATTTTCTCCCTCTTGACTTTAAATTAATTTTGAAAGCTTTGAAAGCTCTAAATTATTTTTAAAAATTTTTTGGAAGCTTTAATTTTAATAAATTTTTTGGTGGGATCAAATGTCTAATTTCTTCCTCTTTACTCTAAATGAGTTTTTTCGTTACTTTTCAACCAATTTTTATTTTTTAATTCTAACTAAATATGTATTTGTTTATTTTTGCTATCCTTTTTAAAAAATAAAATTTCTAATTTTTAAGGGGATGGACTCCCTCGCTGACCGCAACAAACAAGTTAAATGGATTTTAATGTTGGGACGTCGTTTTCGATTAGGATTGAGTACTATAGGCTTATCTATTGCTATTTTGGATAAAATTATGAGAATGGTTAAGGTTTGCCTTTTTTAAAGATTTTTTCTAAATTAATTGATTATGTGGACATTTGATCCCAACCAATTTTTTTCTTACCCAATTCCATTTTTTGAGTTTTTTATGATCATTTTTCTACTCCCTTTTCCAGAAAGTTAGTGTGTTATATTTCCTTCGATTTTGACAGTGGAATTGGAACATCCGTTCAGTTGGGACCAAATGTCCACTTTTCCTCTCGTCACCTTAAACGGGTGTTTTGGTTTAATTTATTTTAACTGTTTTTTAAAGGTTCAAGGAAAATATCTGCATTGTGTAGCCGTTTCCTCCCTCGGTTTAGCAGTTAAATTTCATGAAGAGATTGATGCTGAATCTGAAGCTTTTGAAGCAAACAGAGCTGCCGCAATAATTTTGGCTATTCCTTCACCTGAACCTTTAAATTCTGATGAATTGGCTGCTGAGATTAGAGCACAATCTGAATTTTCTCAAAAGGTTTTTTTTTGAAATTTTTGGGGAGGTTTAGGTCTTTTTCGATTCCTGAAAGTCTGCAAGGTAAAGTGATTTATAATTAAATTTATGTTCACAATTTAATTTTCCACCCACAAAAATATAAAAACAAAAGCCTGATCCAAAAAAATACTTTACTTTTCATTCGATGTTTTCAGGTTTTTGTTCTTGTGTTCCTCTTAATTTTGGTATTCTGAAATTTTATTTTTAATTTGTTTTTCCTATTCAAAGTATTTGATTTTTCGGCATAATTTTTTTAAAATATTTTTTCGAAATTACGCCAACCTAAATTATTTTCCTTCTAACAAAAATAGTTTTTCAAACTGGCCCCATTTCTAAAACAAATGTTTCCATTTTTATAGGGAGTCTACAACATCCTTGATCCACATCCCTCAATTTGTGACTCGAAAATTCCTCCCTTCCCTCCACAATTTTTTTATTTATTTATTCTAATATTTTGTTTTAAAAAATTTTATTAAAATTAATTTTTTCAGGAATTAAATCGAATGGAACGAACATTACTTGCTAGACTTAGTTGGGATTTGTTGTTGCCAAGTAAATTAAAATTTAATTTTTAAATTAATATTTTCACCCATTATTTAATTTTATTTGGTTAGTCTTAAATACATTTATTTTAAATTTTGTGGGGGAATAGGGGGAATGTTCGAATACTTTCCCGTCTTTTTCTTTTAATTAAAAGTCTTTCCAATTAACCTCTTTTAATTTTTAAAGGTTTTGACCGCTTTTTGCATGCAATGTTGGCAGTTATAGGAACTCCCCATTTGGCTGTTTCGCGTATTTTGCGTCGTAATTTTGAGGTTTTTTCTTTTAAAAAAGGGATATTTTTTAATTTAAATTTTTTTAAAGTTAATTGTTTCAAATGGACATTTAGTTTGGTCTTATTCTTCTTCTGTTTTAGCCCTCTCAACACTTTCGATTATGTTAGAATTTACAACACAAGAATGGAAAAGAATTACTGAGTCGTTAACGAGTATATTTCAGGTTTTTTAAAGTTTTCCTTTCAAAATTCATAACTTAACACAAAAGATAACTTTAATCCTAAAATTTTGTATATTTATCCTTAAATGTGTTAACTAATAAATTCCAAAGTTTTAAATTTTTTGGTTTGATATTCCCCAAATTTTAGTTAAAAATTTAAAGAGTTTGAAAGCTTACTTCAAAAAATATGAAATTCTTCTGAAAAAATAATAATTCTTTATTAGTTAATACATCTATGTAATAAATATTGTGGATACAAATTTTCCCTAAAATTTTGAATTTTTTAACAAGTGATAGGTCTGATTTTTAGTTGAAAAACTTAGTAAGTATTTTATGAAAAATATTTTTATTTTATTAGTTGAGATTGATAAAAATTAAAACAGAAGTGGAGAATTTTTTAATACATGTTTTAAATATCTAAAAAAATTTATTCAAAGGGGAAATGATTAGGATTCGAACCTTCATTCCTTGACCTAAGATTTTTTCATTAAAATTTTTTTAATTTTAAAAAAATTTAGATAGACCCTTTCTGTCTTTTAAAATGCCGAGAAGATGCTGGAGAACTTTTACGGAACCACTATTGGATTAAAAGTCGTCAAAAACCTTTAAATTATAATATATTAATTCCAATAATTCCAACAAATAATTTAATTAAAATTAAAAGAGGAAAAATTAGAGGACAACAAAATTATTGTTTTGATAAAAGTAAAAATGAAAATAATTTTGGAGAGGAAGAAGAAAAAATAGAAAAATAGAGAGGAGGAATATATTTAATTGTTGTTATCTACTAAATGAAGAGAAGGAAGGAAAAAAAATTATTTTTGTAAAAAATTTTTTGGGAGGGCCTAGAACAACTACTACCTACTACATACTAATATTTCTCTCTCTATTATTTAATTTTCATTTAAAAATTACGACGAAAAAATAACAACAATAAAAAATTATCCCCAAAAATTTACCCCTAAAAATTGAAAAAAAAATTCAAAATCTCTAAAACCCCCAAAAAAACCTTCAAAATGCCAAAATTAAAATTTTAAACTTTCATCTCAACAGCTCTGTAAAAAATCCTTCCCTCAAATAAACAACAATAAAATAAATGTAAATATATTTAAAATTAATTAAAAGAGGAAGGAAAATGTATGGTGATGATCTGTAAATAAATAAAAATATTTTTTGTAGTTAAATTTAAAAATCTCATTCCACCATATTAAAAAAAGATTGTTCTTTTGTGACTGTATGTTAAATAAAATGTAAATATTTTTTGTGTTTATTTAGAAAAAAATTAATTTTTATTAATATTTACTTATTAGCTAGTATGTAATTTTTAAAATTAAAAAAAAAGCAAATAAAAATTTATTACAAGATTAAGACAATTTTTTCATCTTTTTAGAAGAATTTAAACAGTTATTTTCCTCCTTAAAAAGTATGTCCCTACAGAATAAGGGACGGGTCTAAAATACCAATTTAAGCATTTGATAATTTCTAAGTACGAATATTTAATGTAAAATTTTACTTTGACTTTCACTCACCAAATACAAATGATCTAACGACTAAATTGCCGTGGCTCTTTTAATAGAAAAAATAAATTTGTTTGGCATCTCTTTTTTATTTCTTTTTTTAATTCTCTTTTTTTCCTTTCCAAAATTATTACAAGATCGTTAGCATACTTTTTTTAAAGTAATAGCACCCCAATAATCACCGTCTTTGCGCAGTACTAAAATAAAAAACGGAATTTTCTGGATTAAAAAGAAAGGAGAAATAAAAGAATATAAGGGTTTGAGTCTTCTTTTTAAAATAAATTTATTTTTATTTTTTTCCCTTCAACACATTCTCGGCAGGAGTTCATCCCTCCAAAGTGTCCTTTACTTATTTTTAGATTATTTGTCTATTAGAGGGAGAAATTTTTTAAATTCGTTGAACCTCTTTTCGTCTTCTACTTGAAGAAAATTCTTTTTTTATTTTTCTCATCATCCGATTTTGACCGGTCGATTGGGATTGGCGCCGCCGGCACACAACAAACAAAACAGTCCTTTCCCCTTTTACCTCCCCTCATCTTTTCACATTAAAAATCCACCCGCAATCAAAAGGGAAATTGATATTTTGGTAATGAATAGAAATTGATCTGGAATGTATTTTTGTTGTGTTTTTCCGGATGTGTTTTCTTTATTTTGTGTTTTCCTTTTACTTGTTCCACTTATGTTTATTGGTGTTTTCCGTTATTTTTTGTGTTTTCCGGTTGTGTTTTTCTAATATTATATTGTTTTCCGGTTGGTTTACTAATATTATACATATAGTTTTCCGGTTGTATTTTCTTTATTTACTAGTAGAAATGCCTCTTAAATTATTATTTTTGACAAATATTATTTTTATCAATTTTTTACCTCAATTTTTGGCTGAAATTAATTCAACTCTTAATCCTCCCAGAAATAACTCAATTTCTTCTAAAATGGAAAGGAGAAGATTTTATTTTTTAAATAAATGTATGTTCATTGGAAAAAAATTTTAAATTAATTAATTTTAGCCAGACAACGGCGTCAGTTGCTAGAGGCCTCCATTTCTAGTTCTGGTGCCCAACAAATAGACCTTAATATTACTGTATGGAAAATTTTTATTTTACTCATTTTTAATTAAATTATTGGCTGTAGTGTAGTGTACCGGTGGTAAAAGTTCGGGATGTGACATATGTCATTCGATTCGTCTCGATGAGCTGAGTCGAATGGTACCACTCCCTATTTTAGGAAATGATTCTGGACCGAGTTATAGGTCCCGAAAAATTGAAAAACCAAAGGGGGGAGTAAGCTCGATTTTGGGGTGAAAAATTCGAATATGCAAATAATAGCTCATTCGAAAGAGCTCGTCGAGCTGAGTCGAATGACACCAAAATCAACGAAATCTGACTTGATTTGACAAAGTTATGATCGTTTGTTTTAGCTCCTTACCTATGGCATCTGTGGAGATTTTTGCTGCTACGGAGGCCCCAAATACGTCCAAAGCAAGGGAGTTAGGAATAGGTTTATGTTACGAGCCCAGACCCATCGCCCGTAGACTCCCCGCGAGGCGCGTGCCGCAAAACCCCGCGCGAAGCGCGGGGTTTTGCACAAGCGCCTCGCCGACGCCCCATAGGTTTATGTTGTTTACTTTTCTATTGTAACTTTGTCCAAACTTTTACAATCAAGCTGATTTTGATGTCATTCGACTCAGCTCGACGAGCTCTTTCGAATGAGCTATTATATGCTTTTTCGAATTTTTGACCCTAAAATCCGCCCTATGGTTTTTGACCGTTTCGAGCCCTATATCTCGACTCCAACTTGTTCAATCAAGCTGATTTTGGTGTCATTCGACTCAGCTCGACGAGCTCTTTCGAATGAGCTATTATTTGCATATTCGAATTTTTCACTCCAAAATCGAGCTTACTCCCCCCTATGGTTTTTCAATTTTTCGGGACCTATAACTCGGTCCAGAATCATTTCCTAAAGTAGGGAGTGGTACCATTCGACTCAGCTCGTCGAGACGAATCGAATGACATATGTCACGTCCCGAACTTTTACCACCGGTACACTACACTATATCCAAATTATTAAATTAACTATCAAAATTTAATTAAAATTTTATTATTTATTAAAAAAGGTACCCTTTGTTTTCTCAGCCAGACTTTATCCTTATGGTGTGAAAAATGGGGATGCCGAATTGGTGCAGGAATATAATGAATTTAGACCGAGCACACCAATACTTTTTATGGGAAAAAGTATTGACAAAATCTGGGTATTTTTTGAAGGATTTCAAAATATCCATTCCTCAATCATACCTCATTTTTAATTTATTTCCTAGATTTGTCGTAACGGCCTTGTTTCCCTAAGTCCTACATTTATTGGTGCTGGTATGCCCACACAAATTCCAATCAAATCGGGGGAACCTCTTATTGCCGTTTTCTGGACAGAAAGTGAACATAGTGGAAGTTATAAACGAAGGCTTTTTGTGAGGGAAAGTATTGGTGAATTATTTGTATTTTTTGTGTTTTCTCCTTTTTTAACCTAAAACAAATAATTTAAGATGAAAATACATTGGGATTAGCCCAAAACGAGGTTAATATCCAATTCCGCTACGGTAACTCCTTTACTCCACAATCTGTAATTATCATCACTTGGCTAGAGGAAGGAGAAGGAGATAATAATGTATTATTCCAATTAGCCCTGATACTCGATAAAAATGCTTGTTTTGCCCATTTTGTTTATAGTCACATTCCTGAGGAAGAAGCAATTGTAGGTTTTGATTTTTCAAAATATCCCCAAAACGCCAGAAACAATATAGATAGGAATTAATGGCCCTCAATCTTCACAACAAGATAATGAAGAAATTAAAAATGAAGAAGAAACATTAACAAACTCTTCCCCTATAGCCGATGTCGAAGAAATACCTGAAGAAATTAGAGAAGAAGAGGAAAAGAGAGAAACATCATTTAACCAACAAAACATTTTAAATACCCAACAAAACATTCAACAACAAAAACATAAAAGAGTTGAGGCTATTCCTATATTAGAAAGACATAAACGACAACAAGAAAAACATTCAAAACAACAATCCAAACATTTTGTTTTTCCCGGTTCAGGAAAAACATCTTTGCAAGTAACACAACAATCAAATATTGGAATACCTGGTGAATGGCTTATAAGAATTGACAATCCTGAACGTGTTTTTCTTTGTGGGGCTGGATTTAAAGGATTGGGTTAGCTTAGAAATTTAAATAATATTTTTGAATAAAAATATAGAATGTGTTGATTCGTGTTTGCCATTACAATGGTATATGGACTGGTATGGTTGTTTTAAAGTTTATTTTAAAGTTGTTTGTTTGGCGCTTGTTTGTTTTTAAATTGTTTGTTTTAATGTTTATTTTTAAGTTTATTTCTAAGTTTATTTTGAAGTTGATTGTTAAAGTTTTATTTGTTCGATTTAAAGTTTATTTTTATGTTTTTGTTTAAAGTTTTGTTTTTAAATATGTTTATTTGTTTTTCCTCGTTTAATTTTAAAATATTTGTTTCCAAGTTTAATTTTTCGTTTTGATGTTTTATTTTTTGCTTGTTTTAAACTTGTTTCTCTGCGACATAATTTTCATGTTTATTCTAATGCTCATAAAATTTATTTTTAGTTCAAAGTCTTGTCATTGTGCCGATGGCAAGGCTTGTAATGTTGATACAGGCGAATGTCCTGAATCTAAATGTAGTCCCGGTAAGTATTGCTAACTAATTATTGTTAAATAAAAATTAAAAAAAGGTTGGCAGGGACCCCCAATATGTAATGATGACATTGATGAATGTGCCAATCCAGAAACTACATGTCCAGATGAACAGCCTGATTGCATGGTTAAGAGATGAAATTTTAAAAATTAATTTTGTTTTTAGAACACTCCCGGCTCATTTCTTTGTTTTTGTGTTGAATACGATAACCTGACAGGATTGTGTGTATCCCCCCAACCAGATTCTCCTTTTTCAACAAATATTGCTTTAGAACCTTCAACAGAAGCTTCTTCTATTTCTCATCAAAATTTAATTTTTTCTAAAGAAGAAGGAAAAGAAAGAATTCAAGTTCCAATAGCTTCTCTTTCCTTAATTCCTCAATTAGGGCCTAAAACAAAAAATACTTTAACAAATACTAGACGCCAACAAGAAAGACAACCTTTAGGAATAAATAATGAAGCAATAAATAATAATGGATTGTCAATTAAAGTTTTGCCTGTTACTATTCAGGTAAAACTTTAAGTTTAAACTTGAATTATAAAATAAACTTGAAGCTTGAACTTAATTCAAGTTTATTTTTGTTTTCAAGTTTTAAATATATTTACAAACAAACATGTTTTTATTACAACATGTTTTTACAAACTTGTTTTTAAGCTTGACTAACTTAATTTCAAACTTAAACTTGATTCAAATTTATTAAAACTTAAGTAAAACTTGAAAATTAAGATAGTTTACTTAAAATTAGTTTTTAAGCTTAATCTTGAAAACAAACCTAAAGTTTAATTATAATTAATTAAACATGGATAATTCTTTATTTTATTTTAAAGCCCTTATTTGCCGGTGTACGCCCTTCTCATCCTTCTCCACCGAATAATTTATCTCCTCATCTCTCTCAACAATCATCCTTAAATGAATTAACGCCTTTATTACCTTCTAATCCTTCCAATATTCCTCTATCATCCCAGTCAAAATTTCGTCCCCATCCAAATTTACTTCCACCAATCCCCTCAACATCAATACCCAAAACAACTACAACACTTATTCCTTCATCTAATTTAATTTTTGCTGATTGTCATCGTCAATGTATAGCTGAACAAGGTATCTGTCTAGAAGGGGGAGAGTGTAGATGTGCCCCTGGATGGCAAGGAGATGGAAGAGTGGTAGACAAAAATTTATCTTAAATTAAAAATTAATTTACAGGCATGTATGGATATAGATGAATGTGCTTCTAAAAATGAAAAAATTTGTGGTTCAAATGCTGAATGTCAAAATCTTCCTGGTTCTTATCAGGTCAGAGTCAGAAAGTATTTAATATAAGTTAAAACAAACTTGTTTCTCTAAACATGTTTTAAAACAAATTTGTTTGCAAAATAAACTTTTTCAAAACAATTTGTTTTTTGATGTTTTTATTATTTTTAATTAAATTAGGTGTGTTTTAAATAAACTTGTTTCGCAACAAACTTGTTTTTAATAAACTTGTTTTGCAAACTTAATTTTAAATAAACATGTTTTAATATTTAAATAAAACATGTTTTTCTTCAATATAAACTTTTTTGAACATTTAATTTATTCAATTCTTTTTAGTGTGTTTGCAACTCAGGTTTTGTTGCTAACCCCAATGGTCAAGGATGCCTTGGTAATTAAAATATTTTTTGTATATTTAATGTCTAAAATACATATTTTTTCTAAAAACAGACGTTGACGAATGTGCAGAGAGTGCTGTACTTAATACTTTGGAGAATGTTTGTCCACACGCAAATACCCGCTGTCAAAACACAATCGGCGGTTTTCACTGTGAATGCTCACCTGGGTTTAATGGCGATCCAAATAATGGGGAAGGGTGTAATGATATTGATGAATGTTTAACTGCTGAATATTATTGCGGAAAGTATGAAAATTGCTAAAATTATAAAAAAAATTTTAAAAATTTTAAAGACACGCAACCTGTGTTAATCTAATAGGCTCTTTTCGGTGTGATTGTAATGCCGGGTTTGAACGTCAATCAAATTCCAATCATTGTCAAGATATTGATGAATGTGCGGATGCTTCGAATTGTCATAAAGGATCAGCAATATGTGTAAGTTTTTAATTAAATAAATAATTAAAAAAAATTGGCTGCTTCTTAGGGCCAAATGTTTATAAAAATATTAACAAAATTAAATTAATTTCTGCTAATTTCATTAGACAAACTTGGAAGGAAGTTTCCATTGTGAATGTATTGAAGGTTTTATTGGTGATGGCCGTCAATGTCATGGTGAATCTTAAATTATAGAAGTTTACAAACTTAAGTTTCCAACAAAAGTTTACTAGTAAACTTGAGTTATAAACTTAAGTTTGACTAAAACTTGTTCAATTAAGCGTTTTTAATAAACTTGAAAACAAAACTTGTTTGTTTTAAAAACAAACAAGTTTATTTATTAGGTTTATTTTCCTCTTTAAGATAAGTTTAATTAAAAGTTTGTTTATATTAAAAACAAGTTTAATTAAAAGTTTGTTTATATTAAAAACAAGTTTATTTAAAACATTTTTTATAAAACATGTTTATAAACAAGTTGTTTACAAACATCTTTTTACATAGAAAGCATTTTGTTCCCAACAACGACTAAACAAACTACCTCATCTCTATTTAACAACAATCTTTCTCCATTAACAACTAAGGAAGTTCATTTAGAACATGGGAAAACATTAAATATTTTTGGGAAACAATATTCTACATTTTATGTCTCACCTAAGGGAATTATTTCAATTGGGGCACCACTTAACGAAACTATTGTATCAAACATTTTTACTGATAATGGAGGTGGTTTGCCTCCTTTGATATTGCCGTTAGTTGCTAATTATGACACTAAATCTATGGGAAGTATTATTGATGTAATGGTTGTTGATGAAGGTAAGGAAATTAATTTATGTTAAAGTGTAAATGTTTTTATAAAAACAAGTTTATATAAACAAGTTTATATATAAAAAACAAGTTTGTTTTAAATCAAGTTTATTTAAAACAAATTTTATTTTAAATCGATTTTTGCTATTAAAACATGATTTACTAAAACTTGTTTATTCATGTTTTTTTTAATTTAAAACAAGTTAAAACATCCTTAAAACGTCCTCATTAAAACATGTTTGTTTAAAAACAATTTATAATTAAAACTTGTTTGTAAAATAATTTTATTTGTATTTTCCTAAAACACATTTTTTTATTTTAAACAGACAAAACACAACTATTAGGTGACTCATTTCAACGTAGAAGGCGTGGGGGACTTTTATCGCGTGCTTCGCTTTTAATTCGTGATGGGTTTAGAATTGCGGAGTTTCAGGCTACCCAATTAATTGTTGCAACATTTAACAAACTTGTAACAACACAAAAAGATTTAACCGAAGAAATGGTGAATTTAAAAAATAATTTTTAAAATAATTTTTTAATAAAAAAAAGAAATGAGCTTAGAAAAAATCCCTTAAAAAATTTTTTGAATAAATTAAATTTTAGCTTCAATATTTCCTTCTTTTTTAATATTTTTTGGATGTTTTATGATACCCAAATCAATATCAATTTTAGCAATCATTCCGTTTTTTCCTTTTTCGTAGTGGACACGGGGATCGACCTTTTTTGAAAAGAGAATTTTAGTAAAAAATTAAAAAAAAATTTTTTTACCGTTCCGGTATTTGGAATTGATTCTATAAGGGGAACGTGAAGTTTTTCAGAAGTTGTATATTTATCTAAATAATTAAATTAAAAAAATAATAATTTTATTAAAATTTTAATTTAATTTACCTTTTTGTGTATAATAATTAAGAAAAATAAAAGTAAGAAATATTGAGGTAATAAAAACAGTTAATAAAGTAACTAAAAACAACGATATTCTCATTGAACAATGTTTGGAAAAAATTCTGAAATAAATTAAACAAACAAAACATGTTAAAAACTTGTTTTTAAGTTGTTAGAAATGTTTTGGTTCTATATGTTTTTCTGGGTTAAAATAAAACTTGTTTTAAAACAAATGTTAGCATTTGTTGTAAAACAAGTTTAATTTTAGATGTTATTCTAAAATAAACTTTTTTTAAAGGAAGACTTTGTTTGATTAAAACTTGTTTGAATTATTTTCGTAAAATTATTCTGAAACAATTTGTTTTTAAACAAACATGTTTTTATGACCTTTTTTGTTTAAAATCCCTTATTAAAATTAACAGGAAGCTGTTTGAAAAAATAATATGAATTAAAAATATTATTTCTCAATTTGCCAACACGGCAAAATTGATTTATATATTTAGAGTAAAAATGGATTGATTTTTTAAATAAAATTTCTTTTTTGATTAAAAAATTTAATTAAAACAAGTTTTATATACCCAACATATGTTTGTAAAATATGTTTATTTTGTTTTTTATAAAAACAAGCTTATGTTTTTAAAACAAGTTTTAGACAAACATTTCAATTATTAAAGTTTACAAACATTTTATTTAAAATCATTGTTTAAAAACATTTCTAAGAACATCCAAGAAAATGTTTGTTTAAAAACATGTTGGAAACTTTTATTTTTTTAAATTTATTTTCTAATGTTTATATTCGTGACCGGACAATCCGTCAGTGGACAATCCGGCAGTGGAAAATCCGTCAGTGGACAATGCGTCAGTGGTCGGACAATCCGTCAGTGGACAATCCGTCAGTGAACAAATTAGTAATTCCTACACGTACGCAAAATATCGCGGTAAAAACTTTTCATTTTATCGTGTGGGGGACTATAAGAGATATCGGAAATTTAGAGATTAATAAAGAAATCGGCAGATTTGGCTGGATTAAAAGGATATCAGTGGATTTAAAAGATATTAGACAATTCGGTTGAATTAAGCGAATGTCGATGGATTTAGAAGTATATATAGGGGATTAGGATGGATTAAACTTACATGATTAACGTGTGGGATTATATTGGATTTGGATGAATATCGTGGGATTATGAGAAATATATGAATAAGAGAGATCGTTTTAGATGGTTATTATGAAACAAACTCCAAATCCTCTTAATCCGCCTATATCCCTTGATATCCCAATTCATTACCGAAATCCATCTTAATCTCCTAAATTCCTCGATAACCACCATAATACTACAAATCTCTTATTTTCCCCTTAATCCTACTTTATTTTTGAAATCCCCGATGACTCCCAAATCCACTGATATCCTTTTAATCCAGCCAAATCTGCCGATTTCCTCATTTATCTCCAAATTTTTGATATCTCTTATAAACCCCCAGACGATGAAATGAAAATCTTTGGCCTCGGTAGTCGGGTATGGTTAGGAATTACGAATTTGTTCACTGACGGATTGTCCACTGACCGATTGTCCGACCACTGACGCATTGTCCACTGACGGATATTCCACTGCCGGATTGTCCACTGACGGATTGTCCGGGAGCCTTTATATTTAATAGAGCAACACATTCCAAGCAGCATTAATACAAGGACAAACACCCGATGATCTTAAACAAAACAATTTTTCAACTTTTGTTATTTTTCTTTATCAAAGTATTTTTATTAATGGGCAAATGTTGTCAGGCATTTTCCATCCCTTTTTGGGATTCCAATCGTTGCCAGTCGATTTACTTTTAAGGAATTCTAATGTTGGACAGCCTGGAAAAGTGAATTTTTTTGAATTAAAAAAATTAAAAAAAAAAGATTTTTAGTGGATTTTTCGGATCGACAATCCTTCAAAAATTTACTCCTGTCCGGTTAGAAATTAATTTAAAAAATAATTTAATTATTAATATTCCTCTTGTTAGTCTGGAACTTTGGGTCCACCAATATGCCAACAAGGTAATTAAAAATTAATTGAAAAAATATTTCTTCGTGACACTTTAAAGAATGCGAGCCAGGCACTTGGGGACTTGATTGTGCTTCGCGTTGTAATTGTTTTGGCTCGATTCCTTGTGATTTTGCTAGTGGAATGTGTGCAGGGGGTTTGTGTGGTACAGGTAATTTTTTAATTAATTTTTAAAATAAAATTATTTTTAAAGGTTTTACTGGTAAAAACTGTGCTGAGGATATTGATGAATGCTCCCTTCAGTTACATAAATGTTCGGTAAATGCTACTTGTTCAAACACGCCCCCAGGCTCGTATACTTGTACATGCGCTCCAACATTTGTTGGAAATGGATTTAATTGCACAAGTATGTTTTTGTTGTTAAGTTTGTTAAAAACATTTTTTATTGTTGGAAAACAAGTTTATTTTTATGCAAACTTAAGTTTATTAAAAAAATTAATCAGAACAAGTTTATTTTATTTTTGTTTATATAAACTTGTTTATAAACAAGTTTATTTTTGAAAAATAAGTTTGTAAACATTAATAAACCTAATTATAACTTTCAAGTTTATAAACTTTATTAATTTTTTCTTAAATAGTTATTTTATTTAATCCTTTTATTATACTTTTTAAGTGTTCGATCCTTGTAAAAAAAGATTTAACGAACATTGCCATATTTATGCTCATTGTGATTCCAGCAATGAAGAGGTTAATCTCAGAAAATAATTTTAGAAATAAAATTGATATTAAATAGATACCTGAATGTATTTGTAATGAAGGTTTTCATGGCGATGGGAGGAAATTATGCACTCCTAATGGTTTTTTATTTTTTATAAAATTCTCTACTTAAAAACAAGTTTATTTTTTTGTTTTTACAAGTTTTGCTTTTAAAACTTGTTTTTACAAAAATATGTTTAAATTTGTAAAAACAAGTTTGTTTATGTTTGTAAAACAATGTTTTTGTTTTTAAGTTTTCATGTTTTTAAAAAAAAAAGTTTTGAAGTTCTTTTTAGTTTTGTTTTTGTTTTTAAGCCGAAACATCAACAACTAGTACTACAACAACAACAAAACTTACAACAACATCACAAACATCAACTTTAATGGAAATTATAACAACGACAACAACATTAGAAACAACACAACAAACAACAAAATTTAAAACAACAAATAGAAACATTTTTGAAAAACATTCTTCTCCAACAACAACAAATGTTGTAGAAAGAGTTGGCAACAATCAAGAAAGGGGAAAAATATTTAAAGAAGAAAAAATCGGTATGACCGATAAGGAATTGCTAGCAGCGGCAAATGAATCGGGAAGTGAGTAAAATTGTCTAAAAATTAATTAATTTTCCTTTCCTAAACCCTTCTAATCCTTTAAATTGAAAAAATAATTTTTTTCAATTTCTAGCTCTAATCCTCGTCGTCTGTTCAATTCTCGGCTCAACATGGCTTATTATAGCTATTGTATTTTCATTAATTTATTGTTTTAAGAGGCAACGGTAATATTTTCAAAAATATTTTTAATAAAAAAATTAAATTTTAAAAAAGTTTACGGCAAGTTGAATATAATGGGGGACCTCAAATGCTTGGATGGACGCCTAAAAGAGGAATAATAAATAACAATACTTTATCAACATGTAATAGAGGAATTAATAGATTAAATAGATATAATAATAATAATAATTTTGCTATTACTAAATTTGGGTAAAAATTAAATTTTATAAAAACATGTTTTGTGTTTTCCTAAAATGTTTATTTAATTTTTATTTCTTAAAAACAAGTTTAATCTTTGTGTTTTTCCACTAACAAGTTTATTTTGTTTGGAAAACAAGTTTAATTTGTTTAATAAAGGTTCTTTAAACTTTCTTATAAACAAGTTTAATTAGTTCTTAAAAACAAGTTCGTTTCGGTGTTTTTCCACAAACAAGTTTATTTTTTTACAAACATGTTTAATTTCTTTTTAAACTCAAACATACTATTCAAAAACATGTTTACTTTATTCTCATTCCTTAAAACATGTTTTCACATTAAAAACAATTTAAGTTTAATAGTTTTTATTTATCCCCACAACAACAATATATAAACATTTTTAAACAAAACATCCATTACTTTCATTAAACTTGAGGGGGTTTTGTTTTCCCTCCATTTTTATTCTTTTTAGGCTTTTTAGTTCCTTTGTGTTTCTTAAAAAACGCCCCTTTTCCTCCTTTATGCTTTTTTCCCGTGGCGCGAACTTTGCGGACCCGAATTTTGCGGACCCGAACTTTGCGGACCCGAAATTTGCGGAACGAAAGTTGCGGACCCGAAGGTTGCGGACACGAAGTTTGCGGACCTGATTTTTGCGGAACCAAGATTTTAGGACAGACACTTGAGTAAAAAGAAAAAATTAAAAATTTTATTTTTCGATGATCCCGGCAGAGTTTACCATGATCCGTACCAGATCAAGATTTTCTCTTGATTTTTCAAAATTTTTATCAATTTTTTATCCTTAAATTATTTCATAATTTAAATAATCGATAAAATTCCTTAAAAAATAATTTATATTGCCATTTCATAAGGTCGTGATGCCTGAATTTATCCTAATTAACGCCTCAGGCTAAAATTTTTGAAATTTCCGAGGTTCAGTAGACTCTATTGTCAGTCCGCAAATTTTTGGTCCGCAAATCTCAGATCCGCAAAATTCGGGTCCGCATAGTTCGGGTCCGCAAAATTCGGGTCCGCAAAGTTCGGGTCCGCAAATTTCGGGTCCGCAAATTAAAATCCGCAAATTTCGGCGCGCCTTTTTTCCACCATTTTTGTTTTTATGGTGAGCACATTCTGTTGTTGCAATTGGAGGTTGCAGAACTACTTTTGGAGGTCCTATTTCTACATTATCTCCTTCCTGAAATTTTTTAAATAAAAAAATAAAAAAATAACTACTTCTTGGGTATTTACAGTATCCAAAACTAATTGGAGAATAATTATAGCTAATATTATTTTGGAAAACATTTTAAATTAATTTAATTTTTTTGTATTTTTAATTAATTAATTTAAATAAACTTACCTTTTACTTTCTTTTATAGCCAAAACTTTGTCAAATTAAATTAGCTAGATAAACAAATTTTTCTCAAAAAGTATAAAAATTTTAAAAATTTTCTATTGTCTGGGAATATAATTTTAATGAATTTTTAAAATAAAATTAAATAATTGAATAAATAATTAACCTTTTTTCGGTTTAATTTATACGTGGATTAATTATAAAGAGACAGGCAAAGTTTAATTAATAAAAATTATAAAAGTGCAAATTCTGATTTTAAAAATTAATTCTGATTTTGGTATTTTAGTAGTAATTCTAATTGCTTTCTGATTTTTAATTAAAATTCTGATTTTTTTTAAATTCAATAATTAATCCATTTATTAAAAAATCCGCCAACATTACAATAATAATTATTTATCGACAATTTGACGGAAATTAGCCAAATTTTTTATAGTTTGTAATTTAAACGAAATTCTGTTTGCCACGTTTTTTTTTAACTTTTCAAATTTAAAATTTTTTTTTTAAATTTAAAATTCTTTTTTATTTAAGTTTTAAATTTTTTTCCATCTTATTTATTTAACTGTCAAAATTTTCGTCTTTATAAGTCCATCAGAATGCTACCAACAACATTCAGTTTTTACCATCATCTAAATTTAAAAACAATATAAAACTTTAAATTATGCTCGCAAAGATTCTTGTCGCTATTGTTCTTCTCCAATTGGTTTTGGAAAGCGTTAATGCTCAAGAGGTAGAAAAATATTTTTATTAAAGCAGGAGGGGATTAGCATCAAGAATTCTCTTTTAATTTTTATATAAATTATTCATTCCCACTTACCCCGAGACAGAAGGATGAGCTCCTTCATATCCTCGTGGCTAAAACCCCTCCAAACCCGTCCCAATGAAACCATCCATGTGTTGAATCAGTTAAGTTAAAAGTATGTGACATTCAAAGTGGATAAGTATAACCGATATGATTCTATATCAGGGATGGTCCTGTCTTGAAAGCAGAAAACGAAAGACTAAAGTGGAAGAGATATTTCTTAAATTTTAGAGTATTCTTCACGCAGACATTTACATTTTTTGAAAAAAATTTTCATTTTTAATTTTCAAGGGATACCCAGTTGGACCGATTGATGGTGCTGTAACCACAGATTGCCCCCACAAAAAAGGAGGAGAACATCACAAAGGACACGGAAAAGAAAAGAAGGAAAAGAAGGAGAAGAAACCTAAAGGAACCAAAAAACCTAAAAAACCAAAGAAAGGAGGAAACACAATTCCACCAAATGTTGAAGCTACTACTGATGGAGGAGAAATTCAAAATTAAATAAAATGATGAAGATGATGAAGTAAATAATTAAAAGGGGGATTAAAGAATAAATAAAATAAATAAACTAATTAATGGATGAATTTTAAATAATGAGTAAAGAAATGTTAATATGTAAAAGGGTTGAATAAAAGCATAGATATTTGATCTGATTGTAACTAAGTATCACGGCCAGTCAAAATAAAATTTTTGAAACGAATAGAGAAAACCCATTTGTTTGTAACTCAAAAATATTAAAACTTTAAAAAGACTCGAGAATATCCAAAAACTAATAGATTTCGAATCGATAAACCAGATTTTTTAATGAGAACTAATCCTTACTCTCTACGGGCCAAGGAGGTTAAGACTTTTTGGGGGTTTTGTCGATGTTTTAAGTCACAGAAAAATTTATTTGGGGAGGTCTAGTAAAGACTTAGCTTTTTTAATCCCGCTTTCAAACGGTCAACTTGAATGGGACGAAGTATTAACTAAATAGTGGTTACCGTATTTACTCGATTAATTCATCTGGGGAATTATTCAAGGGAGGGGAATTATTCGAGTTTTGAAATTTGAACGTGAAGTAGGGTATTTGGTGGAGAGGAATTATTGTTTCAACTCATCCGAGCAGAGGGAATTATTCGAGAGAGGGGAATTAATCGAGTAAATACGGTAGGTTTTTTTGAATTTCAAACAAAATATTTATTTACTTACTACAAAATAAATATAATTAAATAATTGAGTATATAATTGTTTCTAGTGCAATACATAATTACGTAGATTTTAATTTTCGTGGCAGTTTTTAGAGTATATTTTAGGTAGTAAATAAATAAAAATTGCCAAAGAAAGTTTTCAAAAAATTTCAAAAAAAATTTAAAAATTTTTCCAAATTTTTTTGGCAATTTAGACGGTTTAACAAAAAATCAAAAAATGTCACCGTTTAACATAAAAATAAAATTTAAAGAAAAAGCTCTCTTTCTCAAGGTAAGTTAAAACAACAAATATTTTTTTAAAAAATTAAAAAAAGAAAATAAATTTCCTTCATTCAATACAAGATTTACGGACAAAAAATAATTTTTTAAATGATTTTCGGCTTTTTGCCTCTCGTTTCATCTTTTAAAATCTGACCCGTCACATCCCTAGCATACACCTAAACACAATACTTAAAAAAACCTCTACCCCCCTCATGTCTTTTTAGTCTATAAGTCAAAACTTAGAACAAGAAAAGGGAGCTTCCAAAAAATTAATTTATAGAATTTCCGCTAACTTAAAAAAATAAAAAATAAAAATTTTTTAATTTCCTAAAAATTAATAATAATTTATACTTCAAAATCACACCTAAAATAACCAAAAAATATATATTAAATTTTAGAAGGAAATTTATACTTTTCTTTTTTTAAACAAAAAAAAATAAATAAAATAAAAGTAGAGTAATATATATCCAAATAATAATAATAATTTTTATTTTTTAAAACCATTTTTGAGGTTCATAAATAAATATAGTCAGTCATTCTTAAATAATCAAAAAATAATAATTCTAAAATAAATTTACTTACTTTTCTCCCAAAAATTCTTTTTCGTCCAACAAAAAATTTATTTTAACCATTACTTCCCCTTCTCTTCCTTTTCTTCTCCCTCCATTTTTTCATTTTCATTTAAATTTTGAGATTCTTTTTGAAATGTTGTTGTTGCTGATTGGTCTTCTGTTGGATTTGTTGAAATTATTGTTGTTGTTGGTTGTTGCTGTTGATTCGAATTTTCTTGTTCAATATTTAATGTTGATGATGTTACTTGTGGAGATATTGGCCTTTCTTTTTTGAGATCAATCAAAATTCTTTAAAAAATTTTTTGAAAAATTGATTTTAGTCTAACAAAAAATAAAAATTACCAAGAAAATCCAAAATAAAAAAATTTATCTGGTTAAGTGGGTAAATGTTTAGTTTTGTCTAAGGGTAATGGGTTCGAACCCGGTCAGTGTTAAACAAATTTTTTTGTAAGTAAATTTTAATAAAGGAGACTAATCAAAAAAATAAGCAAAAATAACAAAAAAGAAATTTTAACTTGAAAATATAAACCCAAAAATTTAATTTATTTACATTGTTTCATTATCACAGCCAGTCCCATCACCACCAGTATCATTTGCACAACAATGATCACAAATCTAACATTTAAAAAAAATTCAAAAAAAAATTCAAAAATTAAAAGAAAACCTCAGCCACAATTTCTTTTAATCCAATACGATTAATTCGTTCCAAAATAAAATCGCAGACTTGTTGACTAGTTAAAGAATTCCAAATTCCATCACAAGCAACAACCAAAAAATCATCATTTTCAAAATCTCTTTGAGTAACTGTTATGTCCGGCTAAAAAGATAGAGAAAAATGATCAAATCCTATTTTTAGTTACTCCCATTTGGTCGAATTTCAGTAAAAGGGGAGGAGGCACCAGTTCCATTGGATAACCCGAAGTAAAACGCTCCATAATAATAAAATGCCGAAATAACAAACGTCGTAACACCAAAATGTAATCTGATAATCGGGGAGGTCTTCAGTCCCAAAATTGGACTTAAAGTTGAGTTAAAAATGTATTCTAAATTGAGATGTATATAGATAATTTTTGAGGGTATTTATAGAGAGGTCAGAATGCATAAAAAATTATTTTAAAAAATTTACAAGTGCAATAATTTGTTGAGAACTCAATGGAAGTTTAGATTCTTGTTTATAAAAATGATCACCAAATGCTCTACTCAAATTGAGACCTTTAAAAAAATAAAAAATATTTCAAAATATAAATTTTAATGTGTTAATTAAAGTAAAATTTTTTTTGAATATTTTTAAATTAAAAAAGATTAATTATTTTTCCACACAAACCTCCATTAACACGTCCATCAGAACTGACATTTCCGCCTTAAAAGAATAAAAAAATTCTGAATTAATTTTTAAAAAATCAAACCAGCAGCAACAATTCTCTCCTTTTCCAAGTCATCTTCAGGTTTATGATCCGATGAAAGGTCTAAAGCTTTCTTGGAACGGCAAAGGACAGAACGAGTGTCTCCAACATTAGCAACAATTATATGTTTCTGTTTAAATTTTTTTATAATTTTCAAATTTTTTCAGATTTTTAAAATTAGGTAATTCTCCTCTATTTTTACAACATAAAAATATAATCACCCAAAAATAAATTAAAATAAAAAAAACTAGTATACTAGTTAAAGGTTCATGGTAAACAATTTTTTCTTGAATAGGTTAAAAGAAAAAAATTTAAAAATAAAAATCATTAATACAAAATATGTAATTATCAGTAGATTGACTTCAGTTTTAGGATATTTTCATTAAATTTTTTAAAAAAACCTCAAGCAAAAAAGCCACACAAGCAGTAGAACCAGAATCAAAACCAGCACGAGTACTTCCAGTCCTCATCATTAAAGAATTCAAATCTTCTTCTTCAAGAGAATCATCCTCCTCGTCTTCTTCATCTTCACCACTAGCTCCATCTTCAGCTTCACCCTTTAAAAATAATAAAAATAATTTTTGAATTAACTTAAAATTATCCAAAATATATGCCGAAAAATGACAAAAGTCGTTTGTCTATGGAAAATGGCAAAAAATATTTTTCTAAACTGCTATGACTTTTCTAAAATATAAAATGCTTTAAAGATGATTAACAATTCCGTAATATATAGTTGATAATAGACAACAAAAGGCGTTTAAATTTAAAAAAAAAGGTGCTGTAAAATGAAACCGAGGAGATATACAGGGCAGGGCACCTTCCGAAAATTCTACCTGACCTTCCAAAAGAACGAAAATTATCACCAAAAGTTTTCCTCCCCCCTTAAAAATAAAATAAACCTCTTCCTCATCCTCAACTTCATTAGAAGTAGAATCAGCTACATCCCCTTCATCATCCTCCACTTTATAATCAGAATCTTCTTCTTCATTATTAATATTTCCCTCATCTAAACCCTCAAGTAATTGAGCAATTCCAGGTTTATTATCTTTATTAATGTCCAAACTACTGCTACTACTACTTGGACCTTCTTCAACTTGTTCAACAATATTTTGATTTTTTTCTTCTTTAATTGGTGTTGTTATTGTTGTCTTTTTTGGTGTTTTAATTTTTTGACCAGAATCTTTAAAAAAATATATAATTAAATGAGAAAAATATTCAATTGGATCTGAAAAATGGTTAAAAAAATTCAACATTTACGCCAATTTTTGCGGATTGTGTACATAAAGATTATAATCCTTTTCTCGATTAATTTTTATTGACTTTTTCGATAATTTTTACTAGTCAAAACGTGAATGAAAAGATCTACATGAAAAAATACATTTAACCCTGTGTGAATAGAGAAACCGCTGAATAAGGTTTCCGGAGAAAAAAATTCTTTGATCAAAAGCAAAACCATGTTAAAAATATTCTCAACTTTTAGTTCCAAAAAACACAAGATTTGAAGGCAAATTTTGCGGCAATTTTAGAAAACAAGAAACCAAAAATATACCAATAGTATTTAAATATACCAATAGTATTTGAAGTAGTTGAAGTCGAGGAAACAACATATTCTTCCAAAGCAGGCAATACAAGTTCTTCCTCCTTACCAGCAATTAAATGAACTGCTTCAATTTTTCCATTACCCTCTTCGTTATTATTTTTATTAATTTTTTCGTTAATTTTTCCGTTTGTTGAACTTGTCTCTTCTTTATCCATTGGAATTGGAATATCATCAATACAAGCTTCCTTTTCCTCTGAAGGCTTTTCAGTTTCTGAAGATGCACTTTTAGAAGATCCACCAATTTCTAAAAAATTAAAAAAAGTTAATGACCTAATGACGGACCACATCTAATTGTATGATAAAATGGAAAAATTCTAATGAAAAAAATTTACTGACAGTTAACATAAATGGACAGAAGTTACTTTACTGACATACATAAGTTAAGTACTCCCAATAGACATAGATTCCAATTATGCAAATTCTAGGTTAGGAACTACATACCAGGGATGTGACGGGTTACCCAAAACCAGCACTTTATATTTGACACAAAACCTGATACGAAGAAAATTTTAAAATTTTAAAGGAGTTTTTTTCTCAACGCGGCCCATCCCCGCTAAACACACAAAATCAGGTGTCGTGTTAAAGTAATTTACTTTAAGCTAATCTACGTTATCCTTAATTGAAAGAATTAAAAAAAACCTTTCTCCGACTGTCCACTCAATTTTATACGCTTCGGAATTTGTGGAGAATTAAAAAGCATAACAGAACGTTTAGTCGCCCGACGAGAAGCTCTTTCAGTTGACCATTCAATAACTTCTTCTTCCTCAACTTCCCCTTCCACATTTTCTGGAGGTTGATTTTTAATAAGATATTCTTGATATTTTGTATAACGTTTAATTATTTTGTCTAAACTAGTTCTTGATTCTTCTGATAAAGCTATTGCCTCTGCTAGAATTTAAAAAAATATATTTTGTTAAAGTTCGTTATTCAGTCCGAAAATTCAAAATCAGCAACTTTCTTATTAAAAGGACATGAAAAAGGGATAAAAGATGGAAGGATAGTACAAAAATCTATATCAATATCTCGAGAAAAAAATAACTAAAAGAAGAACCAAGATTTTTGTTCGAGATCACGTCAAAGTCAGGCCACTATTAGAAATCCTACTCGCTGGGGATTTTTCTGCAATTTTTTAATAAATTTGCGGAGAAAAATTTATTTAGAATTTTTTAAAATAAACTAAATGTTACAGACAATGCTAACATTAAGCCAACTAGAATATTTTTTATAAAAATTTAAATAATTCCCCTAATTAAAAAAATTCTAAAAAAATACCCATTAATTCATCCTGCTCTTCTTTTTCAGTTTTTGGCGAATCTTTCTGTTGAGAACTATCCCCCTTCAAAACAGTCAATTTTTCCATAACATTTGGATTAGCCAAAGTCTCATCAAAGTGTAAAAAAGCCTGTCCAAGCAAATTTTGAATTTCTTCTAATTTTGGAAGATTTTCTGAGTCAAAATTGTTCAAAATTTGCGAATTTTTTAAATAATCAGGAAAATGAAGTGATAAATACTGAGCTACTTCTGGACCTTTAAAAAAATTAATTTTTTAAAAATTATTTCATAAAAATTAAATGGCTTATGAAGTGGGTCTCATTCAGTGGGGTTCTATAAGTGAGGGGCTAGTATTGGGATTTTATGGTTTTATCTACCCGCAAATGTCTGCCCTTAGTTCAGAAGAAATTACCCGAGAGAATAGATTTACCAGTCCGGCAAACCTTCAAAAGGTTTATAAAACTCTAAAAAGGGTTTTCAGATATTCAGCATCTAACATTTTCTCCTTTCCCTCAGTTCTGTTTCCATAAGTGGCAGAATCTCCAGAAAAATTTTAAAAAACAAAAAACTCCAAAAAACCTCCATGTCCATCATAAACAGCAAAAAAGCCCATTTTCGGCATAAAGTCAATAATACAATTGTGTGCATCCTCTTGATGTATACGCCAACCTTGCATTGAGCAAGAAGCAAAACGGACAGATTCATTTCCTCCACTTTCATAAATTTTTTCTTTTTCCGGTTTTGAACGATAAGCACCCATTTTTTGATTTTAAATAAATTTAAATAGCTAAAATAAATATTTATCCAAAAAAATCCAAAACTAATTAAATTAAAAAACTTCCCCCAACTTTCCTCCGAATTTTTAACTCTTTTATTTCTCTTTTTCTTTTTACTTAATGCTCTCTCGTTTTAAATAATTTTTTACAAAACGCCAAGAATTTAATAAAAGGCACTATTCAAATTTATTTTACAGCTTCTTTTAACCCTCACTTCCCTCATTATTGAGAGCTCGGGACTTCTCTCTCTATAACACAATCACACTGCTCTATAAATAATAATCAATTTAACACGTTGGCATTTTATAGACAAATATTATAAAATTCTTTAAAATATTTTAAATGGCATTTATGCCTCTTTTCTGAGGAGTTAAATTCTGAGGAGTTAATATTTATGTACCTATAGGGAGTTAAATTAAAATTTTATGTTCGTTACTGCCAGTTTTTCAAACTTAATTCAAAATTATAAAACCGCTGGGACCAACATAGCCTTTATCGGATCATTTTTTTTATCACCAAAGGTGTTCCCATAAAACGATATTGAATCCGGCAACTAATTTATAAACTCGCGATTCCCCAGCAGCCGACCATCTGCTGAATAGATATCAGAAAGGGTTTCATTGGGTGGCTTACCGTAGTAGGGGAGCGGGGGGCACAATTGTCAGGTGGAGAGCGGCAATGCATTGCCATCGCACGGGCCTTTGTTTGACGCTACCTCAACCTCTAATAATTTTCTTACAAATTTCAGACTTAATGTCTTTTTATTTTATTTCAATTCTCCTATTTTTCAACTTAACATTTGTGTTTGGAGTAAAGATGATACCTGACAAACCTCCAAATTTCGAATATAAAATGGATAAAAATTCCAATTTAAAAATTGAAAAAATTAAAATTAACAACAATTCATTGATGCCTTTAGAAATTACTTTAAAATTTGTTTCGAAAGAATTAGGCATTAAATATTTTTTTACACCAATTGATAGTCAATGTGAGGAGGGTGTGAAGGACAATCAAGAAATGATTAGACAAGAAGAGGATTTTAAAAATAATTTTTCTTCTTTCATTAAAGAATTATCAGTTAATTATTTAAAAGGATTTCGTTTATGTTCAAATATAATGTTGAAGGAAGAATTAAAGTTAACAACAACACATTTTGTGAAACCTTTATTTTCGGATGAATTTAAATGGAAAGAAGAAGAAAATAAATCGAGATTATTTAAAAGAGGGGTCCTTCGAAGAGCGATTAAAAGAAAGAATGGAGCTATTATTTTAGAGGAATTTGAGGATATTCTTTTTTCTTTTGTGGGATTTCGGTATCAGAATTGGATGGGAAATTCTTTAGACGTTTATGTTCAAGTCCGCGGTAGTTTTTAGAATTAATTTTTGACAATTTTAAAAGAACATTTTAAATTTTTTTGGAAATACTTTGAATGCGGCATTGACTTCCATCCCGGAATTTCGGTTTTTATGCTACAATCCCCCTTCCCGTTCAACCTTTTGTAAAAAACGAACCACTGAGTTTCATACACTAATTGAATTTTTAAATACTTCAATTTTAACAGAACCTGGATACTACAAGATGCTCATAAATCGTATTGAGGATGAATGTAACATAACGAAGACTAGTAAAATACATGAGAGTGAAAACGAACTACCAAAAACTGCAGCAGTTAGCCTTCATGGAAGGTTATTTTTTGTTTATTTTATTTTAAATTTTAAAATGTTTGTTTAGATTTAAACCCAATGGATTCGAAGGCGGATTTGTAATTTGTATTCAATTCGTACCATCATCAAAAGGAAAAGGTATTATAGCAGGAGGAGTAGAAATGGTTGCGGGAGGAGCACAAATGATTGGAAAAACAGTTATAGAAGGAGCACAAAGTGCAGTTGAGGAGGGGGCAAAAATGGCTGTGGGAGGAGTGGATATTGTTAGGAATACAGTTACTGGTGGAGCACATTTTGTTGCAGATACAGTTACTGACGGGGCACATTCTGTTGTAGGGACAGTCTCAGATGGAGCACATCTGGTTGCAGGCACAGTTTCTGATGGAGCTAGAATGGCTAAAAACACAGTTGTTGAAGGCAGGAATATTATTGGAGGCGCGCTTACAAGTGGAAGAAAAAAGATAGCAGGACTCGCCAGAAATGCTTCCACAATTCCTTCTGTTAGTTTATGTTGAATTTACCGCCCTCGAGGCTGGCCTTGTCACCTAGAAATGACATTCACTTAAATTATTTTAGGGAATATTTCCATTTAATAAACGTGGAAAGCGTGCTTCAAGTTCTTCATCGTCGTCTGCAATTAGTGAATCGCCCAGAAATGCGAGTAAGGAAAAATCAAAAGAAAAACGAGAAAAGAATCCTTATAAGGTAGATTATTGCTGTAAATCTGCAGAATGAAAATTTGGAATTAATTTCAGATTATTGCAAAAGTACTTCCAGCATTTGAAGATGAATTTAAGAAGGAATTTTTACCAGAAGAGATATAAAAAAGAAAGAAGACAGGTGTCTAAGAAGAGACATACAACAGAACGAGACTTGTATCAAATGTAAAAAACAAAAACTGAAACATTGTTAAGACAATCTTTGTATTTTTAAGAATTGTCTTTGTTTTCTTATGCATAAAATTTTATAGAGTATTTAGAGCAGAACTAGGCTTATTATATATTTTTTCTGCTAATTCAAAGGGCTATTTTAGGCAGCTGAAGCAACCAACATCTTTAGCTGTCCGGAGTGATCCGTTACACCACGCCTCGAATTAAATATGTAGCTATAATAAGCTTTAAAATAAATTAGATATCACTTAATTATTGTACACAGTTTAAAATAATTTTTAAACTTTTCTTTTGCTTTAGTCTGACCTTTCTCACAATTTAATAATCTTCGTGAAAGGTTTACTACGTATAAGCAAAAGACACAGCTTTTTTTAAACTTATTTCCCAATCTAACAATTTGAATCACTCTTATTTTACATCAAAAATACCAAAAGTCATGTGTACAAAAAATATTTCCTTTATAGTAAATTCTTTTTATAATCAATCTTTATATTTAAAAAGAATTTAGAAAAAATGTTTCCGTATACATATAAAAAAAATTCGTTTCTGCAATTCTGAAAAGTTTTTTGACATAAAATTAACTTGACCTCATAACTCTAACAATTACTTTCTCTCTGGTAAGTTAGAGTTTAGATTTTCAATAAGAATAGTTGTGGGCTCAAGCCCCTCTTCACGATGAACAATTTCTATTGTTGGATTTCAAAATTTACCTAATTAAAAATTTTTACAGGAATGTGTGTCGCATGAATAAAATATGACAATTAATCCTCCCCCCCTAAATTGTTATCTTAACAGAAAATATTTGTACCTATTTCTTTCTTTTTTGTTTATTTGATCAAAAAAAAGTCATCCCTTTATTAATAAATTTCCCTTATCAAAAAAGCATTGGCAATGAAAAACTGATGATAACTTCTTTACTTTTTAAATAAAACATGCAAATAAAAATAAAAAGTAACAAAACTAAACACATGATAAATAAATAAATTTTTTAAAGAATTATTTCTTTTTAGATATTCCCACGTTATTTTTAAATATTTTTAATAAATGCCCTGTTCTTCCCAATTAATTTCTAATGGAGATACTTTAATTACAAATAATACTTCTGTTAACAAGATTAAAATCCTTTATCATTTAGGGATTACTTCGGAAAATACTAATTTTTCTGCAGAATATGGAGATGTTAAGGTTGGGAAGGGGGAGTTTAATTTAAAAAATGGGGTCAGATTAGAAAAAAGTCCTAAATATGGGGGCTTAAAACCCTAAATATCAAAGATCAAAACACTTTTTAGTTTGTCTGTTTGGGAGGAAGTTACACAAGAATTCGTAATTATGCAAAACAATTCTCACAACTTTATGGATATCAGGCTAGCAATAATTTATGTAAAACAGACAGATATGAAATGTACAAAACTGGACCAGTTCTGTGGGCAAATGTGAGGAAGAACTTTAATTAATTTCTCTCTAAATTTTCGTTTTAAAGCACGGAATAGGCGGCCCTTCTCTTTCAATTATACTTGATGAAATACTCCAAATGCTTTTATGTGCGGGCGCTACAAATTTTGAAATGTTTAGACTTGGAACTAGTGGTGGAATTGGGGTGCAGCCCGGGACTGTTATTGTATCAAACGGAGCAATTAATACAGCTTTGGAGCCATATAGATATCAATGGATTGGAGGAGAGTTGGTTAGGATTAATTTTGAAGTAGTCTCTTAAGAATGTCCCTCTTAAAAATGTCTAGAACCATAGAAATCTCATAACGATCAGATATCAAGACGGTAAACCATTTAAAGGTCAAACGCCCTGCCATTTTGGATCAACAATTATGCGATCAACTTTACCACATTGCTCAACAACAAAAAGTGCCAGTAGTAAAAGGAGTAACCCTTTGTGCTGATGATTTTTATGAAAGTGAGGGAGAGATTTTACTAGGGATTTTAATTTGAAAAGTAATTTAAATTTATTTTATAAAAAGGCCAATATCGAGGAGAGGATGGCTATTTTTGTGATAACAATAACAACCAAAAAATAAATTCCATGAATAAACTTATTGAAAAAGGAGTCAAAAATATCGAGGTTTGAATAGAGAAAAATGAAATTATGGGAATTCAAATGTCCAAAATAATAATTTTATTTTAAACAGATGGAAAGTGTGTATTTCGCTGCTATCACATATCGAGCCAAAATCCCTGGTAAATTTTAAAAACACGAATAATATTTTTCTGTAATATTTCCTTAGGTTCAATTTGTTGTGTTGCCCTAGTCAACCGATTTGAAGAAAATATTATAAAAATGTCAAAAGAATTTCATGAGGAAGCAGAAATGCGTCCATTCAAAATTATTTCTGAATATATTCACAGGAAATTAAATTTAAAAAATAGAAAAGAAGAGGAAGAGAATAACATAACTTTATAATTTGTATATATTTTTGTTTCCCTCATTCCGAACCCAACGTATCGCGGAGCAATAATTTCTTTCAAAAATGTCAAATCCGGCGATGCGTCATGACGACTGAATTGAAACATACCTTTCTTTTCTTCTCCATTTTTTCGGCGCAAGGATTTTCCTCTTTTTTTCGTTTTGTGGGGGAAAAGTTACTCGGGTAACCTAACCCCGAATTTATTCTACGGGCCCAGGATTAAATAGGTTGGGTTAACTAGGGAAGTGCAAACACATTAATGATGGGATAACTAAAATAATTAAAAGGTTGGCTGGTATAAGTAAGAGAGAAATAAGTTTAATGCTTCGTTTTAAAGATGGTTAAAATTAAAAATGTCACCTTGGCCCGTAGAATAAATTCGGGGTAAGGGGTATTTAACCCCTACCTTGGGGTTAAATAACCCGTAACCCGCAGAATAAATTCAAACCCCTAGCTTCGGGTTAAATGACCGGGTCAGATAACCCGGTTATCTGACCCGCGTAACATTACCGGTAGAATAAATTAATTACCCGGGTTGAATAACCCGCAGGTAAGGGGCAAATTGCAACCCTACTAGGGGGTAGGGTAACATGCGAATTATGCATAATTTCCAAAAAATTAAAACATTTATTAAATTGCAAAATTTTAAAAAATTTTAAATTTCTATTCTAATTCTTTAATTTCTATTTTTTAAATTACATATCTAATTTTTTAATTTTCTATTAAACTTTTAATTTCCTTTAAAATAAGCCCAAAGAGGGGACTGTCTAAAATATTCTATAATAATGGGTTTAAAGATCAAATAAAATATTTACCTAAGCACGTGAGAATCATTGCAGGAAGGGTCTCTCTCTTTTTAATAAAAGTAATTACTCTTTTTAATAGAGTTTCGAACCCGGGCCGGGCCCGGACCGGGTTTTTCCGGATCCGGTGGCCCGGAACCGGGTATTTTTGAGAAAATCCGCTCCGGGTGCGATTTTGAGACTTTTTAATAATAGTTAACAATTATTGCAAAATGGGTTTGACAATAAAATATAAAGGGTCAAATAACCCAGTAACTCAACTAGTTAAATAACCCTTAGCTCGGTGTTAAATAACCCTTAACTCGGGGTTGAATTTATTCTACCGATTTTAACCCGTAGCTAAGGGTTATTTGCCCCCGGGTTGCTTAACCGGGTTATTTAACCGGGTTATCCAACCCCGAATTTATTCTACGGGCCCTTGATAACAATCTAACTGCCGTATTTTCTCTAAAATATCCCCCCTCCCCTAGAGGTAGTTCGAAAAAATAACCCTCGGGGGGTATTTTAGAGAAACTACGGGATTACAAATTAATTTTTTGATTATTGCCATTTTTTAGTTGTAAACTATTTATATATATATTTCAATAATTTTTAACACGTTTTACAAAAATTAATCTAATTAAATAATTTTCTCTTGTTCAAAAGTAAAATACCCTTTCTTCAAAAATTCAACAACATGTTGCACAAAAAGTGCTGGTCTTTCTGAATGTACCCTAAAATTAAAAATTTTTATTCAAAAAGTAAAATATTTATTTTTTTAATTTTAGAGTGGAGACATTTTGTCCACCAAACCAACTTCTAATTTATTAAAAATAAAAAATTTTCGACTAAAAATATACCTATACTAATTTAATTTATAATTTTAGGACATTTTGACCCATTTGTTTTTTCGGAAAAATTTTTAAATGTATTTTTCCCCAAAATTTCATTCATTTAAAATAAATTTCCAAATAAATCCCTTACCAATGTCCAGCACCTCTAATTTCCACAAATTCAGCATTTGGAAATATTTTCAAAATTTCTTCTTTATCCCTCTCCACAATTAAATATTCAGACTTCTTTCCAGCAATAAATAAAGTTGGGCATTTTTGTTTTAAATTATTTGTTTTAATTGAATAATTTAATAAATGGTCTAAATTTAATTCTAATGAAGATAAATTACATCGCCAATGGAATGGGCCACCTCTGAAAAAAAATTTTAATTAAAAAAATATTTTAAAAAATTCTTTTGGCTTTTTTATATTTTTTATATTTTTAGTATTTAAATATTTTTTAATATTTTTGTCCAAAAAATAAAAATTTCCAAAAAAATTTCAAACCTCGGTTTAAACAAATTCGTCAAAAGAAAAGCTCTAATATCATCATCAACAATTTGTTTTTTCAAATATTTATCAATTTCCGACCTAGTTTGGTGCAAATCCACAGATTTTAAAGTTTTAATAAATTCAGAATTATTTGAAGTTGAAGTTGAACTTTTGGTGGGGGAAATGTCTTCAATTATTAATTTCTCAAGTAGAGGGGTAGAAGACGTAAATTAAAAAAATATTAATTTTGGAAAAAATCGAAAATTTTTTTATTGGGACAAAATGTCCCAAAAATAAGCTTACAGGTTTTTAAAGGAAAAATAATTTTAAAAAATCGAAATTTGAAAAAAAGAATAAATGGACAACTGCCAAAAAATAGCCCATAAATTAAAAAAAACCTCAGCATCCTGCAAACCAAATTCCGCAGCCACTTTCCCTCCCATTGAATGTCCAAGCAAAAAAACAGTTTTAAATCTAGAACGGCTCAAAACTTCTGTTTGAATAAATTCGCGTAAATCCGCGGCCATTAGCTGATAACTACATTCTGAGGTGTGCGGAGATTCTCCATGATTTCTCTAAAAAGTAAAATGAAAATTGGGACCCCAAAAAGAAATTTGAGTAAAAGGCTCATAAGGGTCAGTAATTTTTTTAGCAAGAAGAAAAAGAATCCAAGATGCCGTAGGCTTGGTCAGAATGTAAACGAATATGTATGGAATGGTAAAACTTTAAGATTTGACAATTAAGAGCTCTGGCTCCTTTTTTAATGACATGCAAAAAATAAAAAATTTTGAAGATAGAAGACGGGGATTAATCAGTCTTTTAAAATTAAATGAAAAATCCAAACCATATCAACAACAAAAACAAAATTATCAAGTTCCCTTTGTAAAGCTTTAGCCACTGAACGCCAATTTTGTTTATGCCCAAAAATGCCGTGAGTAATAATTAATGGATTTGTTGCTTCGATTTTATCTTCATTTCGTTTAAAAGTGCCCAAATGTAAATCGTAAGCCAAATTAACTGTTGAAAGTTTTTGATGATCTTTTTGGGGAGTTGAGAGGTCTGAACAAAATGAACGAAGTGATAATATTCTTTTTAAAGATTTGAAGTATAAATGAGTAGTAGATGAATTGGAATATAAGGAATAGGTCATTTATTATCTGAAAACAAAAAAAACTCCGCTTCGACTAAATTTTACCCCTTTGCACTCTCTTTGTAATCGAAAAATAAAACACCTTTTCGACAAACTCCAACCAGGTACATCTCTGAGTTGTATGGCCTGGGTACAAAGTAAAACTTTTAACCCTAATCATACATGTACAAGACCGCCCAAACAGGCACCCAAAGCGGGGAACCGGCGTTTGCTAAGGTTTGCATCAACCCTCAATTTTCTCTTTTTTATTTACGGTTCTTCCCAAATCAGAAATTTTAGATAGGATGTAAACCCTTTCTCTCGCTATCTAAACTCTCAAATATCTTTTAATATTTTCTCGTTCTCTTCTTGAAAACTTTAAATTAAATTCTTGATCGACAATCTTCTTGAAAACTTTAAATTAAATTCTTGATCGACAAAATGGCAAATTTTACCCCTTGTACCATTTTTGTTTTTGGCAAAATGTCCAATTTTAAAAATAAATAAAATAATATCCCCGGTCACTTGACAACGCGTTTTAAAATCGATCATTGATTGCCTGTCTTTAAGTGTATTTGTTTGGCTTACTTTAGAAATTTTTAAAATTTTCTAGGGCTTCAAATTTTTGCATTTTACGGTTTTTCCGATTTAGACGGTTAATTTTAGCCAAATTATTTTAATTTTGCCTTCCCTTCCCTCAGAATTTTTTCAAATTTTTATTAAATTTTTGGCTTTCTTATGACCCTAATTTTCAGTTTTGTGCCAAAACGTCTTTTAGAAAAATGAGTGCACACTCAAATGCTCGAAATATCGGTGCCTGTTCCTCTTCCTCACAAATTCAAGAAGAATATATTGTTGTAGATGACCAACACCAACAACAAAGAAATCAACGTATTCTAATTTCTTCAAAGCTTGAAGAAGCAGTTGAAGGTGAATATGGTCAATTAAATTATCAACAACAGTATTCTGATGATTTTGAAATTTGTGATGAAATTGTGGTTGATGCTGAAGATGGGGAAGATGGACGTGTTTTGGTTTCAGTTCCAGCAGGTTCTTCTACTTATGACAATTATGGACAGTTTGCAGAAGATCTTTTTTTGGATGAACAAATACATGGGAAATCTAGTGTGCGTTCAATGAGTGCTAAACGAGTAAGGAACTTTTTGTCGAATTTATTTGATTATTATGGGCATCGAGTGTTTAATATTGAATGGAGTGAACATGTTGATTTGGACAGCTTTGGGAAATTATGGCAGTGGGTGTCCGTTGTGATTAATCCTGTCTCTAAAAAATTAATATATAACCAAAAATTGGGATTGGTAAAAAAAAGTCTGAACCAACTAATAGTTATCAGTCTGATTTCAAAAATCGTGATTAATTGACTTTTAAATGGCGGTAGGTAGTCTAACTGTCTCTTACATAATTCTAGAGACTTAATCTTAAAAAGAGTTTTTGGGCACTAGCCTGTTTTCGTTGAAGAGGTTTTATGAAATACTGTCTATTCACTGGTTCTTTGTTAGTTTAAATTCATTTTATTTTTTTGTATTTTTAAGGTTAAAAAAGGCTTGGAAAACAAGGAATTATTTCGAGTTCCAATTTATAAAGGAAACACTAAATATGGAGCTGGCTATGATCGTTTAGTTAATTTTGATGGTTCTACTACTGATGTAACTTTTAATTTTTTTCATTTACTTTTGAACTTTTTTTCGCTTAAAAAAATTTTATTCTTTAAAAATATCATTATTTTAGCACTACATTTGCAAAAATTATGATCAATGCGGCAAAATTTTTCATCGCCGCTATTTGGATGCTCTTACGTATTTTTCTTTAAAAAAATTTTTATAAAAATTTTTATATTTTAAGCACTCATATGCAAACATGCCGTAATAAAAATTTAATTAATCCAGAAGAATGTAATGCCAATGCTTGTAAAGCACTTGTTGCTCGTTTGGTCGTTCAAGAACCAACAGCTTTGACTTTGCTTACAAGCCGTTTTTATTTGGAATTTATGGAGGAATTGTCGAGAATTATGTAAGGTATTTTTGTGGGTTAATGATTAAAGAATTTTTCTAATTATTTTGGTATTTTTATAAGAAATTTTGTTGCATTTCCTTTTGATTTTTTGCGGACTCTTCTCGTTTAGTTGTCGAAATAATTTGTATTCAGAGAAAAAAATCCACAAAAAAGACCGCAGAAATTGTATTTCAATCCTTCAAATGTTCCATTTTTTGTTTATATTTTTTGGCAGAAATTTACAAATTTAATCGAAATTGCACAAAATTTCCTAAAAATCTTAAATTTTTATAAAAATTCCTGCCATTAGTAGTGTATTTTTATCTAGTTTCGTCAGAAAATTATATCTAGTTTCGTCAAAAAATTTATTTCACTTCAAAACGGAGCGAAGTTTTGTTTTTTCCGAAATAAAAAGTGAAAATGGGTAAACGAAATTTTGCCCAGCTTGATCGGAAGATTTCAAAGCTTGTTACCTCCTGTTACTTTTTCCTGCTTAATTTCCCTCACTTTTAGCCTAAATAATTTTTTTAGTATTTTACGTCAAGGTATTGGAATGCCTATAGGAAGAGATGTTTTGCCTCGTCACCGGGATTTAATAAATGAATTAATGAGATTTTTACATGAGGATGAAGTCGCTTTACTTCCTTCAATTTTGCATGAAATGTTTCAGAATGGTTTTGCTTTGGAAACTCTTCAAATGAATTTAAATGATTCTTCAACTGGAGGATGTTATAAAGTTTTGTTGGTTACATATATAAGCAATTCATGGTTTTTTCTTTAAATATTTGTTGCTAAGTAAGTTAATCGTAAAAAATTTGGAATTGGAACCCGATAAACGTTTCTTGGACTTATCGAGTTATAACTTTTCAAGAAGTATCTGACTTGATCCATCAAGCTGGAAGAAGGAGGGCTTTCGAATGCTTATTGTGGGCTTTCGAGTGCTATAAGATTCATTTGGATTAGATCAAGCAGCAAAAAGTTATATTCGATCAAAGGCAGCTAGCACTCAACTGGCGGTTTTCATCTCCCATTTTTAGATATCGTTTTCAAAAGACAAAATATGTACTGGCCTGAAATTCACAAAAGTGTGGATTGACTTAGGCCCCAGGAATCTTAAAAGAACCTGTCTTTTCATTAACATAAGTTATAGCCTATCAGAAAGAAAGCCTTTGACAGAAGCCCTTGACAAAAGAAATTTTTTTTGAGAAATCTAGATATGGTTCAAGATCTTGCATAATTTTTAGTTTTTCTGAATAGCTTAGGGATGGATTAAATTTCAATTTTAAAATTAAATTTTGAAGGGAATTATTAAGAACGGTTATTAAATTCTATCCAATTTCTGATACAATAATTACTGGAGATTCTTGTATTAAACCATTGAGACAACTTGTTACTCAATTTGTTGACAAAGGAAAGGAAAAACAAAAAAATTTATTGGAAAAGTTTCATATAGTCTCTGAATTTGAACAAATGGAGGATGAAGACGACGATGCTGAGGAGAATGAAAAGGTTTTTGAAAAAATTTTTTTTGAACTTTTTAGTTTTTTTTCTATGGATAGAAATTAAATTTTGGAATTAAAAAAAGCCGTTAACTGGCACGTAGTGGTCACCTTCCCTCCTTGGCTCTGTGGTCGACCGTAAATGATCGGAACGTCTTATAATACCTAAAGCTTGAAATACCTAAACCCCAAAAACTATTGAAATACCTAAACGTAGAAAAAAGCTTGAAATACCTAAGCCCCTAAAACGCTTGAAATACCTAATTGTGGAAAAAAGCTTGAAATACCTAACCCCCAAAAGCCCTTGAAATACCTAACCTTGGAAAAAGCTTGAAATACCAAACACCCGTAAGAACTTGAAATACCAAACTGTTGACCCAACAATGGGGATGTTGACTCAGTGATGGGGGAAGTTGTTCCAACAGCGGGGGATATTGATTCAGTGACGAGGGAAGTTGTTCCGTGAACGGGGGATGTTGTTCAGACAACGGGGGAAGTTGTTCCGTCGTCAACGGTGATGACGTTCCAATGACGGGAACGATTTTTTTCAGCGAAGATTCAATTGGGACATATCTCCTATTGTTGGGATAAAACTCATTGTTGTTAGGAGTGTACATAGACAAATAACCAAAAGAATTTGTATCTTGGTATTTATTAGGTAATTCAAACTTTTTTCTGAGGTTAGGTATTTCAAAAATTTTTGGGGCTTATGTATTACAAGCTTTTTTCCACAATTAGGTATTTCAAGCGTTTTTGGGGTTTAGGTATTTCAAGCTTTTAGGTATTACAATGTTAGGTATTTCAAGCTTTTAGGTATTACAATGTTAGGTATTTCAAGCTTTTAGGTATTACAATGTTAGGTATTTCAAGCTTTTAGGTATTACAATGTTAGGTATTTCAAGCTTTTAGGTATTACAATGTTAGGTATTTCAAGCTTTTAGGTATTACAATGTTAGGTATTTCAAGCTTTATGTATTTCAAGCTTAGGTATTTCAAGCTTTAGGTATTACAAGATCATACCTAAATGATAAAATATTTCTAAAAGGATTCTAATGAAAATGAGAGATTACATATTTTATACATAAAAATCAGCAACTTTTTTTAGACAATTAAATTAATTTTAACTATCTTAAGGGATTGCGCCATCCTTGTTTATTAACATTGTTGGATTCTGTTGCTGATCGACTCTTTTCTGAACCTTTGCCAATTAAATCAAATGATTTTGACGTTAAAAAGTTGGTTAAAGTTCGTGAATTGCTTCGTTCTTTAAGAGAATTTGCTGAACAAACAAGGTTTAGTATTTTTTGAGGGTAAATCAAAGAATCTAAGGAAACTGAAAAAATTTTGTTGCAATAACAATTTTTTACTCGTAAATAGAATTTAAATTTTTTTAATGTTCCCTTTCTAGCTCTTTTCCTTATAAACACGCCTAAAATCTTTTAACTTTAATTTTAACAATTTTTTAGACGTTATAAAGACCTTCGTTCACTTCTCTCGCCTCGTTATACATCAATTAATGGAAATTCTCGTTTACTTTTAATGCTTCAATTATCTAGAAGATGGGTTTCTTCTATCGAAAATATTTCAAAGGTTTTGCATCAAACAAAAAATTCTTTAATTAGAGCACTTTGTGCAATTCATTCTGATATTTTTGAAGAAAAAAATGTTACATTTTTGTGGAGTTATGTTAGAGTTATGGAAGCTTTTGAAATGTCTATTGTTGATTTGGAAACTGTGGTAAAATTTTATAAAAAAATTTTTCTAGGCTCATTTAAATAATTTAAAGCACAAGTTTAAATTTTGCCTTTAGGCAGGTTTCGAACCTGCAACCCCTGATAGTTTTATTTTGATTGGTCTAACTATTTTCAGATTTATTAGGAGGCCTATTTTAATAGGACTATAAAGTGAAAATATTTTCCGGTACTATATTCAGAAATCCAAAATTCTCGGTTTATCTGTCTATTTCGGTTTGCTGAAGATTTTGGAAACCTGCGGACTTTTGGAATCATAAAGGAAAAGAACCAAAAATCACTAAAAAAATTTTTCAGTCAGCAGACAAAACTCCAAATTCAAATTTAATTTTATTTATTCTTCTTGGACTAAACAAACGTTTAAATGTTTTGAAAGATTCTACAAAGCATTTAAAAAATTGTGATTTTGAAACGTTAAAATCTTTGGCTAATTTTGCTTTAAATAAATTGGAAAAAGATTTTAAAACTTATATTGATAAAAGAATGGCTCTATGTGCTCTTTATTGTGATCCAATGGGGTTAAATCATATTGGAGATTTGTCTGATTTTTGTACAATGGAGGAGGTTTTTTATTTTTTTATTAAAAATTATTTTGTGGTTGAAAATATTTTAAAACCCAAAAATTAAAAAAATAATGATTGAAAAATTTATATCTGCTCAATTTTTTGATTGATTTTAATGGTATTAGTTAGACCATGGCAAATCAAAAGTCACAAAAGTCATCAAACACACAGCCCCTAAATATGTCCTTGGTTTAGAGGCCAAAATGTTGGCCCATATTTCATTTTGATCCCATGATGCTCTATTTATCAAAAATTATTTGTAAACAAAATCCGAATTTCAGAGTGCATTTATATTTTTGAGGATAAAATTTGCGGACATTATTTTTGTATTAAAAATGCCCGCAAATTTAATCCGCAAAATTAAAAATTTTTAAAGGTCAAGAGTGTTGTTTTGGTTGAATTGGAACATTTATTAGAAAATTCAAATTTACCAACCTCCCAAACATCAATATCATTAGATGGTGTGACAGAAAATAATAATAAAAATGGACAACAACAAAATAATTCTTCCTCTTCTCCTTGGTTAAGTTACACAGAAGAAGCACAACATTATGAACAATTAACGATTGAAGAAATTTTCGAAACACTTGAAATTAATGGTGTTGCGGGGATTAAAAGAGATCCGAAAAAATATAATCCGTTGGAATTTTGGAATGTTTATGAAGAGGTTTGCTGCTGTTTTTAATTTTTTTCTACCGCATTATCTCCTTGGAATATCACCCAGATATAAAAATAAGTAAACAGTACGCGAACAGTACCGAACCTTAGGCTCTACCTCGAAGAGCCCGGTACTTATTTCCACATATTTGGGGAGAAAATAAAAAGGGATGATTCAAAGTTCAAAATTATCAGGACTAATTTTTCTGAGAACCTGCTTGCGGGGTTTGGAATTAGTAGTAATTTAATATAAGTTTTTGTTAATATACAAAAAATTTTTTTTGAAATTCCCCCATATAATTTTAGATATATCCATCAATTGCTCGTTTAGCAAAAAAATCATTTGCCACAAATGCAACATTAACTGGGGCTGAACAAATTTCACGTCAATTAGCTCCATTAGCTTCTTCCTTATCATTTCAATTTAAAAGTGGAGAATTAATATCTAGAATGATTAGAATTCATTCAATTTATAAAAATAAAGAAAGTTTAAAACCAATAAAAAATAAAATGTTAATTTTTGAAAATTTGAGAAAAAGGCCGCCACCACAGCCACAACAGAAACAGCCCCAGCAACAACAACAAAAGCAACAAAACTCTGTTGAACAACAAAAGAAAAAAGATAAAAATATAGAAATTACAAGAAAAAGAGTAGCAAATTTTGAAAGAGAAGAAGAGGAGGAAGACGAGGAAGTTGAAGAAGAAGAGATTGAACAAGAAAAAGCGTGCCCGCACAAAATACCGAATTCTCAAAATCGCGAATAGGCTAAAAAAGCTCAAAATCGCGAATCGGTAAAAATATCTCAAAATATGGAATCGGCCAAAAAAGCTCAAAATATGGAATCTTAAAATATCGAATCTCAAAATCGCGAATCGGCCAAAAAAGCTCAAAATACCGAATCGGCTAAAAAGTAGTTAAAAATGTCGAATTTTTTAAAAACGAAAAGGGCCGTTTGAGTGCCGCTGCAGGTCTTTTTCTGATTATTCAGGGATCTGTAACTCAGTCCAATCAGGTCGGATTTCATTGATTTTGGTATCATTCGATGCAGCTCGACGTGCTCTTTCAGATGAGCTATCATTCGGAAACTCGAAATTCGGTTCGGGATTCGAAATTCGGTTCGGGTCCGGGATTCGACTTTTTCAAAATCCGAGCTGAGATTCGTAATCAGCACATTTTTTTACCTTAGAAAAATACTTTCTCTTATTTTTAAAATTTTTTTACGAAGAAGTTGGTCACAACTTTGTTCAGACTCAACTGGCCTTTGCCGCATTGTCGATATTTTTCGATATTTTGAGCTTTTTTTGCCTATTCCATATTTTGAGATTCGATATTTTGAGATTCCATATTTTGAGCTTTTTTAGCCGATTCGCGATTTTGAGATTCCATATTTTAAGAATTCGGTATTTTGTATGGGAGCCAGAAAAAGTTTTGAAAAAGAAAAGTAATAAATCTGACTCTAATATTGCTATTTAACAATTTTTTTTGTTTTTTTTTCTGTTTTGCATAAAGATTATTTAGAATGGAATTTCCTGGGTATCTTTTCGGTTTGGGGTTAGATGGACGCTTGCCAAGGAAGTTAGGTAATTTTTGTCCAAAAGGGGCTAGTCTTATGTGGGAAGTCAAACAAAAATTAGACGCTTTTCATCAAACTCCAACCGAATACAACCTATTCCCCTGAGTGGTACCGACGCTGGCCCAAGTGGGCTTGCGGACGGCGGGGAGGGAAACGGCGCTGCGAAATGACGTCCAATAAGTTTGGATTTTCTCTCTCTTATATTTTATGTTCTTTTTTATTTTTAAAAACTATAGATAGGGTGTAATTGACAGCTAGTGGTAGTAGATACTTATTCTTTCTTAAATTTTTCCCTTTGACATTAGAGACTAAATTTTAGTTGGAAAAAATAGAAACAACGCCTTTCAACAAACTCATACAACCTAACACTTCAATAGTGCCATCTCGAAGTGCGGGAACCGGCGTCTGAGAAATGGCATCTTTATGCATCTTTTCTTTCTCTCATATTTATGTTGCCTTTTATTGCTAAAAATTTTTGATGGGGTGTAAAATTTTAGTATATTCTCCCTCTTGTTTATTTTTCCCCTCTATTATTTTTTTCACTTCCTTCAGTTATAAAAATATTAGTTAATACCGAGACTCTAGTTGCAAACCTGGAGATGAATTAAAAATGTTAGAGATTAAATTTTCGATTTACAAGATTTGTTTGGATTTAAGAGAACTTAAATAAAAGGGAAAAATAGAAGGAATCTGACAACGCCTCCACCGGTGGTTGTCGACTTTTACCAGAAATTTATTTTTATAACATTGAGTCTTGAAGTTATTCTTTAATTTTTTTGTTATAAATTTTAGTGAAATTTTTTGTTAAATGCGTCACGCAGTTGTAAAAACACAATTACACAAAGCAGTTAAATCTGCATCAGAAAAAGCTTTGGATATTATTGAAGCAGCACCAAGAATTCGATTAAATAATTTGAGAGACAATCCGGGGGCTAGAACTGAGGTTTTATTTTTTTAATTGGGAAAAATCTTTTTTTCAAAGGGAAGACAAGTAAATGCTCAAGCTCACAATCAAGCTGGACATACAATTGGAGAGTTACAACACGCAGCAAAACCCCCAGCAGGATGGGTTTGGGGGGACTTTTTTAGACCGTGGCACAGAATGTTTCCTGGAGATAAACAATTTAATGGGGATATTAAGTTTGTGTTTTGTTTGTTTTTCTTGGAGTTTTGGGAAGTTTTTTGAGTGTTATGTTAACTTTATGTATTTTCTTTTGTTTGATTGTCAGCTTGGTTAAGTGGGAAACTTTTAGTGCTTAAGCTTTACTTGCTTCGGGTTCGAATCCCATCACCGGATATCATTATTGTATTTATTTGGAATGATATATTAACCACTTTTTTGTTTTTATCTTTACTTTCATAGCTAGCTTATGTCAAAATTCCTTTCAGAAATATTTTTAATTTTATAAAAATTAATTTTTAGCCTTCGTCGCGAATATATTCCACTCTCTTTAATTGAACTTCAACGAATTATTGATTTGGGATGGTTAGATACAACCAGACTTATTGATGTTTGTGCTCTTTGTGCAACTCGGTTATTCGATGAAAAATTTGTTCCGAGTGAATTGAGGCAATTTGGAATTGATTTAACTGACGAGGTTTTCTTTTAGTTTTTTTGGGAAGATTGGGCTATTTTAGATGGATCAACCCGTTGATTTTGAGGGATCTCCTCAATGTATTATTCTGTCTTATTTTTCTTTTTTGAAAACTAAAAATGGTTAAAGATGCAAAATGATCAGTAAAATATTTATTCTAAAGTGGGAAGCGAGAGGAGTGATAACATTTTTTGATTTGCAGAATTAACTCGCAAAAATTTTTTAGATTTTTCTTCATTATTTTTCTCATTATAATCCTACCATTTCTCAAAAATATTTTTTCCTTTAAATTCAAAAAATTACTATTTCTATAAAATTTTCAGGGAGAAGAAGTATTTTCTACTCCAATAAATTTGGAAGTTCAATGGGCATCACTCACAGCAATTGCGGCTATTGAAAGGGCTGGTGGACGTATAAGAACAGCTTATTACGATTTGGAAAGTTTGAAGGCTGCAGAAAACCCTGAGGCTTGGTTTCGTGCTGGTAAACCAATTCCGAGGCGAATGCACCCACCACATTCGTTATATGCTTATTATAGTGATCCTGATTATAGAGGGTTTGCTTTTTTTAATTTTTTTGGGGGAGGGGGGTTTGGTATAGTGACTAGCTCTTCTTTGTATTTTTTAAAATTTATAATTAAAAAAAATTTTTCAATTAAAAAGAAAAAATAAAAATATTTTTTTAAAGTTATTTAGCCAATCCAGAAGAAATTGAAAAATCAAAAATTAAATTATCAGAAATACTCGAATATAATTTAAATAAAGAAGAAGATCAACAAAAATATATTATTGAAGACAAAACTCCAAATCAAGTATTTTTGGGTTTGCAACCTGGACAATTAATTAGTTTAGAAGATAAAAAAGTTTTTGAACCAACAAATGAAATACTTGATAATTATTATAAAGGGGTTGATGGGCCGTTGTCAGATAATGTTAGATAGAAGAAAAATATTTTAAAAGAATTTTTTTGTTAAATTTGTTTTTTTTTGATAAAATTTTTTTGCTCATTTTTTATTTTGTTTTATTTGTTTAATCATTTTATTATCTGACAATATTTTTTAAATCCAGTCTTGACAAAAAAAAACTGGAAAAAGACCGAGATTTTTCGGTGCTATATAATTTCGACAGTGACTAAATTCGACAGTGATTAAATTCGACAGTGAAATTCGCCAGTGACTAAACTCGACGGTGACTAAATTCGACAATGAACTATTTTTTCTTTTTTCACCGTTTTCCTCGATTTTCGTCAGTGATTAATTTTGACAGCGACTAAATTCGACAGTAAAGCCTAATTTTTAAAAAGTATGGAGAATTAGAGAAAAAACTAAAAATTTTTCAGTAATTTAGAAAGATCTCAATAGGCGCTATCATTTTTTCAACTAGAAAGATCAAGCCTGATCACTCATTAAAAATTACGAACCGATACGTGCAATTATTTGGCATTTTTTACATTTATCGCGTTATAATTTTTTAATGATTGATCAGATTTGATCCATTCAGTTGGAAAAAAGATACCGCTTATCGAGGGCTTTCTAATCATATATGATTTACTCGGATTTGACTAAGGCTTAAAAAGTTATAGCGATTAAAGATGAGTGGCACTCAGTTAACGGCGCTCAGCTGGCCGTTCCGCAGCAACATGAGATGCAGAATCGGCGACTTTGAATCTGCCTTTAACGAAAATTCCTCGCTTTTTTCTCTAATTCTCCATACTTTTTAAAAATTAGTCTTTACTGTCGAATTTAGTCGCTGTCGAAATTAATCACTGACGAAAATCGAGGAAAACGGTGAAAAAAGAAAAAATAGTTCATTGTCGAATTTAGTCACCGTCGAGTTTAGTCACTGGCGAATTTCACTGTCGAATTTAATCACTGTCGAATTTAGTCACTGTCGAAATTATCAGACACGGATTTTTCCACACAAAAACCAAATCGAGGTTTTAAACCCATTGTGGCATGTCGATATTTTAAAGAATCGACCTTTTGTTTTGGAACCATTTTTTCCTTTATTCGCTCGTCTCTCTTACTTTTACATTGTCTTTTTTGTTTGATTAAATTTCCAGTTTTTTAAGGTTTTTTTTTAATTTTTTGTGTATATTTAATTAATTTTATTCTTTTTTGATTTTTCAGTTACAAAAAATAAAAATTTGTCTCAACTTTAATCTTCAACATGTCTTCACATCATGCCAAAATTCGGAACAAATTTGTAATTTTTTTAAATTTAATTAACAAAATTTTTTTCTTTTTACAGCGTAAACGTCATCACAATTCCAACGAAGAGGATGAAAATTCTTTAATTGTTTTTGGATATTCTTCCAAACTTCACAAAACTGAAAATATTTTTTCTGTTGGAGATGATTTTCAATCAACTTCCTCGTCTGTAGCTTTTGATGAAAACAAACATTTGATCCCTTGGAATGGAGATGAAGAATTAAAAATTGATAGGTTAGTTGGGAAATAGTCAAAAAAGTTGTGTTTATTTAAAATTGTTTGATTGATTTGACGAGAGGGAGGAAGAGGAATTTCTTCACTTTTTTCAGGTGATTTTTTTTATTTTTTTTTCTATTTTGTATTTTCTAAAACATTTAATAGCTTTTAGTCTGTTTATTGTTTAGGTTTTTATTTATTGAAGGCCCTAATAAAATTGTCTTTTTTTGGCGCAGGGCAACAGACTCAACTCCTATTTTGACGACTTGATTCTCTATCGAATGAGCCGTGTCTCTACCGTTTTTAGGTCGGACACCTCGCAACCTTTCCTTGTTAGATCTGTGGGGGATCTAGTCTGATTTTTAAATAGACAGAATCATTTCCTTTTTTGCGGAAGAGATTCCAAGAATCAATTTGCGTCAATCACGAACAAAAATCTTTTAGATTTTTGTTCTTTCTAGTTTACTAAATTTAATTGTATTAAAAAAAGTTACCTGTCTTCTTCACAAATGTTCATTGTATGTCTCCAAGTTTTGAGTTGTTTTTTTTAAATTTATTGGTTATTTTAATTTATTTTTATTCTTTTTCAGTGTTTTCCAATCTCGATAGTTCTCTTTGGTTTTCTAAAAATTTGTTGTGATACTTTGGAAGTTTATAATCTTCATGCGTAAGTTCAATTTACACATTGGTGTGGGAAAACAAAAATTTTCAAATAAAATTGTTTTTAACTAATTTTTGTTTATTTTCACAAAATTTGATTTTTCAGATACGATGTTCGCCTTTATTTAACATCTCTCGATGAATTTGATAAAGAAATAAAAAATGTGGAAAGGAAAGGAGATGAAGAGGGTAATGACGATAATTCTGCTGAACAACTTGAAGAGGAGCTTTGTGATGAACAACGATATGCTGATTTGTATGCTGATATAAGACAAAAAGAGCTAGGTTTGGGAATTTTTTATTTAAAGTCAGTTTTTCCTCTCAGGGGTAGGAAGGAAGGGAAATTAGATGGGGGTTATTATCTATTAAAATTAGAAGGTCAATCCCAAACTAACAGCAATTTCCGGATGTCATAAAATTCTTCTAATTTTTACAGATGAAGAAAACAAAAATCGTAAACGTGCCGAAATAGGATATCGTTACGATCAACAACAGCCTTCACCTGCTGTAGATGAGGAAGAAGAAGAAGAAGATGAGCCTTATGTAAAACCAATTTCTTTGAAACTTCCTGTTGGAATTGCAACGGTTTTTTAATGATTATTTGATTTCATTTAATATTTATTTTTTGTTTTTTAGCCCGATTCTGTCCGTCAAAATTTATTAATTGAGCGTACTGCCCTCTTTGTAGTCGAGAAAGGTCCTCAAATGGAAGTTGTAATTAAAGCCAAACAGCGTCACAAAGCAGAGCAATTTGGTTTTTTGGATTTTGATCATCGTTTACATCCTTTTTATAAATATTTGTGTAAACAAATTCGAGAGAAAAAATATGTGCCTGAATTGAGGCAACCAACGAAGACGAAGAAAGGTTTCTTTTTTAAAGTTTTAGATGAGAACTTAACAAAACAATTTAATTATTTAAAATCATTTAATAAATTTGGACAACCTGTTAGTTTTATGTTTAAAAATTAAAATTTCGCTGGTAAGGTTCGAATCTACACCGTTCCCTTACTATTATATCCTTTCCATGATTTTTTAACTAACTTTTTTTTCAATTAAATCGACTTCAAAGTTAGACTACTAAATTTTTATCAGCTTTCTTACAATTAGTTATTTTAGAAATTAATAAATACTTTACCCTGACAATGAGTGAGTTCGAACCCACACACTCTCTTCATTTATTAGAATCTTAAACCCTCTATTATTTTTAAATTTTAGAACCAGAATCAATTTCTTCCGAAAGTGATGATTCAAACTCCGATTCAGATGGTGGTTATTTACATCCACTTTTGTGTGGCGATGCTAATAAAAAAACAACGACAACAAAATCAGACACTCCTTCAGAATCTGGATTTATTGGACCATCACAAAAACCAAAACAACAAGCTAAAAAGGCTGCTGATTCGTTAAATAGTGATTTGGATGTGCTTATTCAAAAATTTCATCGTTCTGATGATGTAAGTATTTTAAATTTTGGACTTTTATTTTATACATCTCACTACGCCAAAAAATCTTCTAAAAAATTTCCTTTCAGCAAAGTTCATCCTCATCTTTATATTCTTCATTAATGAAAAGTTTGCATTCTTTAATTCCTGGGCAATCTAAAGAAAATGAAGAGTTGAATAAAAGCAATGAAATTGAGAAGAAAGAAGAAAAAGAAGAGAAGAAAGTTGTAGCCGTAGTAGAAGAACAACCACCACCTTCCAAACCTCAACCACCAGAGATTCTGTATGAAACAGATCAAAATCGAATAAATGGTATATCTTTTAAAATTTTATTATCCTATTGTGGGAAGAGAGTTCATTGAAGACCCCCTCCTTTGAAGATGGCACCCGTCGAGGGGACCTATTCCAGCGCACAACGATTTTTACTTATTTATATCCTTCCTGGAGGCCGGAATTACTTCAAACGGGGTATTTCATGGAATTTCCAGGAAGGATATTTTCGGATATGGCTTGTCTTGACCGAAGGAATTTTCTTTGTCCTTCCAGTTTCTTTTGCCTTTAATTTAAAATGTTTCAATAAAATATTTTTTTAAATTTTTAGATTATAATTTGTGGCATTTGGAATTTTATGGACGTCAGAGTCCTTATTTGCCTGGACCTCCACCTTTTCCTCTTACCCCTGCAACTGATTCTGTTGTCGAATCTGGAATAGCTGTTGCTGCTAAATATGTAGCGTTTCAAGGAGCGGCTGCTGAACAAAAATTGATAGGTTTATTTTTAATAAAATTTTTTTTGTTTCTTTAGTCTAAAAAATGTTCTCAAGTTTTATCCGTGTTCTTTAAGTCGTATTTTACTAAAAGATTTTCATTCAATATTAGATGCATTTTAATTTAAGATTCGAATTGTACCAAAAAATATACTAAATTTGCAGTTACAGTAAAGTCATGTTTTCCTGTTATGTTAATTTTTGTTCCAAAACGCAAACAAATTTTTTAATCCCGAGTTTTATGGCTAGATGCGGTTTTATGATTAAATTAACTTGCGAACTTTTAAGAATATAAAGATCGAAAACATTTTTTAATTTCTAAAAAATATTATTTTTTTAGAACACAATGGAGACAAAGTCCATTTTCTGTCAGCTAGAAGTCCTTATTATACATTTTATCAATCTAAAGTACGCCAACTTCAATGGCAAATATATCAACAACAACAGCAATTCCAAAATAAATTAAATAAAAATTCTCAATTAACACCTTCAGCTTCAACAAAAACAAATACTCCAATGTCTCAACAATTATTAATTAAACAAATAATTAAAGCAGCATCTTCAACAGATCCAATACCTACAGAATTACCTGTTGGAAATACTACAAAAAATAATGGTTATAAAGAAGAGGATGGAACAGACGGAGGTTTTTTTAATATTTTTAAATAATGAAAGAACCCCCTCAGCCCCCATGGCTACGCCTTTGCTACCCATCACTACCGGAAAATTGACTTTAGAAATTTTTCTATATTTTTAACAAAAGACGAAATATCTTTTGATTATAATATTTAAATATTTTTAGATAAAAAACAATTAGAACGTCGTGAAAAAGCTCGCCTCTTTATGGAGAGAATCTTAAACGAAAGAATGGCAGAAAAACATTTTGGAAAAAAACGTTTAAAAGACGGTAAAATATTTTTTTAATAAATCATTTCTTTGCAAATTCTTGGAACTTGAAAATTCTCTAACTTGGAAAAAAATTTTTATTTTTAGGGAATAAATTGCCAGTAGAACCACCAGGAATTATTTCATCCCCAATAGTACTTTCTGATACAACAAAAAATGAAAATGAGGAAGAAGAAAATAAAACAGCAACAACAATTTCACCATTTAATCTATCAAAAACAATAACTTCAATGATTGATATGCATATTAAAAAAACTTTTGGAGGAGAGGCTTCTTCTACTCCAACAAGGTTATTTTGGATATAGTTAATCTTTTAAAACTTTAATTTGAAAAAATGTTTAATATTCGATAACAGATATTTTTGGACAGTTCTGATTTTTTATTATAAAAATTAGCTTTTCGAATCCTTTAAGCTTAAGGAATGTTGTTGCTAGTCGTTATTAGCCAGTAATCGTTTATTTTCAAAAATTAGGTTGTGTCTTTAAATGCGAATTAATTTAACGAACCTAGGATTTGACTTTAACTTTTTTATAAAAATCATTTTCAAGTTCCTGAAGCTATTAATTGTGTAATTTTTTTCTCTTTGGAAATTTTTCCTTTAGCGCCACGAGATATTACTATATTTTACGTTTTATAAAATAGTAAAAATCTCCTTCGGTTTTCGAGGGATTCCTTTATTACATTTTTTTAATTTTTTAGAAGAACAGGAAGCGATTATGCCGATAATTCTCCTCGAGATGATTATGAAGATATCCCAAAACGTAATAAAAAAGAAAAACATAAGGAAAAGCGAAAAAGAAAGAAAAGAAGGGAGAGATCAACAACACCCTCATTATCCTCAAAACATTCTAATGACGGGTCAAATTCTGAGGAAGAAAAAGAAAGGAAACGACGCAAACATAAACGGCGTAGAGAAAGGTATATATTTAGCTTTTTTTTGGGAATTTTATAAAATTTGGAGAATTTTAGAATAAAAACTTGCGGACAAAAATTTGCGGATTTAAAATTTTTATCCGCATTTTTTGCGAATTTTTTTGAAATTTTTTGAGGGAAAATTGAGAAATAAAACTCGTTTAAAAATAATATTTTTTTTATTAAAGATCTTTTTTATTAAAGTCGTCATCGAAAACATCATCACCGCTCTTCTCGTCACCGTTCATACTCATCATCATCTAGTCGTTCTCGTTCTCCCAAATATTCGAGGAAAAGTAAGGAGGATAGATAAACAAACTGACTTTTTTTTCTTTTAACGGGCAACTTTAATTACTCTCAAATTCAAAAAAATATTTTGAAAGAAATTCTCGATTTTATTCACAAAACTTGAACCTCATTTTTAGATTCACTCAATACAGACCATTTACCATTGTGTATTTGGGAACTGTTTACCCTCAATTTAAGATACACCTCAATTATCTAGAAACAAGGTTCGACTTTATCTTGTTTAATGTGAAAAATTTTTGCGGATACATTTGCGGGCAAATTTATAAAACTTAAAACGGTATATTTGGTTAAGAATTAGAAGGAAGTTACAGGATATACCTATAGAAAGAGTTTACCGGATATCCGTAAATGTTGATCAGCAAAAGAATTTTCCTATCCCCAAAATAATATTGTTAGAAAAAAATTTTTGTTCTCTTCTGTCAGTTTTATTTTTTTTTAATATAAAAATCTTAAAAAATTTAAATTTTATATTGAACTTTTTTAAAAATTGTTTTAAACTTTTTTTTAATTATATTTTTAAATGCTAATTTTGTTTTTCAAAATTGTTTAGGCGTTTTTTAATTAAAAATTTTTTTTTAGATTTAAATTTACATGTTAAAAAGAAGAATATTATTTTTATTCTTTTTCTTTTATAAAAATTAATTTACAAAAAAAAAAGATTTTGTAATGGACAGATTGCAACCGATTCACTATTTTGGCATTATTGTTGTCTTCTTGCTAGCTACTCTTGGATTGAAGGCTATTTTTGCTCTTTTACTTGTTTTACTTGCTTTTGTTGTTGGGTTTGTTTTATTTTTAATTGATTAGGGAAAGTTATGGGGGAAGGGCAGCTTGAAGGTTTTAGGGTTGTCTGGGTTTGCGGGCAAAATTATTTTTGCGCACAATATTTTTAGAGTATTTTACAAGAAATAAAATGTAGAATAAGGATATACTTTAGCCGGTGGCCCACTCAGAAACGGGACAAATTATATACCATTCGATTTGTCTCGGCGAGCTGAGTCGAATGGTACCATTCTTTTTTTGCGGAAATTCCTACGAGCCGAGATATAGGTCCTTGAAAACCGAAAAACCATAGGGGGGAGTAACACAATTTTGGGGTGAAAAATTCGATTTTTTAAATGATAGCTCATTCGAAAGAGCTCCTCGAGCTGAGTCGAATGACACCAAAATCAGCGAAATCCGACTTGATTTGACCGAGATATAGGCCCCTAAAAACCGAAGATCAAAATGGACGATTTTTGGAATTAAAAATTTTTTACACATATAATAGCTCATTCGAAAGAGCTCGAAGTGCTGAGTCGAATGACACCAAAATTACCGTGATTGAGTAAGTTTAGACAAAGTTACAACACAAAAAACAATCAACATAAACCTATGGGGTGTCGGCAAGGCGCTTGTGCAAAACCCCGCGCTTCGCGCGGGGTTTTGCGGCACGCGCCTCGCGGGGAGTCTACGGGTGCTGGGTCTGGGCTCGTAACAAAAACCTATGCCTATTTTAGCTGGTCGGCATGTCTGGCTTCTTCCCCAGCAACAAAAACCTGCACGTAGACCAAAGGTAAGGAGCTAAAACAAATGATCATAACTTTGTCAAATCAAGTCGGATTTCGCTGATTTTGGTGTCATTCGACTCAGCTCGAGGAGCTCTTTCGAATGAGCTATCATTTGCATATTTGAATTTTTCACCCCAAAATTGTGCTTACTCCCCCCTATGGTTTTTCGGATTTTAAGGACCTATATCTCGGCTCGTAGGAATTTCCGCAAAAAAAGAATGGTACCATTCGACTCAGCTCGCCGAGACGAATCGAATGGTATATAATTTGTCCCGTTTCTGAGTGGGCCACCGGCTAAAGTACAGCCTAGAATAATTGAGACTTTGATGTTATTTATCATTTTCGTAGAATTAGAAAGGGGATTGGAAGGTGTTGAAAGCGGCCTTTTAAGTGATTTTAAATTTGCGGACAAAAATTTATGTTTGCGGATTTTAAGTTTAAAAATTTATTTTTTCAAAATTCATTTTGCTCATTTTTTTAATTTTCTAGTCTTTTCTTCTGTCTAATTCGTGATGGTTATGAACGCCGTGAAACAATGAAAAATCAATTTGAACAAGCTTTTAATTCATTTCGCTTTCTTCGTGGTTTGCCCTTTGCAATTGAACAAAGTAATCGCTTCTCTGATTCTTCTGTTTATTCTGACAGACATAGCATGACAAATTCTGAAGTTTTGGATCCTCTACTTGAACAGGTTTTTTTTGACAAAATAATTTTTTTAACCAAGAAACAGATGCTCGATAACGTTATGAGGGATTATATTGATTCTTGGTACAATACACAATTGACATCTGACAAATTATTTAGAGAATCATTGAAGAGAACGGCGAGAAGGACGATTATTGCTTTGAGAACGTGGTTGGTTTATTTTTTAGAAAATAATGTAAGAGTATTTGGTGGGTTATTTTTAAGGTTGAGTAAGGTGTTGTTGGGTTTTTGTGATGGGGAATCTGAAGGGTTCGAGACTTCTGTTTGAGTTTTGAGGGTATCACCTTGCTTCCTTTTTCGACTTTTTTTTAATTCTTTACCGAAAATTTGGATTATGATTTTTTAATGATTTTTCCTCTCAGAAAATTTAAGAATTTTTAAAATTTTTGACCAATAAAATTTTTTTTGTTCATATTTCTTGTTGATATTTTGCTTACAGAGAGCGATCCTTATACATTTACCCCATCTTTTATTTAAATTGTAAGCCAATTTAAAAGTATTTTGAACTCATTTTTAAATATTTAGGTTTAATTTAAATATATAAATTTATTAAATAATTTCCAAATTTACTCGTCAATTTAATCTTAAAATTTGTTATTTATGTGAGGTGACAGTTTATCCCTTTTTAATTCTTCAAAAGATCATTTTTATCTTCTTTTATTTTTTACAATTTTATTTATTATTTATTTTTTTTCTTTTGTTTTTTACATCAAAATTTTTATTTTATCTATACCTCTCTAATGGTGTCCACGTGATCTTCTAATGTAAATTATTTTTGTTGACTCACCACGTTTTTTAGCTAGTACCAAGAGTTTTTTTTATCTATCAAACCTTTGACTAAACTTTTTAAAATAAATCCAATTTAAACTTAAAATTAAAAAAAAAATTTTTTTCCCTCTCTTCAACGTGGATTTTATAAACTAAAAAAGGAATATTGAATGAGAGGGCAACTAAAGTTAATTTTTAAAAATTTATCTTATGACTTTTATATTTTTATTAAAAATTCCAACGAATTCCGGTTACATGGCTAAAGCAATTCTTTAGAGAGAAAAAAAATTTTTTTATTTGTCAATCTGTAAAAATCCTCCCAATATAAAATAACTAGTGGTGGGAACTATTCATTATTAATATTTAATTCAAAAATCCAATAAAATAATAATTAAAAAAATGTTTGCCAAATTAATTTTTGTTATTCTTCTTCTTCAACTAATTCTGAAAAAAGAAAATAAATTAGTCGATGCTCAATGGGTAAACTTTTAAATAAAATTAATTTTTTGAATGGGATTTAGTGGTGAACGTTAATTGAAGCTTTTTTTATTATCAGAGATTCCCCCCCCCCCCATTTTTTCTGAATTAAATTTTTTTCCTATAACATTTGGATGGCTAATCGGTCCCTACCGAAATTTCTATACTTTTCAAAATTTTTAGAAATAAAAACTTTTCAGCAATTAAATGTTGACAAAAATGCTAGTACTGTAAGCTGGGATCGACTACTACATCACACAAAACCACCTCGTCCTCTTCCTAATAATAACCCTGAAAATAAAAGTGAATCTGATTGTGAGAAAAAAGGCTCAAAACAACCTCCTATAGAATTTATACAAGGAGGGATATAAAAGAAATAAAAAGAGAGAGGATTTTTGTGGATTAAATAAGGGGGAAATTATTAAAGTAAATATGTACCTAATACACAATATTTTCATCATAATTCTAATCAGACTATTTTGATTTTTTTATTTTGTATCCATTTTTGGAATAAACTGTTACCTTTGATTTTTTCTACTAATTTTTTATTTCAAATTATTTGAATCAACGAGATTTAGGTTGAGTACATACTTGGAGCTATGAAAAAATTCTAAAACTCAAATCGAGTTTCCCAAAACTCGGGCTTTTTTCAATTTGAAACCCGGCCCGACTTTTTTCTCAATCAGATACTCCCCCTATTTGAAGTATCGTTTAGGCACAGCTTCTATCACTTTAATGTCCAACCAAGAATTGATCTCTCTGAAAGCTAAATATCTTCAAAATATACTATAAACATTCTTTATTGTTCTTTTATCCTTGGAGGGGAAAGGTGCTTGGAGATAGTTGCGCCAGAAGTAATTTAATAAACGAAGGGAAAAAATGCCAAAAAAAGTCGAAAATTGGCAAAAAAATGTAAGGTTACTCGCATTCTCTTTGTTTAGCAATTTTTGTTTTAAAAAATCTTTTTTTAATTTTTTCCAGCCTTGGCAAAGTTGATTGGGTACCTCTTTTAACTAGACATTTTGTTGATGATTTTGCTTCACATTTACGTCTTTATCGCAAAGCTAGTGAACGTTTACAATTTTTAAATGAAGAATCTGTGAAGGAAATAGCACCTTTAAGTGATGATTTGGAATCTTTATTTTTTGATTTGGAATTGGAAATGGAACAAAGTTATTGTAGGGATTTAGTTTCGACTTCGCCGGCTTATGAAAGTGGTAAAAATATTTTATTTCTAATTGTTGATATAGTGCTATTTTACGGAAATAAGAGGGGTTAGGGTTTCGGGTTATCCGGTCCTTCCCTGAATTTGACCTTATGGATATACTTTTTGGGGCTGAAAATTGTATCTTAACTAGAGATTTATCTTTTTCAAACGACATCCTTTGTCGAAATCGGTCTGGCCAAAAAATCACCTATAGGTCACACAACATTACAAAGTATTAACAAAAAACTTTTTTGTGACCTCCCCCCCCCCCCCTTTTTTTTTTAATTTTTTCTTTCATTTCATTTTTCAGCATATTTACACGATATTAGCGACATTTTACTTTATTTATTAATGCCTTCGGAAGATTTTCGTTGTCGCCCTTTACGTTTTTTACTTCGAGAAATTTTTGTCACAAAAATATTCATTCCTTTAATTGATTGTTTGTCAGAACCTTTTTTTGTTAATCGAATGATTGTTTGGTTTTTAAGTGAATTACCTTTAAGTACTGATGATTTTGTTGGTTGTTTGGAAAGATGTAATTGCGTACAAGAATTGGAATCTATTTTGGAATCTGTACACGAAGAAATTTGTACTTTAAAATCTAAGGGAGCTGGAAGTGGGGAAAATAATGGTAAGTATGGGGTTGGGGAGAGGGATGGGGGGGGGGGGGAAGACGGGTTTTTGGAACCTTCTCCTGATCTGATGTCTATTGATTCGTTTCTAGTTTTATTTGTTCTCCTCGGATTCTTGACTTCGGTTCGAACCACATTCCCGACCTATTCCTTTGGGTTAAATCATTTTCTGGATTTCAAGCAAAAAATTCAGAGAAATAGACTACTGTTTTTGGACCTTTTTGTCTTTTAGGATTTTCCAAAAACTGAACAATTCTGATCTCATTTTTTCATTCTCATCTTTATTAATCCCGAATAAACAAATTTCCCTCGGGCTTTTGTAATTTTTTGGAGGATGCAATTTGTGTCTGAAAAAACTTTAGTCTTTTGAGATTAGACTTTAAGAAAATTAAAATTTAATTTTAAAAATTAATTTTTACAGGAAACACATTCTCAGATCAACTTTCAAGCTTAGAATTTACAGAAAAATTAATTCGTCGTCGAATGATATTTTTAGTAAATAGAACAGAAACAACAGAAGATGATGGAAAGGCTCAACATTTTAAACAAATGGTAAAAACATTTATATTAAAACAAAAATAAAATAATTAAAACAAACACAACATTTCCCTCCCTTTTTGTTTTTATAATTAAGTTAGGAAAAACATGTTTATTTAAATACACTTGGAAACAAACATGTTTGTTTGCAATTGTTGTGCTAATATTTTTGTGTTTTGAATGTTTTTTATTTCAATGTTTTTGTGTTTTTGTTTGTTTTTATGTTTTATTTCAATGTTTTGAGCATTTTAACATGTTTCCAAGTTTACTTATTCTGTCTGTTTTTGTGTTTTTAAACTTGTTTTTGTTTTGTTGTTTTTCCTTAAAATAAATTAATAAAACTTTAATTCTAATAAAAGACTGCTTCAAATAAAACAAAAAATAGCAATAAACATTTAAATAAAATAAAAAATAAAAGATTAAATTGGAAGAAAGTAAAATTTGAAGCAAATAAAGTTTTTATAAAAAATATAAAATTTGAAAGAAAAATTGAAGAAAATGGGAAGGTTTTTAGTGAAAATAAATAAATATTTTTTTTTAATTTTCTAGGCTTCTCTAAAAAAAGATTTTGCAAATGGAAATTTTGAATTTGCAGAAGAGGCAATTTCTTTAGCTAGCGATAGTGATGGAACTATACATTTACCTTTAGATGTTGTTTTGGCCAATCCAACTTGTCTTTCCCATTTTATTGAATTTTTAAATCAAGCTGGGGGACAGAATCATATTGACTTTTATTTGGCTATTCAGGTGATTTTTTTATAAAAAATTTTAATTTAAAAAATTTTAAGGGATTTAAAAGTTCAATGGAACACCAACTTCGAAGCACCCAACAATATTATTTGGATGTAGACACATTAGAAACTTTAAGAGAGGCTGCCCTGTTTATGTATCATCAATACCTCTCACAAGAAGCAATAACTAGAGTTCCATTATCAGATTCTATAATTAATAAATTTTTGGCACGTCTTCGATCTAATGAAGCCCAATCCGATTTTTGGTTTGAACAGATTGAAGAAAAGGTTTGAAATAAATTTTTGAAAAAGTTTAAAAAAAATAAAAAAAAATTTTTTTCAGTTGATTAACATTTTACAAACAGAAACTCGTTTCTTTCCTTCATTCAAAAAACATTTATTATATACAAAAATGCTTGAAGAAATGGGTATCGGAAATAATATACCTGAAGAAGAGGAGGAAGAGGAAATTGTTAATGAAGAAATAATTGAAGAAAAAATAAATTTAAATAAAAAATATTTATTATTAAATGAGGAGGAGGAGGGTGAAGGGGATGTTGAAAAGGAGGAAAAAATTAAAAAGAAAAAATCTTTTAATAAAAAAATATTGTCAATTAATAAAAAGAAAAATTCTTTGTCTCCGAGCACTTCAGAAGAGTAAGAAAAAATTTAATTTTAAAAAAATTAAAAAAATTTTTTAAAGAAAATCTGTTTTTATTGAAATGCTTGGGGTTGGACATCAGGTAAAAAATTAAAAAAAAATTGTTTAATTATTTATTTTTAAGGGACGTCATTTATTTGCTTTATATAATGTACGCGTTAATAAAGCAAATGCTTCCTCTAATGTAATTCGACGTTATTCTGATTTCCATAGCTTGCATAATATTATATTGCAAAAGGTAATGTTAGTTTTATAAAGAGAAAAAAAGGAAAGGGAAATATTATAGGTTAGAGATATTCTTTCCGGAAATTAAATTGTATATTTGCTTCCGGAAAAGGTAAATATAACTTTTCCGGTTATTTTTGTAGAGAATATCGGTATATATATTTTTCCGGAAAACAAATAAAAAGAAAAAAGGGAAAATATTGTAGGGTGGAGATATTCTTTCCGGAAATTAAATTGTACTTATTTGTTTCCGGAAAAGATATAGAATATAGGTAGGTATCCGGAAAAGATATAAAATATAATTTTTCCTGATTAGTTTGTTAGAGAATATATGTTTTTTAAACCCTTTCCGGATACATTATATCCGGGATTGGAAAAATTAATTTTTGTGTATTTTTCCGGAAAACACAGAAATAAATAAATAAACCTTTTCCGGATAGTGTTTGTGAAATACATAATATAAAACACACAATTTAATAAATATTTTTCAGTTTCCAAATTTAAATGCTTTGAGCTTTCCGGGTAAAAAGACTTTTAACAATTTGGACAGAGCATTTTTGGAAAAGCGTTGTTATGCTCTAAATCAATATATTAATGTAAGAAAAGAATTTTTTTTAATTTATTTTTTTCTATTTATTTAAAGTATATTCTTCAACCAACCGTTTTATCAGAAAATCCGGGATTGGAAAAATTAATTTTTGAATTTTTGAGCCAAAAAACATATTCTGCAAAAGAAAGTTTTATTAATCCAAAAGCAATGGGGAAAGCAATGTTTAACCCAATATTTCGAGGTGTAAAAGCATTTGGAAATGCAGCTGCAGCTGTTCCTTCAGATTTAATTGATGGTATTGGAAAAATGGGGTCTGAATTGAATAGAGCGGCATCTCAAATACTTGGGGTATTTAAATTTAAATTTAAAAGAAAATTTTTTCTTTTAATTTTTTAGGGAACTTCTGATAGACAACGAACTATTAGAAATCAACGGTTATATTCAGCAGACTCTACTGGCAGTCTTCCGGAATCGAGTCGTGTTGCTGCCCATTTAGATGAGAAGGTGTGTTTGTGGCTATAATTTATAATAAAATAATGTGTTTTTCTGGAAATCGGAATTTTAATTAGATGATATTTCCGGAAAACTTATGTATTTAATTAGTAAGGAAAATATATGAAAAAATATAATGGAGAAATTTTTAAAAGAAAATTTAAAAGAAATTAAAGAAAATCTATTTATTTTCCGGAAAATACACTAAACGAATAAAAAAAATAAAAATAAAGGGACAATTAAACTTATGAATGAAGTTTTAAGAAAAAATAAATAATAAGAGAAAATACACATTAAAAATACATTTCTTTTAAAGGATTCTGATAACATTCCACTTCGTGTTTTACTTTTATTTGTTGATGAAGTTTTTGGACTGCGAGCTAAAAATCAGTGGTTTCGACGTCGTCTGGTTTCTTTACTTAGACAATTTGTAAATGCAACTATGGGGAATTCTATTAATAGGTAGTGAGGGGGGGGGGAGGTTTAAATATTTTGTTAATAAAAATAATTTTTTTCTAGACGAATTGTTGATGCAGTTAATTGGTTAACTTCAGAAGAACAAGTAGCACAATATTTGGTTGCTATGAGGGACTCAATTTGGGGAAATAATAATAACAATGATTCCTTAAATGGAGGGGGAGGATTCTTTACTGATAGACAAAGCCAAAATTCAAATAATAATCGACAAAATAACAATACAAACAACAACCCTCAAGATGGCCGTCAACGAACCCGATTTTTAGCCCGTTGTTTAATGCTTTCAGCAATTCCGGATCAATTACGTTTATTTATTGGTAATACAACAATTCAATTAGGTGGGTATAAACACAATAAAAATAAATTGTAATATAGATATCTTCCGGAAAATATAAATGAAAATACATTTGTATTACTATTAATTTTCCGGAAAATACATAAACTAAAATATAAGAAAACACAATCACTACACTAAAAATAAATCTTTATTTTCCGGAAAATATATACAAATTACACAACTTTTTTTAGGCATAGAAAATGTTTCTGAAGCTTTACAAAATAAACATTTAAATAGAAGATTTTGGTATTTAATTTTTGAAAGATTATTAACTACAATATTTCCAAATAATCGGTTTGATAGATTATTGCCCCAATTACATTCTAAAAGCCCTAGAGCTCAAAATAGGGCTGCCATGTAAAAATCTGCTTAATTTGGCCTTTTTAAAATGTCAATTCTTTCAAAAAACAAATTTTTGAAATTTTTTGGCAGTCCTCCAATCCCGAAAAGTAACTTCTAAAAATTTTCCATTCACTTTTCTTTTTTTAATTGTATGTATTTTTTTGGTGCTTTCTCTCTAGTCGGTGACCTCAAAAAATTCTTTTGACTTGTTTTTAGCCATAATTTCTTTCCGGAATTTTTTTATTAAATTAAATTTTTTAATTTATTTTTAAAAAATTAAATATTCCTTCTTTTTAGCTTTATTTTAATTTTTTATCCCAATTTTTCTATTTTATGCATAAAAATGAGAGACATTATTTATAAAAAATTAATTTTTGTGAGAAAAAAAGAATCTCTTGAATAAATTTTTTAAATTTTATTTTTAAATTTTTTTTTCGAAAACAATTTTTTTTATATTTATTTCTTACAATTAATTTACAATTAAAAATAATCAAAAAAAATTTTTTTAAGAAGATGGATAGAATCAGGAAAATTTTGGCGGGAAATTTTTTGGTACTTTTGCGGAAAACTGAAACTTAATTGTCAACGGAATTTCGACGGGGGGTGTAGGCCAGTGTTTTTATAATGCTAAAAATCAAAATATAAAGAACAAGTCAGGGTATCCACAAATCTAAACAATCCATTTTTTTCCAAAAAAATCTTTTCCTCTTTAAATTTTTGTCTATTTAAATCAACAAATCTTTCCCTACTAAAAAAGAAAAACTTCTCTTTAATTCTCTAAGGATGTTGAAATCCTTTCAATGGTTTGTATCCCAATTTTCTAGCAACACCCTCATACACAGGCGAATTTTGATTACTAAAAAGTCTAGCTTCAGCTCCTTTAGGTTTTCCAGGCGGAGAAACATAACGAGAATCTGATGCCACCCCACCAAGAATTGAATAAAGTTTTGGGACTTCTTTCATTTTCTTTTTGTCAATATAAATCTCCAATTCGTTTGGGCCAAGATATTTTTTTGTAAGAAAGTTGACCTTTAAAAAAGGAATTTTTAAAAAAATGGGAGGGGATAATTTAAAAATAAACCTCCAACAATTGAGTTTCTTCTTGTTTATAAGCAAGCTCAAACAATTCACGCAAATAAGCCTTTTGTGTTGTACTCATTGGCTAAAAAAGGTTTAATTATAAATTGAGATGAGAATGGAGACTGGACTTGTCGAATTGGTCCGGATCCTGGACATAGAGTCAAGGAAAACTCAGAACTTAGGTAGACCACGGAAAGCGATAGGAATCTCAAACTTTGCCTAGGTTCTAGCTCTATTAATGATACAAACCAATTTTTTATCGATTTTATCCCTTTGAATTTTGTGCCCAAAATAATAGAACACGAGTTAAGCTAAATAAGTTGAAAAAGAGTGTGTAATAGGCAACAAAAAAATTAAAATTCACAAACCTCAAGACTAAAAACTTCCATTTTACGCGCATTTTCAGAAGTTTTTGTTGAGCAAAATGTCCGAAACAGAGAAGAATAATTTGTTGTCGAATATTTGAGAATTTTTGAAGATAAATAAGATAATTTTGTTACCATTTTTATGATTTTCTTAAAAAATATTTAAAAAATTTTGAGTAAGTGAATAAAAATTTATCCGTCAATTTCGGTGGGGTATCTTTCCGTGCCCACGATTCCGTGCCCACGTTTCCGTGCCCACGTTTCCGTGCCAGCTCAGTTCCGTGCCGGCACGTTTCCGTGCCAGCATGTTTCCGTGCCCACGATTCCGTGCCCACGTTTCCGTGCACGTTATAATAGGCACGTTTCCGTGCCAGCTTTTTTTTAATTTAATAAATAATAAAAAAAGATTTGGACGGATACAGTGAATATCAAAGGCTTGTGCGTGACATCAAGATATCAACAAATAGATAGCGTTGGATTATGAGGGATATAAGGGAATATCAAGAAATTTAGATCATGATTTTAATGGCATTTTGTTTACATATTGGGGGGAAAATTAATCAAGGAAATCAAGGAAAAATTTTGCCTTGACATTGCCTTGATTCTTGATTTTGGTTGGGTGTCTTGACCAGATTCTTGACCTTGAATCAAGGAAAAATCAAGGTCAGAAAAATCAAGGAACGCTGAAAAATGCCTTGATCTAGTCTCTGGATCCAGGAAAAATCAAGGTCTGGATAGCCCCTCTCTAAATATCATATATTTAAATATTGGGCACGGAAACGTGCCCTTTATAACTGGCACGGAATCGTGGGCACGGAAACATGCTGGCACGGAAACGTACCGGCACGGAACTGAGCTGGCACGGAAACGTGGGCACGGAATCGTGGGCACGGAATCGTGTCTAACCGGTCAATTTTGTTTCCAACAAAATAAGAATTATTAACTATAGAAAAAAGATAAAAAGTTGAAAATAGTGTGTAATAGTGAGAGAAGTAATAGAGAAAAATTGTAAATAGTATTGTCAGTTAAGTCTTATTTCAGCGTCTCTCTTCTGTTCTGATTTGTAAGGACTCAATAGTTTTTTTAAGTGCGGTTAAGGACGGTTCAGTATCGCCGATTCAGTATAGCCGATTCAGTATCGCCGATTCAGTATCCGCCGATTCAGTATATGGCCATAACTTCCCTGATATTCGACCGATTCGAATAATTCTCATATCATTCGAAAGGTCTCGAGATTCGACATCTTTTTCATAATTGGCCCGATCTGATCTGATGATCACAAAAAAAGTTACAGCGTGAAAACCGATTTTTTATGCCTGTGACGTCGTTTATCAGTGATAACTTTTTGTAGAGTGATCAGAGCAGCACCCCGAGACCTATCAAATCATATATAATAACTCCTACAATATTGATCGAGCAAAAAGTTATGGCGAAAAAGCTCAGATACTGAATCGGCCAATACTGAATCGGCGTTACTGAATCGGCGATACTGAATCGTCCCCTACCCTTTTAAGCGGAACGTCCCACTTGTGTACCGGCCGTTTGTGTACCTGGCCATATTTTGGGCCATAACTTTTTTGATTCTTAACCGACTTCAATTATTATTATATCAATCGAAAGCCCTGAATGTGAGGATTATTTTCGCCAACAGGATTGATTTGATAAGACCATGTTATAAAAAGTTATATCTCGATAAATGCGCTCAATCGTGATTTTGATCTTTATCTGTCTGTAACTTTTTGTATGATTATCTGATCAAATCAATCCTGTTGGCGAAAATAATCCTCACATCCAGGGCTTTCAATTGATATATTATTTATTTAAATCAATTAAGAATTGAAAAAGTTATGGCCCTAAATATGCGGTTAGACACGATTCCGTGCCCACGATTCCGTGCCCACGTTTCCGTGCCCACGTTTCCGTGCCAGCTCAGTTCCGTGCCGGTACGTTTCCGTGCCAGCATGTTTCCGTGCCCACGATTCCGTGCCAGTTATAAAGGGCACGTTTCCGTGCCCAATATTTAAATATATGATATTTAGAGAGGGGCTATCCAGACCTTGATTTTTCCTGGATCCAGAGACTAGATCAAGGCATTTTTCAGCGTTCCTTGATTTTTCTGACCTTGATTTTTCCTTGATTCAAGGTCAAGAATCTGGTCAAGACACCCAACCAAAATCAAGAATCAAGGCAATGTCAAGGCAAAATTTTTCCTTGATTTCCTTGATTAATTTTCCCCCCAATATGTAAACAAAATGCCATTAAAATCATGATCTAAATTTCTTGATATTCCCTTATATCCCTCATAATCCAACGCTATCTATTTGTTGATATCTTGATGTCACGCACAAGCCTTTGATATTCACTGTATCCGTCCAAATCTTTTTTTATTATTTATTAAATTAAAAAAAAGCTGGCACGGAAACGTGCCTATTATAACGTGCACGGAAACGTGGGCACGGAATCGTGGGCACGGAAACATGCTGGCACGGAAACGTGCCGGCACGGAACTGAGCTGGCACGGAAACGTGGGCACGGAAACGTGGGCACGGAATCGTGGGCACGGAAAGATACCCCACCGCTAAATATGGCCAGGTACACAAACGGCCGGTACACAATGATCCCCTACCCCTTTTAAGTGTTAAGGTGTGGCATTGTGTTTATTTTTTCAAATAATTTCGTTAGCGGTCATTTAAATAATTTTTTTCTATTTTTTGGGTTTTTTTCGATTTTTTCATGAAATTTTATTTTTTTAGTTAAGATATAGATTAAAATGGATATTAAACCAAAGTTGGAGCCAAGGGATGTGGAACTTAATGAAAATATTGCTGTAAATCCAGTCACACAAGGAAAGAAAAGAAAAGGAGATGACGATAATTTTCAACAAAATCGGTTAACTAAAACGCAAAGAAGGAAACTTAATAAAATGAATAAACAACAACAAAAACAGCAACAAGGGGGGAATGTTCAACAACAACAAAGTATTTATATTTGGAAATTGTTTTTTAATTGATTTTTAAGGACACTTACCTCAAAAAGTTGAAGAACTTAATGAAAATGTTGGTGCTGTAAATCCTGTCAAAAAAGGAAAGAAAAAAGGAAAAACTAAAAATAATTATCAAAAATTACCTACGAATAAGGATCTAAAACAGAAACTTAAAAGAATGGAAAAAAGACAACAAAGAAAACTCCAAAGAGCTATGGCAGAAGCTAGGCAGAAAGAAAATGAACAAGCTCAATCAACGGGGAGTGGTAAGTAAATTTAAATAAAAAACATTTTATACAGTTTCGGTTCCTAATAACATAGACTGAATATCAAAAGTTTTTTGTGGGCAAAGAGAACAAAATAAATTACTGAAGGGGGGGGGGATTGCTATTTTAAAAATTTTTAGTTTTATATAAAGTAGGTGATTATTCGAATATTCCAATTCGAAGAAAAGAACAAATTGCCAATGATAAAGATTGGAAAAAATGGAAAGAACAAAAAGAGAAGAAAATGAAAGAAAAGAAAAAGAAGCAACAACAAGCACAAAAACCAAAAAAACAAGTAAAGTTTAATGTAGCGAATGATGAGACGACTGATAATAATAATGAGACAAGTGATAAACCTAAAACTAGAAAGCAGAAAAAACTTGAAGCTCAACAAGATTTGAGAGGTTTTTTTTGTTTATTTTGGGAACAGAACCATTTTTCTGATTGCGAGAAAGATTTTTTACTTCGTTGATTTAGGGTCAAACGTGATATTTGTCAACCTTTGGATAAGAGAGACATTGCCGACGGAATACACCCAATATTAGATAGACTTTAATTTTATATAGGCTTTCTTAATTTACTCGGCTTTTAGAGAGTTCCTTAAAAGTATTCTCTTAATCTTTTTTTAGATGAACGTATCAAAACTTTGCGTAATTCAATTAAAGAATTATTAAAATTTCGGCAACTTTTTAAAAATGATGAGACTATATTAGTGAAAAATGTGGAATATCAGCAATTATGTACTTTGATTGCTAGTATTATTCCTGCTTTATTGCAACCACGGAAATTCAACAGGCTTAATATGCTGTTTGTTTTTTTAATTTCTTGGGAGAAATTAGGAGATTTTTCATGTATTTTTTGTAAATTTTACACTGATTGAATTTTTTTCTATCCAAGCTTATTCTATTAGTTATTTCATATCAAGGGCTGTTTCCTTTCCCTTGACAGGTTGACCCCTACGGGCAGGCCCGTATCCAAGAAGCAGGCGAGTTGATTCCACCAGCCCTCGAAATGGAAAAAGGAATTTTTGGCGCCTTCGGCCGAAAACGATTGACCCCCTCCCCTTTCCCGAAAATTTCCCTGGTTATGGCCCTGCCTTGGGAACATGTTGTCACTTTATAATTTTTTAAATTTAATTTCAGAAGATACGATAACGTGATATTAAATGAGATTGTTAAACAAGCAGCTCTTCTGGAACCCAAACTTTTTACAAAAGCTTCTGTTTTTAATTTTAATAAAATAGAAGAAAATGATAAGGAAAGAAAGAATTTACAGTTACAACTCAGGTTTATTTAAAAAAATTTTCGGACTCTGACCAGGAAATGTGCCGTCCCGATTCTTGAAAATCGGAAATACCAGACGTTTTTTGGATTAGGTATCCCCATTTTTCGGAATTTAATATATCTTTTATGTCGGCACGCAAGGACTTATCCATGGGGAGGTTTCGAGTTGTGGGGACTAACTAGTTAAAAAATTTAAGTATTGGTTTTAAAATGTTTAAGCTTTCTTTTTTAGCCCCTGGATACGCTTTTGTATGCACGTTTCCTGCTTCTAACCCTTTTTACGATTTTAAATTTTTTTAATTTCTCAGAGTTCTTTGGGCATTAAGTGCTTCTGTCTGTATTTTTGGTTATGTTAGTATAAATAAACGTTCAAAAGATGAATGTATGTCTGAAGTTGAAGAGCTTTGTTTAATGGCTGAGGTTTTTTCCTTCAAAAAACTTCAAAAATAATTTTTATTAAATAAAGGATTTAAAAGAACATCCAGAAACTTTCAATTGTTCAGCTTTAGTTGATTTATTAATTTCTTGGCAAATGTCTTTTAATGCAAAATATAAAGTTTTGCCTGATTTGGCTATGTTTGTTTTTGTTATGCGTTTAAATGGAAATAATATACAACAAATTATGGAGGTTTTCTAATTTAAAATTTTTTTTAGAATTTTATTAGGGGGATTGTCAGGGGAGAGGCCTAAGTGAATTTTTTCGGAATGTTGTACATATTTTTATTTTCGACAATTTTTGATGAAATATTTAAATTCAAACATTTTCTAAATCATTTGAACTTGTTTTTGATTCCTTTTCGTAGCTTTTAATTTCAAATTTTACTTTTGTTTTAACTTTACAAAAAAGTAGGGGTATCTTATTTGACACGTGTTGAAGGTCTATTAAAAGAGCAGTTAAAGATTGCAGGATAGTTGCCTCCTGGGACTAAACTTTCACCTCTCTTAAATTAAAAATTTTTTCGTGTTCTTCAAACATTTTTTATCTTTTAAAATCTTTAGGCTCTATGTAATGATGAGGCTAATAATTCAGCTGATGAAAATAGTGCGGAGGGAGATGAGGAGACTGATTTTGAAATGGATGAAGAGAGTAGCGATGAAGATGAGGAGGGAATTGAGGGAGAAGATGACGAAAATGAAAAACAAAGTCGTAAAGGTTTTTTTTTTAATTTTTGTAAGAATTTTTCATAAATTTTTTTAGAAATCAAAAAAGAAATTGTTGAAGTTGATGAAAATGGAATTTCAAAAAAGAGTGAAAGCAAGGAGAACAAAAAGGGGAAAATTAAAAAAGAGAAGGTTGACGACAATGATAAACTTAATCCTGAACAAGTTGAAGAAATTCGAAAAGCTTTGGGTGATGCTTGTTTTGGAGAGGATGATTTGTCCGATGGAAGTGATGATTGGGTAGGCATTCCAAATTTTTGTAAACTTTAGTCGCTGGTCCAATGTCAGTAAGAGTTAGTAATTTCGAGAGTCATCTTTTTATAATTTTTTTGAAATAATTTTTTTCTTAAGAATTTGGATGACGAAAGATTATTTGCTTTGGATGATGAATTAATTGAAACATTTAGAAAACGTTCTTCATCAAAACAAGATTTAAAGAAATTGAAGGAATTTAGAAGAAGATTGGTTGATATGTTGACAATTTGTTTTACTGTGGCGAAACTTGAATTGGCTTTGGTTTGTTTTTTAATTAAAATTTGAAGGGGAAAAATGAAAGATTTATGACTTTTTCTGAATTTCTAACTTTTTGTTTTTTTTTGAACTTTTTTACGCCTTAAATTTCTTATTTTATTTTTTCAAATTTTTTTAAAAATTTTCTAGCCTGCTTGGCTGTCTACAATTGCAATGCTTTGTGAACGTAAAGATACTAGTCAAGAAATCGTTGATTCTATGGCAAAAATTGAAAAACCTTTAATTAGACGGAAAAAGGTTTTCTTTAATTAAACTTTCTTTTTCTAATTTTTCAACAAAAGGAATGTAATTATGACAAAAAACAATTGGCTATATTTTTACGTGCTTTAATTGCCCCATTCCAAAAGGGTGATAATGATGTTAGATTATATTCTAGACATAATCATAAGTTGGTTTTTGGTGCTATTCGAGTATTGGTTTGTTTTTTTTATTAAAAATAAGTTTTATTAAAAGACTGATAGTCTTATTTACCTGAAAAAATTCTTTAAGGGGTATTAGAGATCTAGCTTACATATTTACTATAAATAAACTGCCGATTTTCAGGAATCGAATCGTCTAAATCCCGAATAGTTTCCTTCCCCCTTAGCCATTTATTTTTTAAGAGTGAAACTTAAATTTGGGTATTTAGTCTTGGGATTATTTAAAATTAAGATTTGATTTTTCTAAATTTTGGGTGTTTTATAGTTATTTATCCATCTCCCTTCCCTTTTCTATTGTAATTTCTTTTTTTGTCTTACTTAAAAATAGGAAATCAAAAAAAGACTAAATTTTTAAATGATTTTTTTTAATTTTCCATGATTTTTTAAATTTTATTTTCATTTGAAATTTTTTTTTGTAAATGTTAAAATTAAAAGAAAATTTTTGTTAAAGATTTGTCTTTCTTCTGACTACTCAGCCAAACAATTTTCTCCAGAAGTTTATCAATTTATTACCGATTTATGGACATTTTGTGACGACAATATTTCAGATGAACAGAATCATTATAACGATAAAGAATTTGTTCGGAAGTTGTTACTCCAAATATTTAATAATTTTAGGGTATTTTTTTAATTTAAGGAGGGGAGAGGTTCTTGACTGATTTTTATAAAATTACAGGCTAATTGGGGGCTGAATTTTGATTTTCTCATATTTATTTAAACAATTTTTTATTTAAAAATCTAAAAAGTTTTTGTTTAATATATTTAAATCAGTCAAGAATTTTAAAAATTTTTTGCATAAAAAATGGGGACCTGAGCGGTTATACTTAAATAAACATTTTAATTTCCCTAATTTTAGCAATATTTTAATGATTGGTTTTTGCCTTTATCCAATGATGCTATCAACAATGAATTTTCTTTTACTAAACGAGTAAGGAAAGGAAAAAATTATTTTTTTAATTAAAAAATTTATTTAAGTTAACTTCTCTACATTTATTGACTTATTTAATTAATGGAAATAATTTGGTTTTTTAAATTAAAAAATTTTTTTTAATTTTATTAGAAATCTCATCCAAATGTTTTGCCTTCTCTTGTGGAAAAATTTGTTGAATTTTTTGGTACAAATAATAAAAATAATAATTGTGATGATGTTGAAGAGGTTAAACCTCCGAAGAAGAAAAAAATTAAAAAGGTTTTTTTAATTTTATAAAATTTAAAACTCCTCCCCTCTTTGAAATGAAGAAAAAATTTTTAAAAAGAATTTTTTTAGTTTTTTGAGATTTTCTCTTCTGTAATTTTAATAATTTAATAATGCGTCATGGCGTAGTGGGTTAGGTTTTGTGTTTCTAGTGTGAAAGTATTGGTTTGATTCCTTTGAGGTAACTCGAAAAAATTTTTTTCCTGAGTTTTCCTTTTTTAATTAAATTAGAATATTTTTCCAAATTTTTAAATTTATTTTTATTTCAAAAAAATTTTAACAGGAAATTGAAGATAATAATCAACAGCAAGAAGCAATTCCACAAACTAATAAAATAAAAACACTTTATTTGGTTAAATTTGTTCAAGTATTTGGAAAAATTGTTGAAAATTTAAAAGAAAAACAAGAAAAGGTTTTTTAATTTTTTTAAATAACAATTAGTTTTTAATTTTTAGATTAAACTTGTTTTTGGTAAATTATATAATGGTGGAATTAATGATTTGGAAGTGGCTGTTGAAAGAACTGTTGGCAATGAAGGAATTAAGGTTATTTAAACTTTTATTTTGTGAAAAAGAATTGGAATTTGGAAAATGTGTTTTTCACACACGAGTGTTTTCCAGACGTAAGAAAAGTCAAAACCACGATTGATATCGAACCTGAGATACATGGGTTCGGTATCTGTCGTGGGTTTTGGATTTTCCTATGACTAAAAAGCATGACTGCATAACTATTTTTTCTAAAAAATTTTTCTAAAACAATTTCCTCTTTCAAAGATACTTCAACGCAAAATTGCCTATAACGATATTTATTGGACGAATGACAACAACACAAAATTACCACACTTGGATCGTCCATTGCCTTCATATCTTTCTAGTTATTTAAAGAAAATTATGGAGATATTAAAGAAGGATATTATGACAGTTTAAAGATAGAGATATTTATTTAAAAAATAGCCTTTAAATAATTTTTGTTGTTAAAACTTTTAATTTTTGATTAAAAAATTTTTTATTTAAAAAAAGGCTTTGAGACAAAAGGTAATTTAAACCTTGAGGGATTTTAATTTTCTTTATTATATCGACTTTCAAACAAAAAGATAAGGAAAAATTCATTAAATATAATAATAAACGAAAACAAAAAAGAAGAATAAATTTAAATGTCTTGATTTTTTATATATTATTTTTTAATTAAAGAATAGTTAAAAGATTGGTTTTGTTTCCAACCCTTTTCTCCAAAAAAGGGATTAAATAAATATTTTAGAATTGGAATGATTTTAAAGGCAAAAAGGAATTTTAGGGGAGAAAAGGGAAAAAAGAGTTGGAAATGTAAACCAAAATTTTACCTAAAAATATTATTTTTTTTATAAAAAAAAGCACGGTCATTTTGTAATAATCCTCTCAATCATTTTCATCTTCCGTAGCAATGCAGCTTTCTCCATATTTGATTGATCCAATTCATTTTGAAGATCTTCGAACTAGAAAAGAAATCATTTTTATTAAACAAAGTTAACGGAAAAAGAATGTTCTACCTAAGTCATTCCTCTTATTTAAAATAACCTCATTTTTTAATAATTCAAGGGGTTATTTAAAAAAAGAGGTCTAACTTTAAAATATAAAAAAATATATTCCTCCCCGTCCTCACCTCTTGTTGCAATTTCTTTTTAGAATTTTCAATTCTCTTTTGGGCAGCCTCAGCATCCACCAACTGTTGCTGAACATTATCCAAATCTTTAGTAAAACGTTTAAGTTGTTCCTCATATTGTTGAATAACATCCTCATCAACACGTTTTTTAGAATCTTTTAATTGTAACCTAGCACTATCCAATTCATTCAAAATTTGATGTTTTTCAATTTCTTGTTCTTCTTGCAAAGCTTGAACATCTAAAAAAAATAAAAAAAATTTTTAATTTGGCAAAAAGTGAAGTAATCCTCCGCCGATCAAAAAATACAGGAGGAAAGAAATAAAATTAGCAAAAGGGGGTAGTCACAAAAATACCAACCCTTTTCTCTACTGATTTTTTAACCCCTTCTATCTATCTTTAAACAATCCCTAACCAAATATATTAATTTATATTTACCAGCCAATTCCTGCTCCAATTGTCGTAATTTTGATTGCAAAGCCAATTTCTGTTTCTTTTCTTGCTCCAAATCTTCTCTAGCCTCTTCCAACAATAATTCCAATTTTCGAGAATGTTTTTGAAGTCCAGAAATTGTTGCCAAATCATCATCAGATCTTTAAAAAAATCAAAGTTTACACTTTAAAAACAAGGACAATTTTAAAGGAAAAAATAAATTTCAAACCCAAAAATATATATATTTACCCAAAGCCTGTTATTATGTATTGCCCAGTTTATTAAGAAAAATTAACAAAAAATATATATACTTGTTTCGTAATTGAACCAATTCAGCCTCATATTTACCCAATTCTGTAGTTAAATATTCAATTTTTGAATGTTTTTCATCAAGCATAGATGATTGTTGAGCAATTCCTGAGGCAATATTTTTCTTTTCTTTTTCAGCAAATTCACGTAATCGAAGCTCAGATTCATAACGTTCTGTGAGTTCGCTAAGTTGGTTTTCCAACTGATAAAAAATAATTAAAAAAATAATAGGTTGAATTGAAAAAAGAAAGAGGGAAATGATGGGCACACATTAAGGGCAGGCTAGTTACTTCGAAACTTAAGCAAAGGCTTGAAATCTTTTCGGAGTTTTTTTAGCAAAAATTCTTTAAAAAGCATAAAAGAAATTTTTAATTTTATTGAGAAGAAAGATCCTTTTATTTTCTCCTAACAAAAGTTTGGGTCAAACGGTAGGAGATAAACCAGAGGATCGAAGAATTAAATATAACCAGAGAACTGTTTCGAAATTTCAAAAAAATTTTAGATTCACATTTTTAACTGTTTTTAAATTTTCGAAACAGCCCATTTATTAAAAAAACCTTTTGTCTATACTTCATTCCTTGTTTAGCTTTATCTTCACCTTCTTGCAAAAGATCAGAAAGTTGGACAAGTTTATTGTCAACACTTTTCTTTTCCAATTGTAAACGTTCATTAGCATCTTGCATTAAAGCAAAACGTTCTTGCAATTCCTTCAATTTATTTTCCAAATTCTTTTTGTCCAACATTAATTTTTGTCGAGCAGATTCTTCATCTTCAAGTTGAGATTCCAAATCTTTGACAGTTTCCTAGAAAAAATTTTTTAAATTTCTTCTTTAAGATAATTCCGAGAATTGTTGGCGATCGGTTATTAAATAACTGATTCCCTCGGTCTTCGACCCCACAGGTTTAGTGACTCTTTATAGGTTACCCAAACCCTCCCGATCCGAAGAAAAATTTTTAAAAACCCAGACCCGACATTTTTTCTCAAGCCGTGATATCTCTATCACAGAGACCCCAAAAATTAAGCGGAGGGAGGGCACAAAAATTATTTTATAAAAAATTATTCTAGTAATTTTCCCCCTTTAAATAATTATTTAAGAAAAACTCCTCTACATACATCCAACTTTTTATTTGATTGTAAAATTTTTGATTGTGCTTCATCAACTTCCTCTAAACGAAGAGTCAATTCATTCACAACATCTTCAAATTTAATATTTCGTTGCTTTAATTCATCTGCCAATTCCTCTGCTCCAGCACGGTCATCTGATTCAACCTTTAAAAAAATTTTTTTTAATTTAAAAAACAAAAAAAACCTGAAGTTGTGCTTGTAATGAAATTTTTTCTTCTTCCGTTCTATTAAGTAAAAGTTGAATTTCCAACATTTCTTTCTCATTATTGGCAAGACGATCTCTAAGAACATTTAATTCTTCATCACGTTTACGAATTGCTTCTTCTTGATTGGTAACCTATAAAAAATTTGAGATTTTCTACACACTTCTCAAAAATATTTTGTAGTTTATTACAAAAATCATTTCATGCTTCAAAAGAAGTCCGTAAGTTTGCGGACTTTTACAAACACAAAATTAAATAAATAAAGAAAATCTAAAACAGACACTTCCCCCTTAAACCCTATACACTTTAATTAATCAAAAAAATAAAAAAAACCTGCAACAACGGCTTCACTTTTGTATATAAACGCCACCATTGCCAATCACGCAATTTTAACCAAGCCAATCCATTACGTTGTAAAATTCGAATAGCATTGGATTGTTGAACACGTTTTTGATATAAACGTCTGGCTAGATAAGCTCGGCATTGAGATTGAAAGCTTATAATAAGTCCACAAAGTTTTCGGTCACGTTCTTCTTCCAAATGTGCAAGCATTCCAGCACGGAAAAATACTTTGGATTGACCAATTCGATAATAATATTTATCCAATTCAAGTGCCTCTATGATACGCCTAGCAAGATTTGAATTTTTTTACTTTCTATTATTCCAAAGTTAGGGACAAATCCAAGAGAAGAGAAATTGTTAATTCTTCAGAAAATTTTAAAAAATTTACCCAAAAAATATCCGCAAAAATATTCCTTACATTTTAACTCAATTTTAATTTAAAAAATAATACTCACTTGCAAGCCTCTTTTCCATCAACAAAACTTTTTGGAATTAAATTTGGTGTAAGAATTTCATAACGATGACGGAATTCTTGGAATGGTATTCGGTTTGGAAAGCCTTGACGACAAATTCGAATTCCTTCAAGAACGCCATTACATCGAAGCTGTTCCAAAACAAGATGGGCATTGATTTTTAGAGGCTAAAAATTTTATTTGAATTTGAAAAAATTTACGAAAATCTTAAAGACAAAAACAAAAAGTTCCCCCATTAAAAGTCTAAACAGAATTTCAAAATTAAAGAAAAAGCTCTGTCTCTCTTCTCCCTATCTATTACCCCCATTTGAATTTCCATTAAAATGCCTGATTTTATTTATCGATTTTGTGTGTGGCATATGAGCAAGAAAGGACAATCATTTCTTAAAATTTGCCATTTAGCCTAGTCATTTTAATTTTTAAAAGAGAATTTCAAAATTCAATTTTTAAGTAAAAATGAAATTAAACTTCAACAAAATATTTCTCTTGTTTTTAATAAAATTATTGTTTCAAGTCAAAGCTATAGAATATAAACTTCGTGAAGCCAAACCACACAAACATCGTTGTGCTTATCAATATAAAAACGAGAATAACGAGGAAGAAGGAAAATGGATATTAAAACCATCAGCTACAGCCTGTCCAAATGAATTAGATATTGTTTGGCCAGAAGAACAAACAAATAATTTATTATTAATTGGAGAAAGTACTCATGATAATAAACAAAATAAAAAAGGAAGAAAAAGGAAAAGAGAAGAAGAAACCCAACAACAACAAACTTTATGCCAAATAATTTTTGGTAAAAAAGAAGGGGAAGAACAAAGGTTGAGATCGGAAGCTTGTGATAATGAATGTTTGCTTAGTTTGAATAAAATTAGTTTAATAAAAAAATTCAGGGATTCAACCACTAGCTAGAAAATGTCGAAAAGAGTGTGGAACTTGCTGTGAACTTCCAGAGTTTCAATGTGAGGATAAAGGTAAAATAAAGAATAAAAAGAGAATCGCAAATGCGAATTGCGTGGATTTTCGAATTTATGAATTTTTAAATGTATTTGCGGACGGCGTCTGATAAAAACATTCCTTTCAAAATTTCGGGCAGTCCTTATGGGAATTCCTCCAAAAATAAAATTTATTTCTTAAAGCACATTCTGAAAATCATCGAGACAAATATCAACTTAAACAACATTCATTCAGTTGTTACACAATTAAAAATATCCAAAACAAATGTCAAAAGACGAGTGTTTGGTACCCAACATTATCAGAACATTGCCAATCAACTTGTGGACTTTGTGAATTGGAAAGGAAGAAGATAGAAGAAAATCGGAGGAGAGAAGAAAGTTGGGATGATAATGATGTTTCTATGGAGAAGAATAGAAAAAATAAAATGAAAATTCCAAGAAGTATTTTTAAAGTTTATTTTTTTTGCGGACAAATATTTGCGGACAAACAGGGATTTGGAAATGTTCCTAACAAATTTCCGCATCTCGTTCTGGGAAAAGAATCGTCTCAAAATAATATAAGTAATCATAAAAAATTAATCAAAACAGGTAAAGAATGTCGAAATCGTCGTGGTGACACCTACTGTCTGAAAAAAGTCCTGACAAAAGGAAATGCTTGCAGAAATAAGCCGGTAAGGAATAAAAAAAGATATAAATTTTCAATTATTTAAGTGGATCCTTGATCGATGTCAAGAAGCATGTGGAGTATGTCTTCCATGGAAATATAAATGCAGAAATAAAGAGAACTATAATCGAAGGTTTGATTTAAAATTATTTTTAAAAATAAAGTTTATTTTATCCAAAAGATGCAAACGCTGGAATCACAACGATTTTTGCTTAAAAACAAAATTTTCGTTGGCAATAAAGCTTCATTATTGTGCAGAAGAATGTGAATTTTGTGATAGAAAAGATGATATAGAGGAGGATTACGAGGACGATGAAGATGTTATGGAAAGAGGAAAGCAAAAATGGCTTGTATAAAAGAGAGATTTTTTGGAAGGAATTAAGAAAATTCGGTTCAGAATCAGAGAGATGAAATTTGTATAACTGCATTGAAAAGAAGAGCTAAAGCCGGACCTTATTCGTTACATAGCATAATCCAAGATAATATTCAAATTTCACAGTTAATTAATTTTCTCTCTCTGGTCCTCTAGACAGCTCCTGTCTTACCCCCCCTCCCCCCACACTCATCCACCAGAGCAGTTTCGAAGCCAAAAATTAACGAAAAACCTTTAATCTTGCTCATATCTTTTTCTAAAAACTAAAAATTCACATCCCGTTTTACCCAAAAATTTAAGTTAAATTAAATAACCAACCTTTTTGTCATGATTTGGAATAATACAACGAACAAAATGAGGAAAAGTATTGCGTAATGTAGTCATTAATTTATTTAATTGTTCCTTATGCATATGACCAACAGTTCGAAACATTCCCTTTTTTGTACGAACACCAAAAACTGTATCATTTAATTCTGTTACTCCCATTCCAGCAAATTCAGCTTTAATTTAAAAAATTAAATTATATTTTCTGTAGCGATAAATATTCAGATTATTTTTCAAATTTTCATCAATACCTTTACTTTTAAGAAAGAATATAATCGTAAAGTTGGGAGGTACAGAATGCGCCCTCACTTATTATATATTATTTTAATATGCCTTACAATTAGTTTCCTTTTTAGAACAATCAAAAAATATTTTTTTAATTATCTTTAATTATCTTACCATCTTTCCATATCCCCGCCAAAAATTGATCAGTACTATTTTGCATTAATTGTACAACATTTTCATTCAAAGGGTCCATATTCTTCATTAACCATTTATCAGAATAATAATCAACTCTACCCGCATAATGCATTACAGCAAAATCTGATTTTGATCGCATTTCTGGAACAACAAACTTTTCATGTTTTTCATGATAAGTAAACAATTTTTCAACAAAAGATTTGTCTGTAGCTTTAGGGAAAATACATTGTTCATCTAACAATGCAAGAATTCCTGTTGGCTATAAAAATAAAAAAATATTTTTAGCAATTGCAATGAGGAGGTGAATAGTTGAGAATAATTTTTTTTGAGATTTTTATATTTTTGACACGTATGAGGTGATTTAATTTTGTGAGATTTAAAAAGGTTTAACCCTCTTTCCCTTATTTCGCTATAAGGGAAAGGAAATAAGGGAAATTATTTAAGGGAAATTATCTCTTATGTATTTCCTCTTTCCCTTATATTAAAGTACCCCAACTTATTACAAATGCAAAATTTATTTAAAAAACCTTTTCAATCAACTCAATTGTAGGTTGTAAATCTAACCCAAAATCAATAAATTGCCAATCAATTCCTTCTCGCTGGTATTCTTCTTGTTCCAAAACAAACATTGTATTGTTGAAAAGTTGTTGTAATTTCTCGTTTGTATAGCTGAAAAAAATAGAAAATTGCGGACAAATTTTGCGGATTGTTGACAAAACAAAGTGACCTATTTAGTCAAAATATCGGACATACTAACAATGTCTTAATTTCGTCCAGAAAGTTTATCAACCAATTTAGTACATACATATTTCTAAATTTTCCAGCAATCCATCCCCCCTCCCCCTCCTCATTTCCTATCAAATATTAAAATAAAAAATATCTACTTAATACAAAGCTGCTCAAAACTGTTCAATTTAAATATTTCAAATCCAGCAATATCCAAAATTCCAATAAACGATGTTCCAGTTCGCCTTGTTCGATCCAACGATTTATTGATTCGGCTAACCAACCATTTAAACATTCTCTCATAACAAGCCTTCCCAATTGCCTCAACTCCAAATTCAGCTTGTTCTTTATTTTGAGCTTTTTGTACATGTTCACGCCCAACTTTAATGCGAGGACGAAGGAATGCTTTGGTAAAATCAGCGACTGGAAGGCCAAGCAAATGGCAAATTTTTTGAGCAACTAAAAATTTTTTAAATTAAAATTATGAAAATTTGAATTAAAATTCAAAAAAAATTCTTGAACACTATCAGCGCGATAGAGGGTAAAATTTGAACCCGTTCTGATTCAAATTTAAACAAAAAATTATTTTTATAAACCTGTATCATCCGGCAAAGTTGCCTGGTCACTATTCTTCTCCTGTTTAAATTCAATATTCCCAAGCAAAAGAACAGCACTAACAACACGAAGAACAGCTAAATAATAAAATTAATAATTTTTTTTAATTTAAAAAATACAATTAATTTCATCATCATGAAAGCCCATAATTTTCATTGAACGAATTGTATTGTGAAATTCTGCAGCGTCATCAACATTTGGTAATGTAATATAACCATTTTGCAAAAATTTGTATTTACTTACGTCTTCGAGCAAAAAGCTTGCTAAAAAATTTAAATAATTATTCTTTAATTTTTTAATAAGCGCAAAAATTTTTAAAAACACCGTTTTGAAGGTCTCAATTTACACAAATTTGTAATCCAAAAATAATTTTAAAAATCCAAAACCTTTTTCCTCTGCAGAAGTTCCACGCAAAAATTGGTAAAATACATGAAACGAACGCTCATCATTTGCTTGACGACATGTACGAGACTTTTCCAACAAATAAAATTCAATATTAGCACCAGAAATATAACCAGCCAAATCGAAATTGATTCGAATAAATTTTCCCTGTAAAATTTTAAAAAAATTTTAAATTAAAGAATGTTGATAATTAAAATCTTGAAAACAAAATTCTAGTTCCGATCGATATCTGATTTTTCTGAAAAATTAGGTCTCTAAAAATTTCAATAAGGTGTTAACAACGAAGAATTGGTTAAAAATTTTTGTTTACGGACAGTAGAGGTGGCACAGACATCGAGGAGTGGCACAGACATCGAGGAAAATTTTTTCCGTGAACGGAGATGGCAGGAAATGGACTGTAGGAGGTCGGGAATATCCTAAAAATTCGAGTAGGAATTGTGAGTAGACCAACCTTAACAGATAGTATTGATAAGGAAAATAGTTAGGGGTCATATATCCATAATTTTGCAAATATAAATTAAAAATCATCACTATAATCCCAAAAAAATCTCCAATATTTTAAAGAAAAAAACATACAAATCTCGAAGAATTATCATTTTTGACAGTTTTGCTATTTCCAAAAGCTTCCAATATTGGATTTGCCTGTAAAAGTTGTTGTTCCAATTCTCCGACCAAATTAATTTGATCAACACTAGAATGGCTTCTAGCTGGAGAAGAACACAAAAGACCGTTGGAAGTTGAGGTATTAACTAATTTATTATGATGTCCAAGCCTTGTAGCCCCGGCAACATGAGCCAAATATTGAATTACTTTTTTGGTATTTTCTGTTTTGCCTGCACCCGATTCTCCGGTACACAAAATTGATTGGTCTTCATGATCTTTAAAAAATTTATTCGAAAAGAATGTAAGGTTTAAATGTTATGCTTTGGTCACAAAAAAGTGTCTTACAGAAAAAAATAATTTTAAAAGGAGAAGGCAAAAAAATTGTATATCCCCAATGGTCATATAAATTTACCCTCAAAAAACTATGCTTTAACTCATTCATAAAAAATCATAATTTTTCAAACCTTGAAGCATCGATCTATAAGCACAGTCAGCAATAGCAAAAACATGAGGTGGACGTTCATTACGTTTCTTTCCTTTATAAGACTCAATTACAGCCTCAGAATAAATTGGCAATTTTTTATATGGATTCATAACAACACAGAACAAACCAGAATATGTCTAAAATATTTACAAAAAAATCTTTTTAAAAATCCAAAAAAAACATACATAAATTAATTCAGAATAATAACGCTGCTTTAAATTGTCAAAAACTGAAGGCTCGTTAAGGCACGTGAGATCAGCCATATCCTCAACCTGAAAAATTTCTTTTATATTGTGGGGCTAAAAAAAAGAAATGAAGACCCCAAGGAGTTATAAGAAGCCAAGACAACCGACAGTCTATAAAAGCCTATATATGCGTATTTAAGACACGATCCGTAAACCACAACTTAACTTTCTCCACCCAGTTCATTCAAGGTACAAACCAACTAAAAAAAGTATCCAACTAAGGGCCCTCTCTTGCCCAAAACCTGGTTTGCCCCTATCCTTTTTAAAAATAACAAAAATTCAACAGAGAAATCACCAATCTTTGGGTAAAGTCCCAATCCCAACCTTTCCCCCGAACCAACAATCCTCTCCTAACCAATCCTTAAAAATTAAAAAACTAAAACCTTGTCAAACTTTGGAGGATTCATTTTTTGACAATCATCTTTACTTAAACGTAATTGATGTCCATTTTCCACAAATTCAACAGTATAAGTATCAGCATCCTCACTAATTATCGATGCTTTTACAAAACCTTCAGTTTCATGTGGAACCCAAATGAGACGTTTTTTGGCCCATTCGGCTTGCAACATTGGGTCAGTAATGCGCATACGAGCAGCAAGAGGTCCTCCTCCCCCATCTTCATTTTTGTTGTTGTTGTTACCAATTCCCCCATTTAACATTTTCTTTTTGTTGTTTTAGGTCGAATAAATAAATAATTTAAATTTTTTAAAAAGAACTGAAAGAAAAAAAATTAACTGAAAAATTTGCTTGTGGACATTTAACAGAGGTGACAAAATGTCCAAAATAATTTTAGAAAATTTTAGAGGTACAGCCCAAGTAGGCGCGCGGCCATAACGGCGCAAAGCCATAACTTGCTTCAAGATTTCCGAATCTTGCCAAATTTAGTATTAAACGATTCCTCTCATCGAAATAAAGAAATTGGTACCAAAAATGACAAGGGCCAGAAATTTTCCAGCAAATTATGGCTTTGCGCCGTTATGGCCGCGCGCCTAATTGGGCGTGTCCCTGAAAATTGGCTTGTGGACATTTAACAGCCGTGACAAAATGTCCAAAAATAATTTTAGAAAATTTAAGAAAATAAACCAAAAAAATAATCATTAAAGTAATCTATTTGTCCGTTTAAAGTGTAAAATTGTAAAAATAAAAAAAGGAAATAAAAAGTTAAATAGATTGTTAAAAATGATTTAAAAGAAAAAAAAGAATTTTTATTGTAAAGTCAACAAATGTTTTTAAAAAAATGAATAATAAATGGGGGGGAATAAAGAAAAATGGAGGGAAATAAAGGAATTAAAATTAATAAAAATGTGAACTGATAAAAAATATTTTCTAATCAATTTAGGGTGAAATATTTAAATAAATGTAGAAATTAATTGATTAAACACTAAAAAACGTCACCTTTAAGTGAATGAATTCCTTAAAAAATTGAAATTTTTTTAGTAAAATTTACAAAATAAAAACTATTTTAAAGAAAGATTGAAAAAAATAAAATAAAAATAAATGTTTTAAAAATTTTTTTAAACTTTAAACATTATTTTTGAATAAAAAACACAAAAAGAAAAAAAATATCTCGGAGAGGGATTCGAACCTGCATCCCCTTCTGCTGAGCCAACCAGGACCTTCCCCACTCGACCAAAGTAAACACGAACAATATTCTCGAGAAAAAGGATGAGCAAACAAAAAGAAAAGGGCAAATTAACAAAAAAAACCTTTCAAAAAATAAAAAAAAGGGTTAAAAAAATATTTGTTACGTTTTTAAACGTTTTTTAAAACCCCTTTCAATTGTTCAAAAAAAGGTGGAGTCCAAAAAAAAGTTTTTCGTCTTAAAATGACACAAAAATGAAGTGAATCACCCCAAAACAAAATTTTTTTACAAAATTCAAAAAAAACTTTTTTTTTCTGAAGATTTCTCATAAAGCAAAAAATGTTGTGAATTACAAAAAAGTTGAAGAAAAAAAAAAGAAGAAAATATTTTTTTTTATTTAGAGTTGCTAGTAGATGACTAAAGGTTAAAACAGAGAGAGAGACTAACGATCGATTTTCATTTTTCTTTCATACAAGGAAGGGAAGATTGGCTTGGGATTTTTGTATTTTTATAATTACAGACAAGACAAGTGCTTTTATAGAAGGATAATTTTATGAAAAAAGGTAAAAAAATTAGTTATCTCTCATTTAGAGTTTCAGGTAAATCTTGTCTCACAGTTTATTTTTTAAAATTATTTTAGAAAACTATTTGTCTTTCTAAAAGAAAAAAACAAAAGAGAAATGCTTTTCCAATGCTTTTCTCACCACTTGGATTCGAACCTTCCCCCTCTACATGAGAGAGACGAAACGCTAGACCACTACACCAAAATGCCACCTGGAAGGCTTATTTTATTTTCTAGTTACATAAATAAAAAAAACAATCGAAGATATTGGGAACAATTATAAAAAAAATATTTTTAACATTTTAGAGTGATTAATCGTCTTTAAAAATATGGATGGACAACTGTGAAAAACGATTTTACAGCTAAACAATAAAAAAAGGCACGCGAATATTTTATGAGTCATTTAAATAAATTTTTACCACTAAAAATTAGTAGAAAATATTCAAAAATAAACAGAATTGGAATAATTTATTTTTCAAAAAATGAGTAGAGAGAAAGACAGTTAAAAATCACTAAAATAAATGCATAAATTCTAAAAATAAAAAAATATTTGATAGGACAAAATTAAATTTACTAGAAATTCAAAATTGAAAATAATCTGAAGGGTGAAAACAGACCTGGCCAGGGACACGGATTTTGCTATCCGTATCCAGATATATCCACGGATATCCTGATGTTATCCGTATCCATGGCCAGGTCTGGGTGAAAATGCTTTTTTTGCGGACTGAATTTTGCGGACAACACCCAAAATTCTCAAATAATTTTTCTATTAATCACCTCCAAAAATCAACCCCCAAAAAATTTTCTAGCAAATTCTCAATCTTTTCTTAATCTAAAAATAAAGACAAGAAAAAAATGATTCATTAATTTTTGTATATTACAAATCCAAATATACACTTTTCTCAACTGTGGAAATAAAAAAATGATTGGAATGAACACAACATTAAAAACAAGGAAAGAGAAAACGTCCCAAACATTCTATCTACATATACTCTAGCATATGACCTTGATTTTGAACACACAAAATAACAACAAAAATAAAATGAACGCCAAATTCCTTCTACAATTTATTCAAGAAAAAAAAGAATTTATGTAAATGATGGGGGTAGGTAGATATTTATAGATTGATATTAAAGGGAGGGGGGGGGGGAGAGAGAAATGTTGGGGAAGGATATAAAATCCGTTCTAAAAAACCCTAGAACACTTCCAAAACTTATCCGAAAAATTTGGAGGTGTCTAAGTTCTTTGGAAAGGACTTTATATGAAAACTGCCCAAATTTTTAATCATAAACTCCAGCATTTTTATTCTCTTTTAAACACTAAAAAGAGACATGGATAAAATATCGCGCGCATTTGAAAATTTAATGAATAGCCGGTCATGAAAAATACAAACACCCACCTGTCTTTACAATTTTGTTTTGATTTTAAAAAGTGATATAGTAAATGTAAATGTTGTTTTTATTAATGTTTGAAAAAATATAAAACAAAAAAAAAGTTTAAAAAATAATTTTGCCTTTTAAACAAATTAAAATAAACACTTTATTGGGAAAAGAGAAATTTCTGAAAAATAAAATAAAAATTATTCACAGGGAGAGGAAAGGAAAGCAGGTTAAATTAATTAATTAATTAAAAAGAGCTACACACAAATTTAGTTAATGAGCATCAAAATAAATAAAGGGAAAATATTCACAACAACAATTTTTCAATTAAAAATCAATCAATTTATTGTTCTGGTTGTGTTATCTGCATTGTTTCAATTTCATCATATACTCGATGAATAATAGATTCCTCTAATAAATTTTGTGAAGAACTACATAAATACATATATTTAAGAAAATTAAAGAAAAAATATATATTTACGCGTTCCTTCTCATTCTTGCAATAGCAACAGCATCCCTTATTGTTGGGTAAAAATTGCGTTTTGGGACATATTCATAAAATCCACATTTTTCGAATAAATCGCGCACTGGGGCTGAAAAGAAAAAATATTTAAAATTAATTTTTCTGTATTTTTTCTGTATTTTGCTTCAAAATTTTTAAACCTTTAGCTGCTGCAAAATATACTCTAACACGTTGTTGACGCATTTCAGTAAAAATCTGATAAATTAAAAAAAATTTTTTTAATTTCCCTCCCTCCTCAAAACCTCCTTCAAAGCATTAACCCCCATACAATCAACAAATGTAAAACCAGAACAATCTACAATAAAATGTAAATGTTGGGGACTGTCAAAGGAACCTTTAAAGAAATAAATTTGGTAAAAATGTTTTTAAAATTATTTACCAATTTTTTCCAAAGTTTTTTGATTTTCAAAACTTTGAGAATATGCTTCTGTTTTTGCTTCAATATTTTCATCTTCCGGTTGACGTTCATTCTCTTAATATGAAAAGTATAGAAAATCCGGAAATAAACATTCCGAAAACACAAATTACGGAATGTAAGTATTGTCTATAAATATGTAGAAACTTTAAAACTAGAAGCAAACAAATAATTCCGGAAATGATATTCCGGAAGCAAATATAAAAGCAAAGGGAGTAAATAAACTAGAAAGTATGTATTTCTTAAAAATTCCGGAAAGAATAAAGAAATAACAATTTCCGGAAACAACATTCCGAAAATAATACATAAATTCCGGAAAAAGAAATATAACTTTTCCGGAAACTACAGTAACTATAGATTTTACGGTTATTTTCATCATCGTCCTCCCGTTTCCGCTGCAAGTTTGATTGGGGTGACAAATTAGCTGGAACAACAATTCCATTTGAACCCTAAAAAAATTAATTTTAATTTAATTTAAGATAATTACCAATTTTGTAAATATTTGGAGTGAAGGAGTTGAAGTTGTTTGTCTTAACCTTAAAGTACTCCCCACAACATGCAATCCAAGTTGAGCTCCTTGATAACGTTTCCAACGTTGAAAAGCTTTGTGAATTGTTTCCTAAAAATATTCAAATTAAAAAAACTTTTCCAAAATTTACTTTAAAATTGTCAACATTTGTAAAAAGTAGAGGCGAATCAAATCGAAAAATACAAATTCCCTTTAAAAAATGTTCATTTAATTTAAATTAATTTTTAAATTTACAGGAAAAGTGTGAATAAGCTCGTAACGTTCTGCATCTCGAAAATCGTTTGTACCGGACAGATTTGCCAAAAAATGCCAACGAGGCCATTGGGTACGGAAAACTGAAAATTAAATATTTTATTAAAACACTGTTTCCGGAATTTTTGTTAATATGAGTCCACACCAGAGTATCGACACCCAAAGTATCGATGACCCAAAGTATCGAATTTTTTAAACTTCATAATTAAGTATTCCAAGGACGGGGAAGTCTTTTTAACATAGGGAAATTGTTCCAACAATGGATCAAACATCGATCATGATCAATATGTCCAATCAAAGAAGAGTGATCGATCTCCAAGTAGAATCTTGTTCGGTCGCTATGCTCAGTTCGATCGAAAACACAATTCCACGATGTTAGAACATCATGCCCGATCATTGGAATACTTAATTATGAAATTTAAAAAATTCGATACTTTGGGTCATTCGATACTCTGGGTGTCGATACTCTGGGGTGATCCCGTTAATATTTTAATTTAGTTCCGGAATTTGCTTGATAAAATACATCTTCCGGAAGTATTTAAGAGAATATATTTTCCGAATTATTATTGTCGGAATTTTGTATTTCCTCAAAAGTTTCCGGAATTTCTACATTTAAATTTAATTCTCCACCTGTAGTGAGTAAAGCAAACCCTAAAAATTAAATAAAAAATTAAATTTCAATTAATTAATTTCACCAATAGAAATAACCAATCCTTGACTAACATCCCAACAAACAGTCGAAACAAAACTAACTAGCCAAATTGAAAAGTCAATCCGTGAAAGAGGCCAAAGTCTTCGCAAGTCGGCAATCTTGCGAAAAATGCCTTTAAGTGCAACGATAATAATTGAAGAAAGAATACACTAAAATTGAAAAATTTGAAGTAAGAAATGTAGACATGCCATAGGTAATGTTCGAAGCCATTGGCCAAAGTAAAGAATCACGGCAGCCAAAAAAGTACAAGAAAAAATCGTGGAAAGCTGAGTTTTTGTGTTAGCTTCGACATTAACCAAAGTTCTACCGAGTGAACAAGAGACGGGATAGACTGGGAAGAAGGAAGAAAGGGTTGAGGAAAATCCGAGGGCGAAAAGCTCCTGAAAAATTAAATTGGGAAATTGATAAAGTTTTTATTTTACTTGTCCTGGATCAACACGATAACACTTCTTTTTTGCAATGATTTTTGCCAAGGAAATATGAACAGCCATAACCTTAAAAATAAATAAAGACAAAAAAATAAAATACAAAAAATTTCCGGAATTTATTTTCCGGAATGTATGTACCGTAAAAACTGTATTAATGTCCCTCCCTCAGATAATTACCCTGCCTGTATTAGTTACCCCCTCCAGCAAAAGGTTGAAAAAATAATTACTCCCTTAAAAATAGTAATAATTAGCCTTTATAAAATAACCTCTATTAATTACCCCCACAATCGAAATATCCAAACAATAATTACCCAGAGTAGTTAATACAGTTTTTACGGAATGTATCAGAGCTGGGCGAGATCTAAAAATAAAAAAGCGAAATGCGGAATGCGAAACTTTTCGCGCTGAAAAATGTGAAAAATGCGAAAGATGCGAAACGCGAAAATGCGAAATCGCCCAGCCCTGGTATGTATTCTTTCTAAAAACTTTAAAAACACAAAACACACCACAGCAGCAATAGCAATCGCATCCGGAAGCAATTCAGGCAACAACGTTAAATCAGGCATTATCGGTGTTGGAATTCTTTAAATTATTTTTTTTATTTTTTAAAATACTTTTTCTTTTACCCTGCAGGGATATGATCAACAATTTCCAGTCCAAATTTGGAATGTCCGTGAAATAAAAATGACAAAAAAGTGCCGAGAACCATTAAAAATAATTCAAAGGGGATGGGTACAGTTAATTTGAAATGTTTCTTTAGCAAAGGATTTAAAAACTTTAAAAAATATATTTTTTTAATTTTTATTATAATTTTCACCTCCTTTCCAATACATAACAAAACTAAAAAAAATAAATTTATTTATAAAACTTGAAGCAGGCGGAAATTTCCTTTTTATAAGTAATTCCGCCTGCTTCAATAATTAAGTTTTAAAAAATAAATTATAAACTTGCTTATAGAAATGACAGAAACTGTAAAGGTTGGAATGTGTATTTGAGGAATTCTTTTGCAAATATCATAAAATTTCTAAAACAAAAGAAAATATTTTATTAGGCACCCAAATAATTCACCATAATTAAGTTCCCAGCCCCAGATCTCGCTGGTAACCCAGAAAGTCCAAAAATAAATTTTAGTTGAGCAGCAAAAACGTGAACAGAAGCCCCCGTAGTGAAACCAGCAACTACCTAAAAATATTTAAATTTTATTTTTAAATAATTTCTAATTTAATTTTACTTGGTCAGAAAAATAAGTGCTAATCATATCAAGCCTTAAAATACCCATTGCTAAAGTAACTAGACCAATGCAGCAAGCTAGCGTTGAAGAAACAATTATGGGGGAAAGAGGGGAAGTCTGTAAAAAAATTAATTAAAGAATAATTAAATAAAGCTCTAAAAACATTTAAATCTGAAGAATTATTAAAATTATTAGACAATTCTCTCCTAGCGTCAAATAATCTATTCATTGCAACATTACTCATTAGGGCTACAACAGCAAAGGAGCCTGAAAAAAAGTTGCAATGATTTAATGCATTATTAAAAAGTTGAATCAGGCGGAATTATGTTGACTAAGAAACTTGCTTCAAGTTTATTTAAATATCTGCTTCAAGTTTACAGTAAATGCAATAATTGAAGCACATGTGCTTTTCTTAGAGTATTTATGGTATTTATTTTTTACCAATAGAATTGTGCCTAGAAGTACCAAAAAACATGTAGATTAGAGGAGGGAAGAATGAAGTGTATAAACCAACAACGGCATCAACTCCAGCTAATTGGGCATAGGCTATTCCTTTATTTAAATTATTTAAATATTTTTTTTTCAATAACCCTGAGGTACGTGCATAACACCCGTCACAATCCCTCCAATAATATCTGAAGCAAACCAATTTTTCCATTCATAATTCGGTAACCATTGTAAAATTGGGAAGAAACTAAAAGGGAAAAAGGGGGAAATTAAAAAAAATTATTTTTTTTCCAACTTTAAAAAGAAATTTGTTAAGCTTCTAGTAGACAAACAAGGTCTATAATAATATCGCAACAAAGCTGAAGCTCTCTCTTTTAAAATATTTGAGCTTCGAGGAGTTCGGTAACAGAAACGTTTATCGAATTCCTCCTTGAAAATTAAAAATTATTTTTTTCTAATTAAAATTCTTTTCCACTTGATTCATTGGAGGTCGACTTGTATTGTTGTTGTAAAAGGGTGAATTTAAATCCCATCCATGTTGTTCTACATCGAGAAAATCTGGACCGTCTTCGGCGTCTTGTGCCATTGATTTCTGTGAAGAACAAATATTTTTAATTAATTTTTTTGAAAATTTTTAAGTCGACTAACTTGAAGGGAGTTAAATAAATTTAATTTTTCTTGTTTAGATTTAATATATACTTCAAGTCTATATACCGTAAAAACTGTATTAATTGCCCTCCCTCAAATAATTACCCCACTTCCATTAATTACACCATCCAGCGATGGATTGAAACAATAATTACCCCCGAACAAATGTCCTAAAACACGTTCAAATTTTAAACCTCGTATAATTACCCTCCATTGATTAACTACTCTCTTCAGCGGAAGGTCGAAACAATAATTACCCAGGGTAGTTATTAAAAGATATTCGGTATTTTTTAAAGAATTTAATTATTAATTAATTAATTCCTTGTTTTACCCTATAATGTCTATGTTGTGTAGAAAAATATAACGAAGCAGAATTTGAAGCGTTATTACTACAATTATTACTATTTTCGTTGCTTCTGTCGCTTTAAAAATATTTAAATTTGAAATTAAATTAAAAAAAATATTTTTTTTAAAAAATACTTTTGTATTTTTGTATTTTTTTCATTCCTCCCATTGCCAGTGTCTACAACAATTTTTGGATGGATTTTAATAGACATTTTAGTAATTAAAAATTAATTTATTTTGACAAAAAAAAAGAAAAAAGAATTTATTTGTTTTCAGGTACAAATAAAGGAAGTTTATTTTTTGATCATTAATAAATTATTTTTGAAAGATTTTGTTTTGAAAAAAATTAAGACAAAATTTAAAGGGGAATGTAAATAAAATTAAAGAATTCTGATCAATTTTAATTCAAAAAAAATTTTCCTTAAATTAAAGCACACATTTAACGTGGGTGATAACATGTAATAATAATATAATTTATTTAATATATGTATTTACATGACTTTTTCCCCCCGTCATTAAATAGCAAAATTATATTATGAATGATAAGAATTATTTTAAAAAAATTTCCTATAATTTTTAAAATAAATGTAAAAAAAATTTAACGTTTATTGTGTAAATATTTTATTTATTTTATTATTATTTATTTATTTTATCGAAAGATTAAAAATGCTTAATGGTTATTGTTGTAGACACTCTCGGCAATATAAAACACAAAAATAAAGAAAATAAACTTTCCGGAAACGCTAAAGAAACACAAAATTAGAAGACAAAAAGAGGAAAAAATTCCGGAAAGAAAATAATAAAAAATAAACTCTCCGGAAAAAATAATAAAAAATTTAAATTCCGAGGAAAACCCCAAATAAAAAATTAAAGGAAATTTAATAAAATATCCAATAAAAAGCTTTGAATATAATAAAAAAATTTAAGTCTGATTTAATAAATATAATTATTTATGTAAAATAATATTTATTTATTTAAATTTATTTTTAAAAATTAAAACAGTCTAGCCCATATGACTAAATAAAAATTTAAAAAATATTTTAAAAAAAGATGTAAATACTTAAACAATCAATCAAAAAACCGTTGACGTTTTTCGCCAAAGTTTATTTTTTATTTAACAAACACAAAGGAAAATTTGGAGAAAGAAATGAAATAAACTTTCCGGAAAAATCAGAATATTTTATTTGTATTTTCTTTCCGGTTGTTTCCGGTGTCTGGATGTATTTGTTCTTTTTCTGGTATTTTCCATCAGGAAAATTTTTATATTAATTTAATTCACTTAAATAAGAAATAAAAAATCTAAATTCTATTTCTCCAAAAAATATAAAATTTATTTGCCTGTAAAAACCCCAGAATAAACTAAAAGTCACAACTTAATCCCTCCCCTAAAATAGATCACGCGCTTTGTCAAAAATAATAATTCTGACAAAAAATAAAAACTCACAATTTTGCATAATCTGCAAGGGAAGACTTTGTAGGGGTAGAAAAAGAAGAAATTTCAAGTAGTTGTTCATGTTCCGGTAAAAATGAAAAAGAAGAATCGAAATAATTAGTATTATCTTCTGCATCCATTATATGTACAGAATTTTGTGTTATATGTATGAAAATATAATAATAAGGAAAAAATACAGAATCAGGTTCTTCTAATATTTACAATGTTCGGACATTCTATTTCTCAATCACCTTCAAAAGGGCCTTTCAGAAAAAAAAAGAAAATCCGTAAAAATAGAACACTATTTTTAAAAAATCAAAAACTTTTAAAAAATAAAAAAAATTCTTCAAAAATAATTTTTGAACTTAAATCTTTGACCCCTCTAAATAAATAAAAGAAATCAATTTTCTATTTTTTTTCTCCCCTCCGCATTTTTATTTACTAATTCTGCTCTATATTTACTCTTTCCCCAATCATTAAAAATAAAATGAAATTTAGCACTATTTTAGCTAAAGGTAAAATTTAAAATGTATCCAAATAAAAAATTAAAAAAATTTAATTTTTAAAGAGCAACATTATCGTCTTATAGTGGTAGGAGGCGGTACAGGTGGGTGCGCGATAGCATCAAAAATTTCTCGTTTATTACCTCCAAAACAAAAACAACAACAAATTGCAATTATAGAGCCTAATACGGTTAACAAAAAGATTATTTTTTAATTTCTAAAAATTTTTAGAGGCATTTCTATCAACCCGGATTAACTTTACTCGCTGCTGGACTAATGAAACCTTCTCAATTAATAAGAAATGAATATAAATTAATCCCGGAGGGAGTGGATTGGGTTAAAAATGCAGTTAAATCGTTCTCTCCAGCAGAGAATCGTTTAACATTAAATGAAGGAGATATGCAGTTAACTTATGATTATATGGTGATTGCGACTGGATTAGAGTTGAGATATGACTTGGTAAGTGGCTAGAGAAAAAGAGAAATATAAATTCCGGAAATTAAAGCAGAGAAAACAATGAATAGGAAAAATTCCGGAAAATTAATAGAATACAGAGAAAATATAGAGTTCCGGAAAAATCAGGAAAAATAAATTAAAAGTCCCAGAAAATAAATAAAAAATTTAATTTTTAAATAAAAGATCGAAGGATTACCTCACGGACAAAAATCAGTGTTGGAAGCACCAGGCGTTTGTTCAATTTATTTTCCCGATGGAGCGATAAAAACACTGGCAGAAATAAAAACATTTTCAAAAGGACAAAATGCAATATTCAGTTTTCCAAATACCCCAATAAAGTGTGGAGGGGCACCACAAAAAATTTGTTATTTGGCAGAGGATGTGAGTAATCATTAAGGAATAAATTAAAAAAATATTTTTTAAAGATATTTAGAGAAAAGGGAGTTCGGGAAGGTAGCAAAGTGATTTACTGCACTTCTTTGGAAGCAGTTTTTGGTGTTCCAAAGTAAGCGGATTTGAAAAGGAATTCCGGAAAATATGTGAAAATAGAAAAATACAAGACATAAACTTTTCCGGAAATATACTAAAGAAAAGAATAGTACGTTCCGGAAAAGTAAATATAAGGGAAAATACAAACAAAATAAGCTTTTCCGGAAATAATTAGAAGAAAATACAATATTCAGAAACAAGAGAATATATTTTCCGGAAAGAATAATATAGAAATACAATTCCGGAAGGAATATAATTTCCGGAAAATACATTATATTACTTAGGTTGTGTCATAAATAATTAGCCCCCCTGAACAAAATTAAATAAATATTTATTAAAATTCAACTAAATATTTTCAGACTTCGAATAATATTTTTTTATGATCCTAAAAGAGTTGCCTATGTTATGGTTAAAAATCAGAATCCTAGGATTAGGTTGGCCGGAGTTAGAGGTAAAATACTAAAACTTGTATTTTTGTAACAAGGCAACTTCTTTTGGACTTTACTCTGTTAAATTTGTGAGTAGAATGAAATTTTAAATAGATTCTGATAGATTAAATAGATTCTGATAGCTCCTCTCTACCTTTCTTTTATTTGGAGAGCCAACTTTTTTCTGTGGAATACGAGATAACATCCTCATACTTCGCTATGCATATTTTGCGCCATGATTTCTTTTCCGAATGTCCAAGTTCAATCTCATATTTGAACTGGACGCTAATTTCATAATCTTGCCTTAAACTTTAAAAATTCATAAAAAATTTTTAAGTAAAGAAAAAATTTCAAATCTTTCAGAAAATGAAGAAGGCATTATTGTGAATATTTGACAAAAAAATTAAACAGATTGGAGATCTGAACATTGAGATATACATTTTAAAACTTTAATGATTTAAGGGGGGCTAATTATTTATGACACAACCTAAGTAATTAAACCATAATTTAATTAGATATTCAAATGCTCTAATGTCAGTTATAAAAGATAGAGGGATAGAGTTGTTTACACGTTTAAATTTGGCTAAAGTAGAAGTAGATAAAAGGGTTGCTACATTTCAAGCACTAGACGAGAATGGACAAATTATTAAAGGGAAGAATGTAGAATTTAAGGTAAAATTGAAAAAAAAATAAAAAAATTTCTTTCCAGTATAATCTCTTACATATTGGAGCTCCTTGTTCACCCGTTAGTGAATTACGGAACCATGCCCAACAAAAAGAAAATAATTTGACAGATGCACAAGGATTTGTTAAAGGTATGAGTGAGAAAGAAGAAAAATTAAAATAAAGAAATTTTTATAAGTTGATCCAAAAACCCTACAATCGCCCACATATAAAAATATCTTTGCAATTGGGGACTGTGCAAATACTCCAAATGCAAAGACAGCGGCTGCCGTATGTAAGGGAAAATTTTTAAAAATTAAAAATTTTCTTTCAAAATTAAAGCAAGCCAATTAAAAACACTTTTCCCAAATTTACTCTCAGCTATGGAAGGAAATAATTTAACAAAATTTTATGATGGATATTCTTCCTGTCCTTTGCTAGTAGACAGAAAAAATGTTATTTTGGCAGAGTTTACACCTAATGGCCCTCTTGAAACTTTTCCTTTTGACCAGAGCAAACCAAGAAGGTAAGTAAATAGTAATTAGTCTTCCTTCGCTTTTCTGTTTGGTTCCAAACTGACAATTCTGATTGAGCTGAAGGGAGACCAATTTTTAAAAAAATTTCTCTCAAAATTATTTTCCCAACTTTTGATCCACAAGTTATTTTTTATTATTTTCTCAAGTTTTCGTTAAAATTCGGTGATTGGCACATAGCAGTAATTTCAAATTCTAAGTAATAATAGACAGCATAATTGTCTTAAAAATGACTTGCATATAAAAAGTTGCGGGTTTTGAGGATACAAAATAACTGGAAATTCAAAAATTATAGGAAAAAAATTTCAAAATTTTTTTAAAAAGGATTTCCTATCTGATGAAACGTTATTTAATGCCCTCACTTTATTGGTTATTACTCGTTCGTGGATATTGGCTAGGGCCGGAAAGGCTGAGGAAATTGTTTCATCCATTTTCTTTTTTCAAAAACAACTCAATAATTACAAAGTAGACACAGAAAAAATTACTACTGATATTCGTTTTAAGAATATTTTTAAACAATTTTTTCAATTTTCTTGAAAATAAATTTAATTAAACTTAAATAAAATTTTCTATTTCAATTTTTATTCAAGCAATTTTACAAAATAACAAAACAAAAAAATTAAAAATTTCAGGTAGGGGTTGAGATTTTAAAAATTAAGGCGTTGACTAAAAAAGTTTCAAAAAATTTCTTGGAAAATTTTTCAAGGATTTTTTTTTCAATTTTTGACAAAGCCTTTATTTTTCCCTTTTATTTTATTAAAAGATATCCCCCCCCCCAAAACACAAAAAAATTATTATTTTTTAAAATTATATTAATCAAAATAGTCATTTGCTGATTCCTCCAATTGACTACGATATTGCTCCTTTAAATAAAAAATATTTTTTTAATTAAAAAAACAAGCACCTTCATATAAATAATATGTTCCTCAATATTTTGACTGTAAAGTCCAGCATCTAGGTCAGCTTTATGAGCAAACTTAAAAAAATACAAAAACAATTTTTATTTAAAAAATATTTAAATACTTGAATGTGTGAATAACAAGCTGAACGACTATATGAAGCAAAAACTTTTTGACAGAGACGGCATTGGTGAAGTGGTAAGTGTAAATGACTATAATTAAGGGAAATTAAAGAAAAATAAAAATAATTCAGTCAAAAAATACATTAAAACGAAAACATTTCGGAAAAATACAAAAATGTGGAGAGAAATTTTAGGAAAAATAATAAATTAAATAATTTCCGGAAAACAACTAAACTTTCCGGAAAATTAATTAAAAACAAATATCTCACCCTTACCGAGTATTTATGTGATTAAGACGGTTGAGTTGTTTGTTTACAGTCATTTCACCACAAACTTTGCAAGGAACCTTTTCTTCAATTTTTTCTTCAGTTCCAAATTCCTTTTTTTATGAAATAAATTAGAAAAATAAAATTAAAAAAAAATTTTTTTAGAAGAAATTAGGTAAATTATCGAAGAAATAATTTCCGAGGAAGATGAGAGTAGAAATTTCCGGAAAACACATGGTTAAAAGTTCCGGAAACCGTTAAAAGCTGATTTGTGTTTCTGATATATATTTATTTGTATTTTTCCCTTTCAATTAAATTAATTACCATTTGCATTAATTGATATTGTGTTTGTAAAGAAGTTAATTGCTTCATAGCCGCATTTTTGTTGTTGCTATTATTTCCGTTTCTGTTTGTATTTTTATCGTTTGATGTTGTTTCTTCATTATTATTATTATATTTTTCATTTAATTTTGTTTCAAAATTTTGTTTTTTCTGTTGTTGTTTCAATATTCCCCCAATTAATTCTTCATTAAATAAATTTCCAATAATATTATTTACTTCTTCTTGTTCATTATATTCATCATCTTCTTCTTCCCCCTCATACTCCTCCAAATTTTCTTCTGTCAAATTTTGTCTTTTCTTTTTATTTAATTCATTCAATAACATTTCATCTCCACTACAAATTTCTTTTTTTATATTTCCATTAAATAAATCTTCAACAGACTGATTAAAAGGCCCGGAAAGGTGTGGAGATAATACATCTGGTTGGAGCAAGTCTAAAAATAAATAGGTATTAAAAAATTTATTTTCCTCCAAGTTATGTTTTGTCAATATTTTCATTGGCAAGTCATTTTTTTATTTAAAAAATAGCCTGCATTCATATACAACTAGAGTTGGGGTTTTCGAATCGGGCTGACTTTCGATCGACCGAGTCTTTTTCGGGCCAAAATTCGATACTCGACACGATCTTTCGGACGGACTCCCAACCCTATATACAACTTCCAAAAATCCTAATTCTTGTGAGAGAATAAAAAAATTAAAATGAATTTCGGACTCTTTGGGAAAATAAATGAAAAGAATATCAATTTTAAAATTAATATTAAGAATTGTGAATTAAAAACAAACCGTTGTGTCTAGAAGTTGATTGCTTATTAGAATTATTTCCATAGCCATATTGTTTAAAAGAAATTGGTGACCGTAAAAAACTATCTTTAGACAGCGATCCAATATTTTGAGAAGGAGAAGAAGAATTTGGGGGAAGGCGAGAATTGTTGTTATTTCCATTATTTGTTGTTGTTGCTTTGCCGGTAGCGGTTGAAATGAATGAAGTTACTAAATTTAGGAAGAAATTTTAGAATTTTTGGCATAAAATTCAAAAAATTACAGTCAATATTTCTGTCCAAATTTAGACTTGAGCATAATCCTACAAACCAAAAATTGTTTAAAAAAATTAAAGAGAAAAACCTCGTTCTCGTTGAATTTCTCTTAAACGTTCATCTCTAGTTCCAAAACAATTATCACGTCCAGAATGTAAAGTATGTGAATACTAAAATATTGAAAAACTAGAAAGCTAAAAATATTTTAAAAAACCTTTGCGTAATTACTGACTAAATTGCTTGTATCACCACTGTGATAAATCCTCATATGTTTGTGAATACGTGTGTTGGAGACTTCATAAAAGTCTCTGAAAAAATTAAAATTAGTTTTAAAAGTTAAAATTAAAATTGTAGCCCTCTCAATATTAAACCTTAGAAGAATGTTCCGTTATTAAGTGTAATAAAAAATTATTTTCATTAACCTCGGCTCACCGAGTCTGTGAATCAAATATTGCAAAACTGTTGTGAGAGTAAATTGGGAGAAAGTTAAGGTTCCAGAAATATTTTAACTAATTCGACAAATAATACAGCAATTTCCTCACAAGATTTCAAAAAATTAAAAAAGTAAAAACAAACTTTTTACATTCCTTGCATTGAAATAACGGCAAACGCAAATGTCTCGTATTTAAATGATGCATTAAACAACCTCCTGTACTATTTACTAATTCACCACATTTGCGACAACGAATTCGTTCGACGTTACGTTCACGTCTGTTCATCATTAATGAAAGATTCTAAAAATAAAAATTTTTCAAAATCTATTAAAATTTTGGTAATAGTTTGGAATTCGCCCCCCCCCCTTTTTTTCACCGTTTCCCTGACCATTTTGAGCTTTTTTGTTTGATACATAATTTATCATATATCATTCGAAAGCTCTCTACGAGCTCGGTCAAATGATACCATGATTGGCTAGATCTGATAATTCTTACCAAAATTATGAAGCTAAATCCTATTTGGGTAAACTTTTTGTGCCGATGCAAGTGGGTAAAATAAACGGTCACAACTTTGTTCACTTAAGTCAGATCTCGTTGATTTTAATGTCATTCGACTCAGCTCGAAGAGCTCTTTCGAATGATATATAATTTGACATAAAATGAGAAAAAACTAAAAAAAAATAGAAAGGAAAAAGGGGGGGGCGAATTCCAAACTATTACCAAAATTTTTATTGACTTCCAATTAAAAAAAATTTTCACCTGCAGCGCTGAAAAAAAATCGGCGCAGGAAAATTTTCCCCCGTTGGCTCCCCAGAAAAAATCCTGGATACGGGCCTGGTCCCGAGGTCAATATGTTCATAAAATAACAAAATTAAACTTTTATTTTTCTACTTAAACTATTGCTAAAATGGGAGTCCGAAAGCTTCCAAAGATTTTTAACAAGAAAAATAAATAAAAATCACATTAGAATTGGAGGAACCTCCAGTGCCAAAATTCGAATTTCCAAGCTTAAGTTGCCAATTTGGTCTTGATGATTGTTGGCGAGAAGGTGGAGGTGATGATTGTTTTTGTTTCCCACCAAGAAGAGCAGCATATGGCGTACAACGATTTGGGCGAAGTGAATAAGGCTATTTTAAATAAATAATTAAATTTAAAAAATTATTTTTAAAAGATTTACAGTTGAAGTATTACGAGCGGCAACATCTCCGCCACCAATTTGTGAGGTGGCCGCTGCTGCTGCTTTTAGGATTTCTTGAACATCGGCCTCCTAAATTTTATTTAAAATAAAACAGAACAAATTTTGGTAACAAATAGGGTACATCCTCTTATCGAATAAACCAAAAGTTCCGTAAAACAACTCAAGATGAACCTTACAAAGGGAAACAAATTTTACGATAAGAAAAAACACCTTATAAAATTCTGAGAATTTTGGAAGGACGTAGGCGAAAAAATCGACTTTTTACTCAATCCCATCCCCAAAATTTTTATGTTTCCCTAATTCGGAGAGGTAGAGGGGGAGACCCCACTGGCTATGGGCTTGTTTAAAATCAATATGTTTATTTTAAATAAAAAACTTTAAAAGAACCTGTTTCCGGATTTGTTCATCTTCTTCATCCCCATCCTTTCCCCCTTGTCCATCTCCATATTCCATCATTGCACTTTCTTCAAAATCCTCCATTCCCTCCAATTCCTCATTTTCTTCATCTGTTGTATTTCCACCTGTTGATTTTCCCGAAGATTTTCCCAACAAATTTGTGGACAATTCCCCTCCTTCTCGAATGCTGACAGTTCCTCCATAATTAGGGGAAGTTTTAGAGTCCTCAACGTTTTCTCCTTTTTCGTTTGCAGCACGGCGATGTCGAATGTTTTGAGCGCAAGCGGCCTAAAAATTTTTCTCAAAAATTTCATTTTTCAAAATTTACTTGGAGCTGTTCTGTCAGAGAGGAAGATGCTTTATTTAAAACAACAAAATCATCTTCAACACAATCAGCATCTACAAAGTTTTTTTTAAATTTTTTAACAAAATTTAATACCTCCATTTCCAACAGACTGCCCATTATTAACAAAAGATTTCTTCTTTAATAAATCTTTAGACAGAGGTTTGAGTTTATTTCTTTCAATTACTTCCTCAGCTAATTCACTAAAAAATAAAGAAAATTTTCAGAAAAAATTCTAAAAATAACAAGAACGATTTTAAAAAAACCGAAAAAAGGAGACAATAAAATAATTTAGGAGGTTTCCAAAAAGTTTAAAAATAAATCAGAAAAATTCTGGAGAGAATTAAAAATAATTCCGTAAATAGGGTTGAAGGTTTCGAGTCAGGCCGACGTTCGAGTCATTTTTTCGGGACAAAATTCGATGCCGACTCTGTTGATTTTGCCGACTCTATTTTTCGGAAAAGACCGAACCGAACCCCCAACTCCCCGGAAAAGTATTTTCCTTTTCGGAAAATATTAACTAAACTAAAAAACCGAAAAAGAGAATTTTGAAATGAAATAATAGCCCCCTTTGCTTTTATCATTTTAAAAATTTCTTAATGTTAAAATAATTTTTTACCCCTCTTGTTGTTGAGTTCCTCTAGTCTTTTCATTTATTTGAATTTGATTAGAGTCACAATTATTTCTATCACCATCTTGCTTTACTTTTTTGACCTAAAAAATAAAAATTCTGAAAATTATTTTTAAAAATCTTACAGGCGGCGGAGAAAAAATATTTTGTTGATTTTTGATTTTTGAAATATATAAACGAATTTGGGCTCTTTTTTGTTTTAATGCTGGGGTTATTCGACAACGAAACTAAAAAAATTAAAAAATATTAAAAATAAACAATCCAAACCGAATAACATTTATTTCCGTGATCTTCTTCATTATGTTTAATTACAGCAAATTCTGTTGGGAATTTGGCAAAATGACATTGCTCACATTCATAAGGTAAACAATTAAAATGTTCTGATGCTAAGTGGGCTTCAAGTTCGGAAAGATTTGAAAATTGATTCTGAAACGTATTAGAAAATTAGAAGGGTACAAAATGCCCAAATTGCAAAAAGCAATATACAAAATGGAACTTGCAGAACTATCAAAAATTAAAAAAACTCGCAAAACAAATTGCTAAAAGGTCATTTGCAATGACTAATTAATCATACAAAGCAAGTGACCAATTTAATATTTATCTACTACCTGTTTTTGTGGACTAGCATCACTACCATTTGTATTACCCCCACTAATTGTTGCTTCAACTCTACTTTCCTGTTGACAAAGTTGGCAATCAAACATTAAATTAATTTTAAATATTATCTAGAAAAGTCTAAAAAATTATGAGAAAAGAGTTTTAAATAATAATTTTTGAAAAATGGAAAATTTGCGAAAATTCGACATTATGACATTTAGCCGGAAATGGATAATTTAAATATTTGTGGGAAGTAATTAAAAAATAAAAAATAAGAAATTATTAAATTGGTGGAGAATTTTAAAAGAAAAAAATTATAGTAGTCGTCATTGAAATTTAACCAGACACCTATGAAGAAAAATCGCGGAAAATCAATATAAAATAAAAAATGGAAAGCTTGTTATGAGCTTAATTAAAAATTATTTTTAAAACGAAACGAGGATTTAACAGGCTAGGATTTTTAAAAAAATTTTGAAACTTTTTAGAATGTCAATTTCAGTGACTATCGGTATATATCGGTATCCCGTATCGTAGTCGGCATGGAAACAATAAACTTTTTTCTGACCGTAATATGTATCGATGAAAATTTCTCGGCATTTATCAGTATTAAAGTCGGAGTAGTATGATCATTAGTAGGGTTACCGTTTTCGAGTCGGGTCGACGTTCGAGTCATTTTTTTCGGGCCTCATTTTTATCGGGCCGGCCCGACCGAGTCTTTTTAGGGCCAAAATTCGATGCCCGACACGATCTTTCGGACCGGGCCGGCAACCCTAATCATTAGGCGATTTCTTCAGGATTTCGTCAAAAAGAAGTTCAAACCCAAAAATTTCTCGACTAAATAACTTATCCCAAAAAATACATACATAAAATGAGAGAAAAAAAATTTAGTAAAAAAATTAAAAGATAAAAATTTAAGAAAAATGTATTTATTTATTTATTTATTTATTTATTTATTTATTTATTTATTTATTTATTTATTTAAAAAGTAATAGAGAAAATAAATATAAATTGTTTAAAAATGAAAAAAAAAATTTTATTTTTGTTGTCGATTTTATCAAGCAATTTTATAAATATGTAGTAGGTCACGGTGTTTCTCTCCCTCCCCCCATCGTCAGTCAAAAATTTATGGAAGGATTTGTGTATTTCACATTTTTTTGACGACGGTTTGGTTGCCTCTAAAATATTTTATTTTTTTTCCTTCTTTCACAACCCTTGAGAAAACCGAGGGGGGAGGAAATTGTGAAAATTCTTTTCTCTCTTTTTCTCTCCCTTCCTTCTCTAACCTAAAAATAAGAGAAGAGAGAGGAAGGCTATCTTTCCTTCTTTTTTACTTCCCAAAAGAAAAATGTCCAAAGTACAAAATGGTCAGAATGTCAAAAATTGGTAGATGTTAGGAAAAAAATTTTTTTGGAAGAAATTAAAAAGAGAGGTTTGGGACTGAATGCTTAAAAATCAATGAAACATTGAAAAAGTCAAAAAAGGGTAGAACATTGAAATTTAAAAAAATAAATTACGAAATTTTGGATTCGAGTTGAGAATTACTAAGAATTAAGAGACAAACCCCGATAAATCCAGATTTTTCTCAATATATGAACAGTTACAAATGACAGAAGAATACACAGATTTCTAATACATATAAGAAATTCTACTAGAAAATTTCAGCTAGTAGTTTTAAAACAGGCAAAATGTCGAGTGCCGAAATGTCAAAAAAATTTCCTTATTGCGAATTAAAGTTTTTTTATACTTTCAAAATTTTGTCTCGCCAATTTTTTAAGGGAAAATAAAATTTTGAAATTTTTTTAACCATTTTTAAATTGACCATTTTATAATTAAATTTTTTTTCTCTATCTATTAAAGAGAAAACCTAAAAGGCCTTTAGTGGCATTTTAAAATAAAAAATTTTTTTTCTTCATTGCACTCTAGCAATATACTTTTTCTCTCATTTAGGTGAACAACAACAACAAAACAGCCCCAACGACCTAGCCAAACACACACACACATCTAAAATATATTTTTAGTATTTACTCCTCCATAGTGGAGAAAATGGGGGAGAAAAAAAATTTTTAATAAAAATATAGAAAATCGGCGGATTGAGAAGAAAATGTAGAGGAGAGCCTCTGTGTTTTCTCATCGATTTTCGCGGGCCTGCTCTGAAAAATATTTTTTTTTCTAAAGTAAAAATTGGGTGACTGAGAATAATAATAAAGGTTTTTTGTTGAAAAAAATATTTTTTTTGGTGGAAAAATAGAGAAATTCTTTTGAAAAAAGAAAGAAAAATTTTTTTCTTAAAGGGAAAGAATACATAAACATTTAAAATTAAATTTGAAAAAAATTTTTTTTAAGTTTTTGTGGCATTGAGAAATACATGCTCTTCTGATATACATTTTGGTTTAGTGGGATATATTATAGGCTTGTTAAGAATAGCAGACTGTCTCTTGCTTGATTCCCCGAGTAATAGGTGACTTGGTTTTTTTGTTTAATAGGGTAAAGTGTTAAATTTTAGGCTAATCTAATTAAGAAAATTGGACTTGATCAAAGTTTTCCACCCTTTGTAAATGGAAAAATTAAAGGTTAAACTGACGAGTCAAAAAATCATCTGACATCCTTTGGATCCTGATATCACACCAGATCTACCGATATCCTCCTTAATCTTTCATGAACATGAACTATATTATCCGAATGCCTGATATCCCATATATACTCTAAATCAGCTGATATCCCCTAAACCACCGATATCCACCAAATCTCCTGACTTTATTAATCAGTGTACAATCGAGGTCCGACTATCTTTGAATTAAAAAGTTTTTTTCTTTTATCAAAAAGGCACAAAAAAACAAAAAAAAACTGGGAAATGAAAATAAATTTAGGTTTTTCTCGATAAATAAGGTGATTGTGGCTGTAACATAGGCTCCTTTGTTGAATTACTCCTAAAACGATGTTGTTGGGTGTTTTTGGGTTTTTGTTGTTGGGATGAGGAAGTTTCAACGTCCGATTTTGTTGCTTCATCTGTTGCTGAAAATTTTAAAATATTTTTTGAAATTTTAAAATTCTGTAGGTTTCTTTTGAGAAAAAAATTTAATTTTAAAATTTTCAACAAAAAATCCTCACAATGTTTTCTTCTCCCATCATTATCTTCTTCCCTTTCCTTTTCCCCCTCTTCTTCCTCTTCCCTTTCCAATTCCCTCACTAATTCACTCATATTTTCTGTAATTTCATCCGCAGCTTGTAAAAGGTCATCCTGCATTTGAGCAACTGTTCCGACTCTTTGCGGACTTAGGCTAAAATCTCCCAATCCGAGTTGACCTAAAGATATCCCTCCAGAAGCAGCTGTGGTTGTAGAACGTGCTCTTGTTGGTGGGGCGGTGCTGGGTGCTGTACTTGGCTGGACAATGGGGGCCTGGAAAATGTTTTTTAGTATTTTTAAAAAATATTTTTTGGTTTCTGACATCTCGATATTTTTAGTTGTCAAATATATTTTAGATATTTTTTAAAAATATTTATGAGAAAATTACATTAAGCCCAGCCATCAAACGTTCAAGTTGCTTCATTAATTTCCTCCTAAGTATTTGTTTCTCCTGCATTTTTACCTCCAATTCAGCTGTTTGTTCTCTAAGATTTTCTAATTGCCCAGAACTGTCACAAAATGCCTAAAAAATAAAAATAATTTTTTCTAAAAAATAAATTTCTTTAACTTGTTGTTGTTCGAGTGAATGCATTTCATGGAGCATTTGTTGATTTTCTTCCTCTAAACGGGCAATAATTGCACGTTCGTCCAAATGTTGTTGCTCATCCGAAGTTGATGCCCCACTAAAATAAGCCCCTGAAGAGGATTGAGGAAGGTGATGGGGAGGGGGACGGCGAGAGGAGGCATACTGTAAAATGAGAAGATTAATTTTTGATTATTTAAATTAATTCCTCACCACAGTCCTCCCAGCTAATTTGGCAGCATATCTGGCAATAAGTTTATGTTCGTCATCCATTGCACTTGCCCGGCCATACTGACCGGGCAAAAATTTTGAAGTCCATTCAGCGATAGGTTCAGGGGCTTGGCGACGGCTAGAAAATACTTATTCCATAACAGAATTTATTTTTCAAATTTACGTGAATCCACTAATAGGCGTACTCGGCACTACATTAGCCAAATCCAAAGCGCGTTGAGGTCTAGGGGGGTAATCTACATGAGTTTTTTGATTTGTAGTTGGAATACATTGTAAAGTACATTTTTGGATTGTATGGGCTAATTGTTTTGTTGGGGATTTCTTTAAAATAAAATATTTTTTGGGAAATTAAAAATTAATTTTTTCTAACATAGCTGTTATATTCTTTCATTTCATGCTCATTGCTATGTTCCTGACTGACCCTCCCTCTCCAAAAACAAGACTGACAGAGTTGGTAGTTGATACATCGTTGACATTTGTAACGAAAACCATTGAAAGAACGGACCTTTTTTGAAAATAAATTAAAAAAAAATTTATTTTAAAAATACCTGGCAAGAATCACAAACAACAGGATGATAAACATTTTCAACAGCAGCCATTCTGTGCAATAAAGGTAACCACATAAGGCAGGGAGGACAACTCTCCCCAAGTATTGTATCCAAAAACTTTAAAAATAACAGAGAAGTTAGAGAAAATAAAACTTTCCGGAAAGTTTATTAGTTTTTGACTCTTTCCGGAAAAATAAAATTAAACGTTGGTAAATATTTATAAACAGAAAGGGAAAAAGGATATTAAGTTGTCCGGAAGGAAAGATACAGAATATTTTCCGGAAAAAGTTATTAGTTTAATTAATGGTTCTCAGGAAGATATTTCCTGAAATTTCATTTTGCAATTAAAGTTTCCGGAAAAAGTAAACGACCATATCCCGGAAAGAAAATAATAGAATAATTTCCGGAAAGAAATAAAATATTTTCCGGAAAATATTTCCTCGAATTTTATATTAAACGAAATACTTTTAAAAAAAGAAAAAAATTTGCCTGATTTAAAGAAACGGGTTCAGGCTGACTTTTTTGAAAACATTGAGATAAAGCAAGGGGAGAATAACCAAAAGTTGGACTATAACAAAATTAAAAATTATTTTTAAAATTAAAAACAAATATTTATTTTTCACCCCTCAAAAACAGCAGTAGGCAAAGCTAAGACATGCTGCAAATATTCAGCAAATTTTGAATGATCCAAATAAGCACCGCTTTGCTCAGAAATTTGAGAAAATATGTCTATATTAATTTTTAAAAATTATTTTAAAATTAAAAATTAATTTGGAAAAAAAATTTTTTTTTTGAAGAAAATACATACACCTCAGTTTGTCAACCAATTTTCCAGCACATAAAGTAGCCAATCCAACTTTAATAGCAAAAACAGTTAATCGACCAAGATGTTGACTAAAATGCTTGAAAAAAGGTTGTAAAAATTATAAGAGAGGAAAATAAATAAACTTTTCCGGAAAATTAAAATTTATTAGAGAAACGATTTTATATTAAAGTAACATAAACCGGAAGAGTAAATATATAAAACTTTCCGGAAAGAAATTATTCTGGGAAATATTCTGAGTAAATACAGACCGGTCATAGGCACTTAACAAGAAATGCAAAAGTGTAGCAATTGCCCTACAAAATTAAAAAAAATTTTATTTTTTAAAGATTAATTTTACCTGTCAGTATCTACTTGCTGACTAGCAGGTAAACGTTTGTTCAAATCTTAAAAAAATTATTTTTTTAATTAAATAAAAGTTCCCTCACTATGAAAAATGCTGGTTAATAAAAGTTCCAGCCTCGAAACTTTTAAATTTCCATTGCTAGCAATTGCATTAAGTCCATTTTCTCTAAAAGATTCAATCATATTCCAAATATCAACAAGATGAACTTAAAAAAATAAAAATAAAATTTAAAATAAAATATTAACCATTTGTTTTTATCTGAATAAATCTTAGTTTACAAGCAGTCCGGTATGTGGCAAATCGAATTGAGTCAAAATCTCGAGAACCTGTTTTTGAAGGGAAAGTGTTCTCAAATTTCTAAAAAAATTTCGGAACATACGCATCTCATCAATCAACTCTCGTAATTCATCAGCTATACAAGGAACGAAAGGAGTAATTAATTGAAGTTGTTGAGGAGGAGGAGGAGGGGCAGTGGAGGAACTGGGAAAAACTTCTAATTGGTGTTGGATACCTTTAAATTAATTTTTTTAATTAAAAGAATTGGTTAGTTGTGACTCGATGAATAATAATTCAAATACTTTGGGATGAATTTTCTTTTTTTAAATAATTTAGTATCATTCAATAGAGAATAAAATTTGCTATAAAATAAATCCAAAATGAAAATTCCAAGTCATATGACAAAAACGTTGTGATTAAAAACCTACAAAAAACGCCCTTTTCTAGCACATTTATGATCATAACTTTTTTCAACAGAAAATCAAAATTTAGATTTTTGAATGTTTTATAAGAAATTTTATGCTTTATTAAATGATATTAAATTTATGAATTGGACATTGACCATCACCTAAGAGTCTCTAACCGTTCATATCCCTCTCTCATACATTTCTTTCTTTTATTACCCCTCGCATGCCCCTTTTTTCATAATTTTAATTTTAAAAATTAATTAATTAACCATTCAAATTCTGCCCAACATTATTATTTAAGACAACAACAGGCGAGGATTGATGTAGTTGCTGATTTGAATAAGTTTTTGTGTTCCCATCAGCAACAACTGCTCCTCCATTCACCTTAATTGGAGGTGTTGCTGTAGACTCGTTAGTGTTTTGATACATTCAAAACGAGGTAATTAAACATAAAAAAAGAGAAAAAAATTAAAATATTAAAATTATAAGTAAATTTTGTTTGGGCTTAAAAAATTAAAATAAATGAAAATTTTAAAGTTATTTTAAATTATAATTGATAAAGCGTTGAAATAAAATAAAAATTTTAGCTAAAGAGGAGGAAAAGAAGTGGCCGAAAAACCTTTTACCGAAAACCCCCTATTAAAGGTCATTTTCTGATCAAGATTTGAATTTAAATTTTATTTTATAGTAAATTCAATTTTTGATAGAATTATATCGAAAAGATCTCTAAAGGTTTAGTAGATGTTCGATGAAGCTAGAAGTGAGGCTATTATTAAGGAAGGACAATACTTAAAGAAAAATGAATAAAAATGCTCAATTTTCAATTAATTAATTAACTTTTTTAAAAAATTAACAAACAAAAAATGCGTTAATGAAACAAGAAGTAATTGAAATAAAAAAAATAAAATTAAAAGTTATTTGTACTTTTCTTCCCCCAATTTTTTTCATTTTTGCCATTTTTTATTGACAGCTGAGTAAAATAAAAGTAAAAGTCATTGGAAAAACAGAAGGAAGGATTGACATTGACCAGGAAAGGCTAGGCTTTTTAGTTAAAAATAGGAAAAAAAGGTAAAATATATTGGGGGAAGGAAAAGGGGGTAAAAAAAGCCTTCGGCAGCTTAACAAAAAAAATAAGGAGTAAAACACAGTCGAGTCAAAAATTTATAATTCAAGAATTGCTGAACTTTTAAAAATAATTTAGGTATTATTCGATAGAAAATTAAATTAGGTATAAAATAAATTTAAAAAGAAAATTTTAATTAAAGGGAAACAAAAGATGCAACCAAATAAATGTCATTTTAACCAAAAAGTTTTGACTTTTTTATTAAAAAAATTTTTTTTAAATTTTATTTTTCACTACTATTCTGTAGACTTTCTCGAATGATAAAAAAATAATATTAAATAAAAGTTCCTAATCCTTTCAAAAGTCCAAGACTCAAGTAAAGATGCATCAAGGGAGAAGTGCCGTCGGCGGCTTAACTAAAAAAGAAACGCTTGGGTGAATCGCTGAAAAAATATAAAAAATGGGTAAATATGTAAGTAGAGGTCCGACGTATCCTTACAAGAAAAAATAGCGAGAAAAATAAATATTCTTATAAAAAATGAGGCAAAAGATGAGGTAGAATAAAAGCTTATAAATAATGATAAAAAATTGAAGTTAAAATGAAGCATAAATTTATATGTAAAGGAAAGAAATATTTGAAAATAAAACTAGGAAAATTTGAGATAGAAGAATGGAATAAAAGTTAAAAGATAAAAATAGAAGCAAAAAAACGAATTAAAAAATGAAGCAAAAGATTAAGTAAAAAATGAGGCAAAAATTAAAAACAAAAATTAAAGCAAAAATCTAAAAAAAAATCGAAGCAAATTTCCAGCTTACAGAAATCTCTAAAATTTAAATAAAAACAATCCATAAATTACAACAAATAAATGCATGTAAACAATGGGAGAAAAAGCAGTCAAAGCTTTTCCAGAACACGAGGTTATGAAGAGAAAATGGTGGGCAATTATTTGCATAAAATATATAACAAGAGTGGAAATATGTAAAATAATTTATTGCTTTATTGTTGGTTATATTTAAATTAGAAAATGAAAAAAAAATTAAAAAAATTTAGGCATAAGCAAAAATTAAATAAAAATTATAGTGAAGCAAAAAAGCTTAAAATCTTAATTTTAAATAAAACTTGAAGCAAGTTTTATTTAAATAAATATATTAATTGTATAAATAAACTTGACACAACTTAATAAACTTGAAGCAAAATAAGTTCTAATAAAATATAAGTTTATTTAATAAATTTGGAAAATAAAATAAAACTTAAGCAAGTTCTTAATAATTTATTTGTATTAATAAACTTGGAATGTAAATAAGTTTAATAAAACTTGAAACAATTTTTATTTTAAATAAATTTGAAGCAAATTAATATTTAAATAATCAAAAATAAATATCGGAAGGTAAACAATAAAAATTTTTTTTTGTTTGGTCTCGACAAGAAAAAAATTCATTTAACCACCACCCATTTTTGTGTGCTTTACGTATTGACTATATATACTATTACTATAATACTTACCATTTGTTGGCAAATAGAGCTTAAGCAAATGAAAAGAAGAAATATTGAAAGGGAAAAAAGCAAAGGGGGGGGGGACAGTTGTTGCTAGCATTGCAAAGCCTACGGGGATATTTTTTTTATCCCAACTAAATGAGTTGGAAGATAAAAGAGAAAAGTGGTGTGAGATTGGGGAAAGTGAGAGAAATTTTTTTTAAAGGTTTTTAGAATTTTTGAAAATAAAACTGAAGCAAAATATTTTAATTTAATTAGGCGGAGAAATTAAATAAACATGTAATAGAAAATAAACTTGAAACAATTTTGGTTTAAATAAACTTGAGCAAACTTAAATCTTAATAAAACTTGAATCATGTCAATTTAATAAACTTGAAACTTTTAATCAATTTAAATAAACTTGGAAAAAAGTTGATTTAATAAGCAACTTGAAGCAACTTTTTTAACAAACTTAAAACATTTTTGTAGGCATCAAACATGAAGCATAAAAGTATAATATTAAAAATTATATATAAAAATTTGAAGCTTTTTTCTTTCTCTCTTTTAAATTTCCTTTTTACACCCCGTTAAATATTTTTGTGAATAAAAGTGAACATAAATAAAATGTAAAATTAAATTATTTGGACTAAACACCTTCACAGATGCCGTTTCCCCACACTAACGAGGAGTAAGTACTCAAAAAGGACTGAAACTCTAGACTAGGAACTGGTGCCCAAAAGGCGTCGGGAACAGTTTATAGCGGAGTGGAAGGTTGTAAACGGTTGGAGTTTGTTGTAGGGTGTTTCTGTTTTTTTTATTAAATAATTTTTTATTTTAGTTGTATTCTCGAGTAAAAAAATTAAAAGAGAATTGAAGAAAAAAATAAAATTAAACAAAACAGAGCAAGGTTGAAGCAAAAGTGTGAAGAATTGAAGCATGTTTAGTTCTGGTTTTCTATTTTATTATTCCACAGTGTTTCAGAATAAAAAATGTACTTTTACATAGTTATTTTGATTTTTAAAATTCTGATTTTTTTATGTTACTTAAAGAAGAGAAATAATTCTGAAATTTAATTATATTCTGATTTTTAACTTTTCTTTCTGTTCTTGTATTTTAATTTCTGATTTTTGTATTAATTCTGAAAAAAGAAAATATTCTGAATTTTAATTATTCTGTTTTTCTTATTTACTATATTATGCTTTGGAAAATACTAAAAATATTATTACAAAAAATTCTGATATTTTTAGAGTGTCTTTGTTCTTTAAAATTTAAAATGATGTTTAAACAATAAATACAAAACTAGTTAAACATAAAAAATAATTATTTTCAATTTTTTACATAACATATTCTTTCCTTTATTTTTTATTAAAAATTAAATTTTCAAAAAAAATCTTTTTTTAAATGAATTTTCTGGGCAGCGCATTAACAACTATAAAGCCTAGAAAGGATGACACTTTAATTGACCGACTTAATTATTATTATACTTCTATGATTATTATTGGATTATCTGTTACACTTACAGTGAATTTCGGAATTTTTTTGGAGCTAAAATAAAAAAAAATAATTTTTATAAAAATAAAAAAAATTTTCTAAGGATTTTCAAAAAAATTTTTCAAAAATTTTTTATAAATTCAATAAACAAATTCCTAATTCTCTTATATGTATTTTAAAATAAAAAAGGCAAAACAATATGTTGGCCAGCCAATCCAGTGTTGGGTTCCAGCAGAATTTTCACATGCATGGGAGCAATATGCAGAGAATTATTGGTAAAAATTTAAAAAAATATTTAAATTTAATTAAAAAAAGTTTTGTTTACAATACTTATTGGGTAAAACCAGATGAACAAATTCCTCGTCCCGTGGATGAAAGGTGAAAAGAATTTTTTTTTATAAAATTATTAAAAATATTTAAAGAGTAAATCGGCAACTTTTTTATTATCAATGGGTGCCTTTTTTGATGGCATTGGAGGCCGGATTTTTTTATTTTCCGGTAAATTTTCGTTTTAAATATCTACATGAAATGCCCTACTTGGAATATCCTACTTTTTAGGTCCTTTTATGGTCCAAAACAAATAGAAAATCGGGAATTAATATAACTGAATGATTGAACAAAAGGAGAGTGTAAAAGAATATGGAAGCGGAGTTTACTAAAAATTATTTTCTAATTAAAAACAATTATTTTTAACGAGCTCTGAAAGGCTCAAAGCTGTCCACGCAGTCAGTCAACATTTGGAGGATTCATTTAAACTTTTACAATTACGAAAAAGGAAAAACAATAGAAAAATATTAAGAAAAAATATTTTAGGGTTGGGAATACTCGATGGAACTTACTTAACAAAGTAAAAATTAATTTTTAAAATTTTAATAAAATAATTTTTGTTGGGGTTGAAGGAGAGTTGCCATATCATACATATTAATTAAAAAGTAGAGCCCGGACCGATACGATATTTTTTCGATATTTTTCGGTATTTTTCGATATATATTTTTCGATATTATCGAAAAAATATCGACCGAGAAAATTTTGGTTTTTTCGATATTTTTCGATATTCGGTATTTTTCGATATTTATCGAAAAAATACCGACCGAAAAAATTTAAAAATCGAAACAATCGACCGACCAAATTACAAAAAATCGAAAAAAATATCGAACGTCATTTTTGACAAAAATTTGAATTTTTGGCGCCAAAAAGATGCATTTTTGCTTCTTGACCATCGGAAATTCGAAAAATTTTCGCCTGCGGCGCAAGAAAAAGGAAGGTTTCTTCTATATTCACGATTTAGTTTGCCAAAGCGAGATGAGAGTGTGATAATACCTATATGGTCCTCATAAAACCAGGTCCCCTTAATCCATCATATTCCCTCGATATTCCTACAAAACACTGATATGAATTAAGAAAGATCCGTCATGATCCTTGGATATCTCAAATATAGATTAAGGGAGTAGATTAAGGGAGATTTAAGGAGATTAAGGGAGATTTTAGTGGGTTAAGAGTAATTTGATGGGATATCCGATGATTTGGTGGGATATTTGAGATATCCAAGGATCATGACGGATATTGTGGATATCCAGGGTAATCGACTATTTGTATAACTAATATAGGGTTAAGTGGATAAAATGGATCTCGAGGGATCAAGACGGAGCTTTGTGAGAAATGGATTTCAAAACGGATATCAATATCCACCTTAATCAATATCCACCTTAATCCATATCCACCCTAGTTAAAATTCACTTATATCCCCTTGATCCTTCAATATCAAATATAAGTTCATTGATATTACATTTAATCCGACTTAATAAATCTTAATCTCATTAAATTAGGTCTATTCTGTTATTCAATTTAGGTCTATTCTGTTATTCACTTAGGTCTATTCTGTTATAATTAGGTCTATTCTGTTATTCACTGGTTATAGAAAAATTTTTGAAAAATCGAAAAATATCGAGACTTTTTTTTCGATATTTTTCGGTTTCGATATTTTTCGATATTTATCGAAAAAATATCGACCGAGAAAATTTTGGTTTTTTCGATATTTATCGAAAAAATATCGACCGAGAAAATTTTGGTTTTTTCGATATTTTTCGATATTCGGTATTTTTCGATATTTATCGAAAAAATATCGACCGAGCCCTCCGTCCGGGCTCTATTAAAAAGTTATAAATTAGCCATATAAACTCCAAAATTTGTAAAAATTTGCATAAAAGTCTCCAATGATGTTAGCTATTAGGAACAAAAATTTCAGAATTTTAAGTAATGTATTTGGGAAATTATGGTAATAGATGCTCAAAATTAGTAGTAAAATGTCAATTTTTTGTATTTTGTTAGTCATAAATTCTCAGTTACAAAACCAAAAAATTCTAAAATTTTCAGAGAAGATTGAGTAAATTATTAATTAGAGGGGCCAGCCCTAATTAAGAGAGATGTTGATTATGCGTGCGAAGAATAGAATTGAATAGAATAGAATAGAATAGAATAGAATAGAATAGAATACCCAGAGGTAGTGCAAGCGAGCGGGGTGAATGATTATTGGTTAACCACTTGGTCAGGCTTATAGCCGACCGAACACTAGGCCATTGATTAATGAAGAACTAAGTTGGAATGATCGTCAACTAAGCTGCTTTTCCTTATTTCCCTTTAGCTTAAATGCACCTTCTCTCTAGGCGGGGTTTCTATCACTTTCCCAAGAATTACACCTTTAAGCTTTTCATAGTTTTCAATAGTTTCTCAAGGATTACACCTTTGATCCTTACACCTCCTAACCCACGGAAGACTGTCCCTAGTCTTTTCAATTTGGATTTTGACGAATTTTAATTATTTCAACTCTTGATGGATTCTCAATCTCCTCAAATCAAAATATTTTTCACTCACTTTAGGGGTGTGCTTGCTTTCTTCTTTGATAAATCGGAACCACACTTCTCACTTATAGTGTTAAAGTCAGCAATAACTGTTACTCGTGTTGTGCGCGGGAAATGGATAAAATGGTGCGTCTGCTGTCTTTTAAGAATGCTAAGGTTAGGTTGTCTGCGGAGCCTTTGTGGAATTCGTCCTCGTCGTCACCAATACAATCAACTTTTTTTTTGTGTCTGGAAAGTTTTTCTTGTGTCCTACGCAATTGCTTTAGATCCCTACTTCAGTTGCACGGAAAAAGTTGTTTTAAATCCATACATTACACTTTCTGTTGTAAGATATTTCAAAACTATATTGGAAATTTTTTCTTTTGTGCGTAATCCTAACGTGCCCTGTTCAATTCTGGCCATTTCGTCAATTTCACTAGAAACAATGAGAGTCTGCCATAATGTTTTCCGCAAATTTGATTCCTTAGTGTATTCGGTGTTATTGGAGAATCCTTGGTGGCCGCGAGAGCCTTTGCTTTTCAATTAGTTGTTGGGCACATTTGAAATTTATTACTCCGATTTGCCTCCCATGCCCTTCGCGTCGGACCCTCGACGTGAAAATTTTTTTTGTAAATTTCGGCTCCATGAATTCTTTCTTTTTTGTTTTCAATTTAATGCCGGAGCACTGATATTTTGTTAATTTAATGCCAAAGCACTGAGTTTTTGTTTATTTAATGCTGAAGCATTGATATTTGATTCTTTATTCAATGCCGAAGCACTTAGGTTTTGATTGTTTATTTAATGCCGAAGCACTAATGTTGTCATTTACACCAGGAAATTTTGTAAAAAACATAGGCTTTTTCTTCGAATGTTATTTACCGCCTTATGAAAAATAAGAAAGTTAATTTAAAATTAAGTAATGAAATAGGCTATACGCGAAATTTTGAAAATGGTTATAAAATTTGGAATTTTGTGAGTGAAAAAAATGTAAGATTTTAAATTTGGATGGGTTTATTTTGTAAAGTGCCAGAAGTGTATGTTTTTTTTTTACTCAGTTACCCGGATTGATTAGCTATTGATAATTTTCTTGGCTTTGGATTTGCTCTGAGATTGTATCCTTTTTGTCTTATGGGTGAGGTTTTTAATTTATTTTTGTTTGGGCTTGGCTCCCTTGTATCCTTTTTTCAGCTATCTCAGGATTTTCGCAACCTTGACTCGTAAAGTGTTCCTTTTATTTCCTTTTCTGCTTTATTTAGACTTTCTATTTCTTCATAAAGTAAATTGGGACTTGTACAAGCAGGTGTTGGTTATCAAAGCATTTCTTTAATTGATTAATATGGACTATTCTAGTGGGTGCGTTCGGTGAGTTGCAGCTAGTTATAGTTAAATGTGAACTTTCTATTTTTATTGCTCTAAAAATTTCTTTCAACGGAATGTGAAACTTTTTTGAAGTCTCTACTCTCCCTGCATAATTTCTTAGAAGTACTCTATCCCCTACAGTTATAGTGGGGTTCCTCAGCAATTTATCGTATTGTTCTTAGTTGGGATTTTGGGATTATTGTTCTTCATTGGGACTTTAGTTGGGATTTCTTATTTTTATCTGCTGCTATTTCCAAAGCTTTTCTTAGCTACGTGACTGGCTTTTGCTTAAATTCTGACATGTCATTGGTTACCATAGAATTTACTGATGGGTCAAGGAATTGGTCTATGCAAAATATCGGATCTCTGCCAAACATCAAGAAAAAGTGTTTCCCCAGTGGATGAGTGAATAGAAGTGTCATAGCAGAAGCTCGCATAATCTATAAGTTCATCATAGTCGGGTTGGTCTTTACTTATATATTTGGAAATAATATTATGAAAGGTTCTAAAGGAACTTTCAGTGACGGAATTTCCTTGTGACCAGTGAGGGGTTGCATAACTTTTATTTATATATAACATTGAGCAAAAATCTCTGAAAAATTCACTCATAAATGCAGAAGCATTGTCTGTTATGAGTTCTATACATCCTCCAAATTTCAGATAACAGTTTGTGAGAAATGCGCGAGCTAGTTATTGTTTTCTTGTCAGGAACCGGAATTGCTATTCATATTTTGTAAACCAACAAATAATATTCATTAAATGTTTGTTGCCTTTTTGGGTTGTAGAAAGGGTCCTGCCAGATCTAATCTAACTTTCGCAAATAAAGTGTTAGACGGGACCATATGCATTTCAGCCCTATAGGGTGGATTGGGTGAATGTCTTAGCTGGCAAGTTATGCAGTTGCGTGTCCATCTTAATATATCAGATTTTTGCCTCCCTTTAAGTTGGAATGAGTGAAGAGTCAAAGATGAGTGCCTTAAGGTAGGCTGGTATAAAGAGAAGAGGTAGGCTGGTATAAAGAGAAGAGTAGGCTGGTATAAAGAGACAAGGTTTTAGACCAGGAGTTCTTTGATAAAGTATTCCATTGGATATTTTAAGGTTTGCTGCTATTGTAAAATTTTCCTTTTCTAGTGGAGGAATTTCCTTTGGGATCTCCCCGGATGTGAGAAATTGAATAAATGTTGACGATTCGAGATCGTCTGCTTGTTCAGATTTAATATCTCGCATATCTTTGACCATCTAGTCGTTTCAGTGTTACTCTTGGTATGTGGTCTTCTATATTAAGGATTTCCTTTTCTTGTAGGCTAAGATATACCGGGAATTCTGCAATGTCTTGGAGTTCTTTGTTAATTTCGTTTTCTTTTCCTGCGTGTGAGGGATTTCTTGAGAGTGCATCAGCTAGCTGGTTTTCTTTTTAAGATACATGTACAATTTTAATGTTATAATTTTGCAGTTCTATAAGCCACCAAGCTAGATTCGGATGCGCTTCAGTTTTTTCCATTAAGTATGCTAGTGGTTTGTGGTCCGTAGTAATTCAACTTCGGTCATGCAAATAAATGGACGAAATTGTCTTAGTGCATAAATTATCGCTCCTAGTTCAATCTGTACCATAGGCCTTTTGCGTTCGGAATTTTGATAAAGTTCTGCTGCAGTACGCAATTGCTTTAAAAATATTTTTCTCATTGTCTTTTTGTATTAGGGCCCCTCCTTGCCCTGTTTTTGACGCGTCTGTGAATACATGGAATGGTTTATTGTAATCTGGAAAGACTAGAACCGGTTCACTACTTAAAATCTTTTTAACTTTTTCAAATGCTTTCTGCTGTTTTCTTCCCATTTAAATGTGGTTTCTTTTCGCGTTAGCTTAGTCAAAGGTTCAACAATCATTGAAAAATTTGGTATATGCTTTCTAAAAATGAGGCCATTCCTACGCAGTGCCTTACTTCCTTCAGGTTTGTGGGAGCAGGTAGGTTTGTGATTGTTTCAACTTTACTTAAACTAGGTGAATATCCTGACGAATTTATAGTTTGCCCTAAGAAATTCATTTGAGTCGATGCTAGTATGCATTTCTTGGGACTTACTTTGAGGTAATATTTTCTAAGTCTATCAAAAACTTGTCTAAGTGCCTTAAGGTGTTTATCAAATTCAGGATCTTTTGTGAACACTAGAAAATCATCAACGCATGCTATGACGCTATCGTCTAGTCCGCTAATTACGTGAACTATTACTCTTGCAAAAGCGCTTGTAGCATTTTTTAGTCCAAAAGGCAAATGAGTCATTTGGTAAATTTCATTTTTGGTGATGAGTCCGCAATTGTGCGAAGCTCTTTCAGTGAGTCTGATTTGTAAATAGCCGCTAGTGAGGTCTGAAAGCGAATAAAAGTTGCAACTTCCTACTTTTTTTCATTATTGTTTCAAATCTAGGTAGTGGGAAGTGATCCGAGACATTTATCTCGTTGAGCTTTATAAAATCAATACACTCTTAATCCCCTGTCCTTTTTCTGTACTAGAACAATGTTTGATACCCACTGTGTATTTGATTTAATCATTACTCCAGACTTGAGTAGTTTGTCTATATGGTCATGAAATTCGTCTTGGTATTTGAATGGTACTCTATTGAATGGTACTTGTTATTGAATGGTACTCTATGAGGCCTTGTGGAGATTGGTTCCTCTGTCGTAGTAATTATATCATGTTCCTCTACTAGACATGAACCTAGATCGTATTGACCTTTACTAAAGATGTCAGAAAATTCTTTGCATAGCTCTTTTAGTCTCATGAGGTCATAAACTTTTACTGAACTTTTGGAAAAATCAATTACAAAATTTGAGTCTGTATCTAAAGAGTTGACTAGGTTTCTATGTCATGTATTATGCTGGGTTGGCTTAACCTAATTTTGTCAGTTTCATTAGGTCACCTGCTTCCTTACTTTCCCTAAGTCCATTTGCGTATGCTATGTGCATTCTTTACAGATATGTTGGGTCTTTTGTTGGATTTGTTATTAACAGGCTTGCTATTTTATCAGATGCGTTGAAAACTGTGCTAATAAGGCCTAAATTTTCCTCAGTTAGGTGTTCATATAATAAGTATGAAATTACGTTCTCAGAATTAAACGGTCTCTATTTTTGCATTAATAATTTTATTATAACCCGGAAAAATTGTTGTGGGTTCCAGGGTTGCTACTCTAACATCAGTTACTAGTGGTAAATTTACCGTTCCTAAATTTAGAAATTTTTTTCCAATCCAGATTTTTCTATTGGTGAAGTCAAATGTGACATTTGGTAATGTTTTCAATAAGCCACAACCTAATATAAATTGGTAGTTGCGTTTCTCAAGTAATTGTTTGTCCTCTACTAAATTATTTTTTTTTGCGTCTGTTTGTGTCCATTTAAATCCAAAAGTACTTGCATATGTGCGTTAGCAGAAATCTCATGTTCTGAGTCAGAAGTTATGCTTATGCTTGTTGGTTCAATGTTTGCATTTAAAGATTTGGCAAGAGATAGGGGAGCGATAGAAATGTTGTGTCTCAGTGTCTACTAACAGTTTATTGGTTGGTTGTTTATTTTAATTCTTGTTACTGCCGTACTTGGGTAAGTAAGGTTTATTTGGTTATTTGAGGCCGAAGCCCTAAATTTTAATAGAGGATCTACGGTTAGCATATTTATGACCTCTTGACTTGTGTCTGGACTCGGAAATTTAGAAACTTTAGGAATCCATGACTTAGGTTCAGGTTTACCTTCGTTCACTTTTTCTTTCAGTGGATTTTGTTCTACAAATTTTTGAACTTGATTGACAGTGGGAGTAGCCCTGCGAAATAGCATTATGCCTAATTGTCCTTCGCCTAAATAGACTTCAAGGATTTTTAGTCCCCGCTTGACTGATAGGTCTAGGGTTAGAATTGAGATAATGGGGGTTATTAATATTTTCCAAGCCCAAGTGTAATCCCCAATTATTTCTTTTGTCAGACTGTCACCAGCTTCTTTCCACTTTTCAGACAGCGTTTTAGTTATAACCATGTCCGTATTTTCAAGTCTGTAAGAAAGTTCACTCACTTTCACCAAGTTAGTGTGATCTGTTAAATTTACTAGAATTAGTTGGTGAAAGGAATGTGCCTTAATTTCTGGTATGTCAAATGCCTTTAGTTCCTTGGTTTTTATTGCCCTAGGATGGAGTTTGGTTACTTCCTCAGTAATTTGGTCAATCTCAATAACGTTATTGTCTAATTTTAAGGTTATTCTTTGATACTGAGCAAAGGGTGCTTTTCTTGAAGTTGGCTGAATTATCATTGTTGTTGTGTCTAGGAAAGCAAGATGCTTTAGTTTTTTGGTTGTTAACTGAATTGGTATGAGTTAGCTGAATTGGTATGGGTTGTTAACTAAATTGGCTAAAAGTTTCCATTCAAACTCCACAAATTTAATATATCTACAAAATTAATCTTTGTTTGGAACCCATTCTAGTACTGCTTATCATTAGAGCGTGTTTTTTTTTAGGTTTTTACCTATTTTTTTTTGCGCACAACCCTTGATGAGATAAGTCGAAAAACACTATTTTACCGCATAGTGTAACGCACTTTTCGTGTTATTAAAACCTAAAAACCTATTTCGGCCCTTCCGGACCTAAAACCTATTTTGAGCATTAAGACCTTTTTTTGGACCTATTTTAGGTTTTTTGAGATTTTTCTTAAAAATTGCTTATTTTTAGCTAATTTCCACCAAATCAGGCATCTCAGACACCCTCACGATATAACGCAAAATCAAAGATATTTCTTTAATCATTCTATATCTAAATTAGATGCTACAACTCCTCCGTCTATCCAAATCACTTTTACACAATAAATCCCTATTCAAGTCAAATCCACTGATATACCAGTTTATCTCGTCAACTCCCCTTATATCACGAAATCCCTTTAAATGCTATGGTATTTAGGGTTAGGCATTGTTATATCACTCAAATTATGATAAATTTCTATTTAAAATTATAAAATATCAAAAAAATTCAAATTTAGTAAATGTGATATCATAAATGTTTTAATTTCAACAAAATTAGAACCTATTTTGTCAAAATTTGGACCTATTTTGGCCTTTTCAACCTATTTCGGACCTAATTTTGAATTTTTTGGACCTAAATAGGATCCTATTTCACGATTTTTTGGAACTAAAAACACGCTCTACTTATCATTCCATATACAACTTTCTTATGAGTATGTTTTTGTACCCCCTAGAGTTCTAAGAACAGGTTCACCCCAGTGAGAATTTATTTGAACATTAAATAATAAGCAATTTTGGGTTGACACTTCTGTCCGCCAAACGGAGCCTAAAAGCAATATTCTTAAACTTAACTCAAATATATTTTGTGTTGTCCAAACTTCATTTTCTTTAATCATTAAACCAAACTGCAGCGTTTTTCCTTAATCATACGCGCGCAATCATCTTTAGCTTCACTTAGCATTTCCGATTTCAGTCACTGGTACATTTGAGAGAGACGTAAATTTTCTTACTGATTTTTTTTGATTATTCTAAGTGCCCAACCTTCAGTACTATATTCTAAGTCATTTAATATATGTATGGACCTTGTCTGCAGTATGGGTTTGTGCGAGACATTATTTATAATTATTTATAATGGACAATGAGTAAGTTGTGGTAAAGTCCAAAGTGTATATTGTTTTTTCATTTGACAGATCATTGGCATTCTTGGAGTTGACACGCTAAAGGTTGCGCTGCAGGACGCTATTAGTTACCTGGTTGGATCATATAGTTCCTTGAGTACCCCATTAATATTATTTTTAAATTGAGTTTTTTTCAATAGAGTTCAAATTTTGATCATTAATATTGGGAGTAATTTTGGTCCTAACGCTTTATTTTCTCAGGAGAAATTTTAATTTTACTGGGTTTCTGTTAATATTGGCACTAATTTCTTTTACTTTTTCGTTTGTGGTCCCCAATCTCAATAGAATTCAAATTTCATGTTGTATTTTGTTATCCTCTTGAGGATTGCGTATCCCCATTAATATTTCTTTTAAAATTGAGTCACCGTACCTTTCTTCATAGCGTTGGTTTGAGGAACTTTGTGTCATGTTTGCATTTCCTTTCTATTTGTCCATATACTCTGCCATCCTTGTTCGACAAGTACTTGCGAAGTGTCCGACCTTTTGACAGTAGTTGCATACAGGTCTGTTGTTCCAACGTCGTTAGTTAAATGGAGTTTCAATTGATTGTTCACGATGATCATTTCTCTGAAAATTTTTAAAATTATTTTGGTTTCTTGAGTATCCGTTTGAATTGTACTTCCAGCCATTGCGAGGTTGTTCTCTGTTTGGATTTGTATGATTTAAAGATTGAAACTTACCTGTTGTATCATGTAACTTGATTGAAGTTGTTGCATAGCATTGTGTTCTGGACAGGCCTGAGGCATAGGAGCAGTTCCACTCACACCTGGTAACATTATTTCAACTTCCCAAGCATCCAGCACAATTGTTCAAAGCTTCTGCCAGTTTACGTGAAATTCAAAAGCCTCGTGTAGAATGAGATGCTGGGTTTAAGTTGTTCGAGTAATAGCTCGCATAATCGTTTCATTGCCGGTCCTTCGTAGTCTGTTGCTGTAGCTAATGCTATTGGTCGAAATCGTGAAAGAAAATCTTTGACTGTTTCATTCTCATGTTGTTTATGGAATGAGAGAGCTTGAGTACATGTCTTTGAGGTGAATACAATTCCTATAGCCTTTATTGCTTCTTAACATGTTGTTAGATCTGCGGGATTAATTTTCTCTAAAATTTGTTTAGGAGTGTCCTCTAGGAAAAGCGAAAGTCGATTAAGCTTATCTTCTGAAAGTTTTGCCACAAATACTTTAATTCGTTTAAAAAATTTTTTTCCCATTTGTCAAACGTTACCAAATTGTCTTCATAATAAATTTCCAAAGGTGGTATTCCTTCGTGATGTAGCATGTTAACTGTGTTCTGAAATTTGATCTTTGTGGTCATTATTTGAGCTATTATTAATAGATTTTCCCCAGAGAAGGGTTTCCTTCGAAATGATTTATTTATAGAAGACAGGGACCTTTACTTTTCTTCATTTCGGGACTCAATTGTCCGCACAACTTTCTATTTGTGCTCCCAGGGTAGCAAATCCGTTATTTACTTCATATGCGAGTTTGCTTACATTTGTGGAATTTTGATTAACTTTGCGATTTATCACTCTGAGAGAGCTATTAAGCCCTTCTTCCAACCTAATTGTATCACTATGTTCTTTCTCTAAGTCTGCCATTTTAGCTTGGTTACTCGGTATCTTCCCTGACATTAATAGCTTATCTACTACATTGATAGAAATATCTTCAGCCGGAGCTGAGGAAATTGTTTGGTTATTTGATGCCAAAGCACTAAAATGGTTATCTTGTGCCGAGGCACTTGCTATATTAGAGGCTGTAATGAGTTCATAAACTCTTAGGAAATAAAGTAGTTTTGTTTATTTTCAATAATATAATAATTATAAGACGATTTGGGAGAGGAGATAGTGCATTGTTTATTGCTTTACCATTAATGGACTTTCCTTATTAGACTCTTCTTCAACTTTCCTATTCCATTTTTCATTGTAATGTTTGGGAATATTTTCTACTATTCTAATGGCTTAAAAGCTTTATCATCTTTCCGATCGCCACTTTTCTTTCACAAGAAAAGTGTTTTTTTTTTATTCGTTACACTTTCACTTTACTACAAGTATGGGAAATATAATTGTCAGGATTAGCTTTAACTTTGACCTTTGACTTTGAGAGGGTTTATTGGTTAAATAAATTTAGTTTAAATTTTTAATAAATTTAAAACATTTTTGGTATATATTTTTTTTAGTAAGTGGACTAAAATTTTAACCTTGGGCTTTAAAAAAAGTTAAAAAAACTTAAAAAAACACACTTCTGATACTTTATAATAACCCCTTCTGGAATGTGGGATAAATTCGTGGAAATATAGTAAATATAAAAATGAAATTTTTGAACGTTGGAAAATTCACGAAACATAAATGAAATTTATAAATAAATGAAATTTTTAAACGTTAGAATATATTCAAAATATATTTTTTTTTAAATTCATGAAACAAAGAGTATTAAAAATTTTGAAAATTTAAAAATTAAAAAATTTTAAAATTAAAAAATGTATTAAAAATTTCTCAATATGTATTCCTTTTAAAATTAGTAAGTGCCCCCTTTTTTGATTTTGTATTTAATAAAACAATGCGCGATCAAAAAAAAAAATTAGAAATTAAATAGAAAAGAATAAGGTAATCGAATCAGAATTATAAAAATCAGCCCCTTTTTAAATTCCGTGTTTTTTTAGAGAAAGGAAGGTACACACCCGGAGTGTGCCAAAACAGATATTGAAAGTGAAACGCGAAAGGCAAAATTAAAATATAAAAGTGAAATGCGAAACGCGAAACGCGAAAGTAAATTTAAAACGACACACGAAACGCGAAAGTCCAGAAAGGCGAAAATCCTCAAAGGCGAAATTGACAGCCCTGGTATTTATTTCTGGGAAAAAAAATTCCTAAAAACTAATTCATTTCTCGAAAAATTTTCAAAATTTGATTTTTTTTTTTGGTCGAATAGTCAATATTTATTTTTAACATAGAAGTCAACAAAAATCCTGTAATAAATAAAACAATACCAAAAAAAATTTTTGTTGGGACCTTGTCCTTAAATATGAAAATTAATTTTGTAAGGTACTAATATGGAGAGATTTCTTTGAAAAACTCGAAAAGGGAACAACAAAAAAAAATATTCTTGGAATCGGAAAACAAAATAAACGGTATTTTGAATTCTGAGTTTGTGAAATCTGAGAAAGAAAAGTGAATGTTTTATTCTAAAAAAAATCAGCTTCAAAGTCAAAAATTTATTTTTCTTTCTAATTGATTTTTAGTTTCTTTTTATTTTTAAATTATTAAAAAAAAATTACGCTTAAAGCAGAGTAGAAGCATTGTCGTTTAAAATCATTATTTGAGGTAGTAGTCAAAATTTTTTGTTGTATTGTAATAGACGTACGAACGAATCACAAAACTCAGAAGTTAAAGAAAAAAAATTAGAATTTTGAAAAATCAGAATTTTGAAAAATCAGTTTTTGAAAAATCAGTTTGAAAATCAGAATTTGAAAAATCATAGTTTGAAAAATCAGAATTTGAAAATCAGAATTTGTAACCATCAGTTTGAAAAATTAGAATTTGAAACTAAGCATTAAAAAAAATCGTAGTTTGAAAAATCAGAATTTGTAAAAATCAGAATTTTAATTTAAAAGGGACTAGAATTTTTAAAATCAGAACTTGAAAATATTTTTCCCAAAAATACAGTTTTTCTAAGTATGATCTAAAGATATTTTCAAAACAAATTGCATATGAGAAAAAAAAAGTTCGTTTGAAAATGCGAAATCAGTTTTTGAAATCAGAATTTTTTGGAATGTTAATTTTTAATTTATAAAACCCAATTGTAGAGATAATTTGATTAATCAATTGAAAAATTCATTTGTTGTTTTTTTTATTATTTTTTTTTGAAAGTGTTGAATAATTTATATTTTCATATAGTTTATTTAGGTTATTTAAGGCCAAAGCCCTGATTTTTTAGGACTGTTTTCTTTAGCCTAGAATTTTCTTTAGACTAGAATTTTTCTTTAGAATTTATTTTGATGAATTAAGTAATTGATGATGTATTTGTAGTTTTGATCAATTTATTGATTAATTTATATATAATTTGCATTTTATTTATTTAAGGCCGAATTATATTTTATTTATTTAAGGCCGAAGCCCTCAATCCTCCACCCGCCGCCTCCCGGACCAGTCAGCGCGCATTGAGCTGGTCCGGGGGAAGCACGCGAGATAGACCGTCATGCGTTCAGCTTTCGCTGAACCATCCGGTGCTACCAGTAAATTATTAATTAGAGGGGCCAGCCCTAATTAAGAGAGATGTTGATTATGCGTGCGAAGAATAGAATTGAATAGAATAGAATAGAATAGAATAGAATAGAATAGAATAGAATAGAATAGAATAGAATAGAATAGAATAGAATACCCAGAGGTAGTGCAAGCGAGCGGGGTGAATGATTATTGGTTAACCACTTGGTCAGGCTTATAGCCGACCGAACACTAGGCCATTGATTAATGAAGAACTAAGTTGGAATGATCGTCAACTAAGCTGCTTTTCCTTATTTCCCTTTAGCTTAAATGCACCTTCTCTCTAGGCGGGGTTTCTATCACTTTCCCAAGAATTACACCTTTAAGCTTTTCATAGTTTTCAATAGTTTCTCAAGGATTACACCTTTGATCCTTACAATTGTTACTAATTTAAAAATTAAAATTAATTTATTTTAAATTTCAGCATGTTTTTTATCACAAGATTTTTATATATTTTAAATATTATTGGGCAAATCCGAATAATGAATCATTTTCTAGGACAAAATAGTTAATTAATTTTAAGATTAAATTAAATTAATTCAATATTTCCACAGCTCTGTTTTGGGGGGCTCACATATTATCTGATGTGGTTAGTGGAAGAGATTGGGAATTAAGTGGGAATTTCCCTAGAGTTGCTTTATGCGATTTTACTGTGAGTGAAAAAAATTTAATTTTTAAATTAAAGTAAAATTGAAAAATAATTAAAAAATAGTCGATTATGAGGGCTAATTATTAAAAAATTTCGTAGACCCATAATATCTGTCAAACTGTTCCTATATATATCTATCAAAAATTGTGCAGACATACTCAATGATGATACTATCAATTCTATAAATCTAAGAATTCTTAGTTGATCAATAAATTAATTATGACTAAAAATCATGTCGCTTTTTGTACCAGAATTTCTGAAATATTAAACCTAAAATTCTGAAATTTTTACAAAGTTATTTGATACTATGGATCATTTTTATGCAAAATTTTATGGTTCTGGGGCTAAAATTGAATTTTATACAAGCCCAGAACTGACCGTTACTTTTTTCAAGGTTAACGATATATGGCCCAAGAAATGTCTATAACTTTCTCCAAAATTTTGGTACCTTTCAATTCAACTTAAATAGACCTTTCAAATGATATATAAATCTTTTATCCTTTCTTAAAAATTTTTTTAGATAAGAACACTTTCAAATATTCAACGTTATTCTATCCAGTGTGTTTTAATGTTAAATATGGTTAAAATTAAAAAATAAAATTTAAAATTAAAAAATAAAATTAATTTTAAAGTTTAATGAGAAAATATTTTTATTTCTCTATTGTTGGTTAATTTTGGTTGGAATATTAACTACAATAGACACAATAAATTGGATATTAAATACACGTGTAGCCAGTCGAAGAATTTTTTATTTTCGCAAGTTTGTGAGGAAAAAAATAATTTAAAATTTAAATTTTAATTAAATAAGCTTCAGAAATATGGTAAATGAACTGTTTGTAAGTTCACTATAATACCCTCGGTTCTAAGCCTTGGTCAAATTGGATTTAAAATATATTTATTCAAGGTGTTATAATATTATAAATTAAAGAGTTAAAAGTTAAAAGGTAAAGTTCAATATAAGACAAAATAGGTGAAAATGTGGCGGATATATATAGTGGAAAATTAGGCAAACAAATATTGTTATTGAGATGGACAGGTCAAGAAATGGGTAAATAAATATTAATACAAAATGTGAATAATAAGAGATAAAGATTGGCCGGTAATAAATATTAGATTGGGAAAGTCGGGAATCTCTTTAATTGAGATGGCAGGTCAATTCTTATCATATATTTATATTTTTGGGAAAAGTTATTTTTTAATTTGTTTATTTGTTTTACGAATGTAGCAGTAAAGCTTATTTTTTAATTAAAATTAAAATGCCAAAATTTCTAAAAAAATAAAAAAATTTTCCCATTCTATCAAAATAAAAATTCCAGACCTGCTCACGGATACGGATAATATCCGGATACCCGCGGATATCCGCGGATACGGATGGATATGGATAGTGTTTTTAAAAAAATTGGACGGATACGGATGGATACGGATATGCTGCTTCAAATCCGCGGATATCCATCTCAAAATTCTAACCTGCGTTACAAAGAAAGTGAATTTTTTTCGCTTTCGGCCTTTCGAAATTTTAAAAATTTTCGCCTGCGGCGCTAAAAAAAATGAAGAAATCTGGCTGTTAAATAATTGAAGTTCTCAAATTTTCTCCTGCGGCGCTAGAATGAAGAACTCTGGTTTCTTCGCCTTACAGCTTAAAAATTTTCATCCACGACGCTCCTATGTGTGCCTACCCACTTAAGGTACGAAGTACAAGTCAGGCCAAATTCAGTGGGGAGTACGAGAAAAATTAGCTCGTACTCTTTTGCTGGGCAAACGAAAATTTTCAGAGGGGTATGGGAAATTCCCCCACCCACCCCCTAATTGGGAAAAAGGAAAAAATTAGGTGAGGGGATTGGGCAAAAAAGTGAATTTTTTTGGCCTAGGCCCTTCTAAAATTCTCAAAATTTTCGCCTGCGGCGCTGAAAATGAAAGATTTTATTCTTTGTCTTCCAAATTCTCAAAATTTTCGCCTGCGGCGCTAAAATTAACTGGTCAGTTAACAGAAATTTTAATTTCGGCCCGAAACCGGGAATTTACTTTTCAAAAATTCTCAAAAATTTTCAAAATTCTATTTTTTGTCAGTATGATCCCTGATAAGCAGCGTTTAGTCGGAATTCCTATCTCCGCCTTACGATTTTCGACCTCCGATATTCGTAAGCAAGGTTAGTTATGCTGCATCCAGTTATTACCTTGTTATCTACCCGTTACTCGAATTTAAATAAATTTGACCATTTTGAAAATTCTAGCAAGGCTGACCATTTTGAGAAAAAACGGATATATCCGCGGATATCCGCGGATGGATATGCCTAAAAAGTTGGACGGATACAAACGGATACGGATATTGACCTCACGGATATATCCGGATACGGATAGCAAAATCCGTGTCCATGAGCAGGTCTGAAAAATTCTATCAAATAAAATAGAATTTTCTATCAAAACAAAAAATTTTCCCCAAAAATAGAATTTCTTCAAAGATTCATCCCTTCTGTCGCCGTAGAAGAACGTTACATATTTCTCGAGTTTAGTAACAAAATGATTCGAGCTGATGGAACAATGCTTTTACGGATGCTTAGTGCAAATGGAGGGGTATACTTTAAAAATAAATAAAAATTCAAAAAAATTTTTTCGAAAGTTTTTTTTGAAATTTTTCTCAATAGAGTAAATAAAAAAATAATTTTATTTAGGAACTATTCACCCAGGAAGTGTTAAACATTCTCTGGCTAAATTATAGAAAACACGTTCAATTACGTCAAGTAATGTCTTATAAGGGAGAAAATGTTTCTTTAAATAGTTTTGGAAGTTTTGATAGTATTCAAACAAACAGTAATAAATTAAATGTTTTGGAAAAACATAGGAGAAATAAATGTTTAACAAACAAAAACAACAATGAACAAACATCCTCTATGTTTGTAGAAAGACATGAGAGTAACGAAGAAATATTAAATGAAACAGTAAATGTTGAACTTGAAAATAAAGAAAAAGAATAGAGCGAGATAAACATTAAAAGAAGAACAAAGAAACATTTAAGAATAATTCAGCATGTTTTAATCCCGCCTGTTTTAATTATTTTAATTTTAAAAATAATTCCGCCTGTTTTTATTAAAACCAACTATTTCCGCCTGTTTATTTATCGTGTTTTTGTCAAAAAATTCCGCCTATTTTTATTATATTTTTATTTCAAAAATAATTCCGCCTATTTTCCGTTTACGAAAGACAGCCTTCTTTTTTTGAATGTAAGGAAAGTGTATGGAAATGTCGAGGGAAGAGTCTATCAGTTTTGTAATATCCGGATCCGTCGACCTTTATAAAAATATTTTGAAATAATTTGGCAATTTTAAGTGAATTAAATTTTGTTTAATAAACACTGATTGATTGCTCTATTAAAAAATATAATTTTGTCTATCCTTTTTGCCCTTTCCTTTATTTACCTTCTCTAATTTTTCAAAATTATTTTTCATAATTTTTTATAATTTCATAATCTTCATAATTATTTTTCATAAAGCCCTTAAATATATTAAAGTTAAAACAGGCGGAATTATTTACGCAACAAACAAAAAAACATTTTAAATTCCGCCTGTTTTGATTTTATTTTAATTTTAAAAATAATTTAAATAAAATTTTTAGATAAATTTAAACAGGCGGAATTTTATTTTTAAATAATGCTGGAAAAATTAATTAAATTATTAATTATTTTCTGTGTTTGTGGATGCCTTTGTGATGAAATTAAAGAAAGTATAATTTTAATTTAAAAAAAATAAAGATTAATTTTAAATATTTCTTTAAAGAAATTCTCATCAAATTAAATACCCAAATAGAAATACAGGAAGAATTTATTTCAAATTTTAAAATTCTTGCTTATGACTTTTTTGATGAAAGGAAAATTACCCAAGAAAAATTAGAATTATATTCTCAACTGTTCCCAGTAGAGGCTTTTATTATTTTAAATAAAATAAATAAAGACCCAGAAAATTTAAGACAAAAAATAATTATTGGATGTTGGGAGGTTTTAATTAAACAATCTAAACAATTTATTAATTTATTAAAATGGGGAAGTGTTGAGGAATTGGAAAATATTGCTGGAAGTAGTAATAATAACAAGCATCCTAAACCTTTATATAATTTGAATATTTTATTTAGTTAATTTTAATTTTAATAATTATTTTTTTAATATTAAAATTTCACGGAAGAGAGGACAAGCTTCACAGAAAAATTCGAAAAAAAGTTTAAAAAATTTAGAAAAAATTAATTTATATATCATTCGAAAGGGCTATTCAAGCGGAACCTAAAAATACCAAAAATTATGAATTTGGACCGTTTCTGATAAAGTTATGGCCATTTAAGTGAGGGTGGTTTATAGATAACTAGGGAAAGAGTAAATAAATTGCGAAATAAACAGGCGGAATTAATTTTAATTTTTTTTCAAAAAGATCTAAAACATTTTGAAGAATGGTACACATTCGCAATTGGTTGGGAACTTGTAAACAGCTATCTATTTGACAAAACAAATTTTTATCAAGCTAAAATATTTGGAGAAAAAGGACAAATTAATATAAATAATAAAAATAATCCCCTTTTTATTAGAAATTATTTTTCAAATTTTTTAGAAAGAAGAAGGGAAGTTTTTAAACATTTAATAAATGATAGAGAAAAAATTTTGCTTAAAGATGAGTCTGATATTGATAAATTAAAGGAACTTGAAAATATTAAAATTTATATTTACAAAGTTTTTATAAAGGCATATTTGTTAAAAGAACTATTTAATTATGTTTCGGAAACTTTGTATGGGGAAAGTTTTAAATATCTATTTAAAGTAAGTTTTTAATAATAAATAAACTTGAAAATAGTAGAGAAGAAAATACTATTTAATAATTAAACTTGCAAATAAAAACCGGAAAACAGGCGGATTTTTAAAAACATCAAAACAAGCGGAATTATTTCTAACATCCTAATACTATAAAATGTTTTGTTTAAGTTACAAGAACAAAAAGCAAATATTCTTCAAACAATGTTTTCCTTACAACATATAGCATACAAAACAAAACAACTTTTAAACTATCCAAAAACAAGTTTGAAAAGAAAAAGAGACAACAAAAACATTTTAGAAAAACATTTTCATTCAAACATTATTCCAAAACAAGTTTTATTTTCTGAACTTTTAGCCTTTTATATGAACTTGTGTGAAACTTGGATATACAAAGAAGTTGCTAAAAACAAGAGAAAAACAAATGTTAAAAGGGAAGATTGTTTGTTTGAAAAAGTTAAGAAAAAAACATTTTTAAAAACATATGTAAAATTGTTGGAAGTATCAGTTGAAAGAAGTTTGTTAATTATTGTTGGGGAAGCGCTTCAATTGGATAAAATATTGGAATGAAGGTGAAAATTAATTTAAAAATTTTATTTTTTTATTATTTCTCAAAAACGTAAAATAAAGACATATTTATTTATTTTTCTCTTTATTTTCAGTTATTTTTGTTGGAACGTAAAAATAAATGTTTTTAAAGCTTATAGGAAGAACAAACAAAAAAAAAGAATAAAATAAGCACAAACACAAAACAAACAAATGAAAAAATCATTTTTAATATTATAGTATACATATATAAAAATGTACATGTATATCTTTATATTTAAGTAATATTTATCTTTTTTGTTTCTAATTATTCACACACATTTTCTTGGTGAAGTTAGCTACTAGTTTGCAGGAGGGGGGGGGGGCGGAGGAGTACCTTTGTAATACCCCCGATCCTTATTCACTTCGAGGGTTTATACAAAATCGAGATTTTATTTTGTAATTCGGATATGAACAGCTCTTATTGTTAGAGGCTCTAACGAGCTGATATGGATATTGTAAAGCTAAAATATACTTTCTCAGAACATGTTTTGGTTGTTCCTCTCATTCACATTCTTCCATTTTCTTCTCAATTTTTAGAATTATTCTCAATATTTTTAAAAAATAAAATAAATTTGAAAAGACAATTTTAGTACCATCAACACAAAAATAAAAACTTCGAGTCATAAACTTAAATTGGCTTTCCAACCATCAAGAATCTATGTTCCCAACGCTTTCTTTAACTAAATTTATTTTTAAAAATTAATCTCTTCCCAATTAAATCCCCACCCATTTCCGCAACATTTCCCCTTCCAAATTAACCAAATATTTAAATATAACTACTAATTTATCACCGCTGACCCTATTTAAAGAAAATCACGAGAATTGTATATTTGCAATTAAAAAACGGCCAGAAAATTTAGAAAAATGACACGTGAAGTAACAAAAAATAAAAAATGGTGCGGTTAAAATAAATAAAATTATTAACATTTTTATTAATATATGACTTTTAATTGTATGTTGTAAAATAATTATTATAAGGGTGAGGAAGGATCGAGAAAATATATTTTGTAAAAATTATCAGCAATTTTTACTTTCTTTTTTTAAGATGATAATTTTTGTAAATTTATTTTACTTTTATTTTCTTTAATTAATTAATTTAATTAATATTTTAATTATTTTTTAAAAGAAAAATTTTTATTTAAAAATACATATCTGTTAAAAGAATGTTTATAAGAGCGAGCCTTGGAGATTTGATGCCCTACAAAATTTTAATTAGACCTTATGAATTTTTAAAATTTGTTTTAAATCTTTCGATGGAGAATTAAATTTACTATTAAATTATTTTGCTTATATTTTTTATCAAAAAAGTTACGATCAAAAAACAACCAAAAAAGCTCCTTTTTCTGAATGAAACATCCGTTTTCCAATCATAACTTTTTTTATTAGTTTCATAAAATTTAGTTTCCTCTCTATTTTTGTAACAAACTCAAACTCAATTCTTAACTCAATTTTAATCTATCGAATGATATCAATTTCCTATCAAAAAATAAATTCAATGAAAAGTTGAAGCGTTGGCAACAATGCGTGTCCGGGTCAAAACACACAAGACAAAATACAAAATAAATTTTAATAAAAAGAGAGTAGAAATAATTTTTAAAATAATTATTATTTATACATCCTTTCCACATATTTAAAAAATATTTTTTTAATTCTGAAATTGTTTATATTTTTCTTATTTTAATTTAAAGTGTCGTAGTCGTTCCACATATTTAATACAAATATTAATTTTGAATAAAAATATTTATTGAAAATTTTTTTTAATTTTTAAAATTCTCAACTCAATTTTAATTTTATTTTAAATATATTTAAATTTTCCATATTTTATTTCAAAATTTATTAAAAAAAATTTTTTTCTTTAAATATTTTGTATTTACTATTAAAGATAAGTAAATACAACCACGAACCAGTCATCAAAAATAATGATCATTTTTATGATTATTATTTTTTCTTTTTCAGTTTTATTTTTTCTCTCTATTCTAAAAAGACGTACATTTGGCAATATATAAAAACTTTTCTGTAGAAAATTGTTTTAAACAAATATTTGAACAAAAATATTTTAACTGTAAACAGTATATAGTAGTGAAGTGTTGAGTATTGGGGTGCGGCAACACTCATAACTTTTGAACAGAAAAAGATTTTGAAACAAAATAAACTTTGTCTGATAGAGAATTGAATTCTCTATAAGACTAAATCAAAAACAAAAAAATTTATTTCGAGGAAAAATTTTTAGATCGAAAGGCGGCAAAAATGCCTATAAAACAAGTTTTTCTCTTATAACTCTTTTATCTCTTTTGATTTAAATTTTAAGATATACTGTCGTTTATTGTATTTTTAATTCTCTATCGAAAGATATAAAAATTATTTTTAACAGTTTCTGATATTAAAAGTTATAGGAGTAGGCGCGCTCCCCCACCACTAATACATACTCTAAGTTACCCGGAATACCCAGCTTAAAAACTGTCCAAAACTTTAAAGTGAATCATCTCAAATATTTTTTTTCTTAAAAATGGAAGAAAAAAAGCTGCTTTTAACAAAAGAAAAAAATTTGGGGGAATAAATATGAATGAAATTTATTTGTTTGATTTTCGCTAACATAAATAAATAAAATATTTTCTCTTATTTTAATGCTTTCCTTTCTTCAATAAATATTCAAAAAATTATTTAAATATTTCTTTAGATAATAGAAAAATTTGTTTAAAAATTTACTTCGCTGTCAGTTCTTGACTTTTTCCTAATATGCACCCCACCACCAAAAACAAGTCTTAAAAAAGGTGGAGGCTAAAACAAAGTGTTCATATAGGAAAAATGTTAAGGATGGCTGGCGTTGTTTAAATTAATTTTAAAAACAAATTAAAAATAACCTGAAAACAGGCGGAATTAAAACAAGTTGTGCAATGTTTTATTCAAAAATAAATTAAAAACACACGGAATTTTTAAAATATGTACAACTAATTTTAATTCCGCCTGTTTATAAATTTATTTTTATATTAATTCCGCCTTCTCGTGGTTTGTTTTCCAGTGCTTGAAATTTTTAAAAATTAATTTGTAAAAATTAAATTAATCAGAAAAAATAAAAAAAATAATTTTAATAATTAAATTTCCAATTCAAGCAATTCCCCAACAATCAGCAACAAATTCCTTTCTACAGTAACTTCCAAATTATAAACACTCATTTTCCGATTTGTTCTCTTCTTAACATTCTCAAGCTTGCAATCCTCCATTTTTACATTTGTTTTGCGGAGATGAGGACGTTTTTGTTTCCCATAAAGCCATTGTGAACATAAATTTATATAAAAGTTTTTTAATTCAGAAATAATTAAATGGGAAGGATTATTTATTTGAACATTTAAATTTGCTTCAAAACTTGTTTTTGTTTTCTGACGTTTGTTTGGTTTGTTTAAAGCTTGTTTTGCTTGATTTGCAACATGTTGGAGGGAAAACAAAAGAACTAATGTTTTGGACGCTTCTTTTCTTTGCTGAAATGTTTTTAAATGTTTTAAATTCCGCCTGTTTGGAATAAATTAACAATCATAAAAACAGGCTGAATTAATTAAGTAAAAACAGAAGAATTAAAAATTAAAATTCCGCCTGTTTTTATATTTGTTAATTTATTTATATTTAAACGACTATTAGTGATCGGCGCCGGAGCGGATCCGCCTGATTCCGGATTCCAAATCCGAGGTTTTCCAGAATCCTCCGGATCCGGTCCGGCTAAATTTTTGTACCGGATTTGGGAACTGGATTTATTAATCAACATAAAAATTAATAAAAAATACTATTGAAAAATCCGGGAAAACCCCGGATCCTGTTCAGAATTAGGTAATTTCTGCCGGACTTCTGAAATTATTTTTTAGGATTATTTCGGAAAAATCAGGCAGGATTCGTTCTGGCATGAATGTGAAATCAAAAATCTGGTCTCTGGACCCGGAAAAATTATTTTGTAAGTCATTAACAACTACCTTCAATAAATATTTCATTCCATAGGGATTCAAAGCATACAAAATACTCCAAATAAAATCAAACATTTTCATTAAATTATAAGCTTTAATATATATTTTGTATAAATAAATTCGAGTATTTTCAAATTTTTCCAATTCCTTCTCTGTACATTTAATTTTTAAATGTCTATAATAATTTATACATTTATCCTCCTCTTCAACCAATTTTTGCAAATGTTCATTTCTTTCTTTCGAAAATTTTCTAAAATAATTTCCAAATTTAATTGTTGTATTAAAATCCAAAATATTAGCATCAGAAAAATTTTCTGTTCCCTCAGTTGCCCATTTTATTGTTGTTGAATACCAAGTTTCAAATTGGTCGATATCTTAATTTAAATAATATATAATTTAATTCCGCATGTTTTTGGAATGTTTTATTTAAATTTTCTGTTTTTAAACAGGCGGAATATTAATTCTTATTTAATAATGTCGCCTTTTTTATGGCTATTATTTATTAAAAACAGGCGGAATTAATAGAATAACTACATATGATGAAATAATTATAATTATTTCTGCTGTTTAGCAAAATAAAAACAGGCGGAATATTATAAAAATCAACTTTACTCTTCAATACCAACAAACTTCTAATTTGTATACCCCTTAGGTTCAAATTATCAAAATATTACCAAAAACTTCAGAAAAATTATAAGGAGGTTCAGGATGCTTGTTATCACTACTTCCAGCAATATTTTCCAATTCCTCAACAATTCCCCATTTTAACAAATTAATAAATTGTTTAGATTGTTTCATTAAAACCTCCCAACATCCAATAATTATTTTTTGTTTTTCCCCAGCCAATTTTTCATTTTGATTAGATAATTTTAAAAATACAAAAAAAGGAAAGAGATGATTATCTTCAATTATTTCCAATTTATTTCCACTAAGAAAGTCTTCCAATGTTTGGATATTTGAAATAAATTGGGTTTGAATTTCTATTTGTGTGTTTATTTTGGTTAAAAGTGCTGCAAATTTAAGGGGGCATGAGTTATATTAGGGAATATATAGGGATTTTAGAGGGAAGGGAGAGGGGGATAGAGAAAGATTTCTAATGTTTTAAGTGATAATTAAAATTATTTCCCTTAAATTATTTTTCTCGTTTCGTTGTTGCCCTTCAAGGTAAATAGAAAAACTTCGCCCATCTGCTCCAAATCCCCCTAATATCCTTCAAAATCTCTGAGTAGACATAAACATAAAGGGTATGCCGAAATTGACTACCAAAAATTTTTCTGTATTAATCTGAAAAAAGCTATAGCCATTAGTTAACACACAATAAATGTCTAGCTTTTAAAACTTCGAAACAATGCCGATTTTTATCAAAAACAAAACGACTTAATTGCCGTTATTAAAAAATTAAAAAAATATTACATACAATTACGTATTTCTTCGTTGTCTTGACAAAAAATAAAATTAATTTGAATAATTAAAATTAATAAAATAAACATTTTAAAAATTTAATTTTCTTAAAAGTTAAAAAAAACAAATTGGGACTTAAAAATTAATTTTTAAGCAACTTTCAGATAAAAAACAAAATAGTGGTTAAGACAAAAGAAATTACCTAGTCTTGTTGTTTACTACCAGTTATTAACTGATAATACCCTCTCAGACCCCCTTGTTTCGACTCTGATTTATTAACTAAAGTAGTTCACATTCGGTGTCTGGTTTGGATTAATTAATCGTGAATTCTCGAATATAGGTAATTTAAAATCCGAAAACTTTTGTGGACATTTAATCCCAAATTTTTAAAAAATATTTTTAAAATAAATTAATGAATAAAAGGAATAAAAGTTTATTATTTAAAAATAAAAAAAGAAGGAAGTATTTGACTGAGAAAATTACTTATATTATTTTAATTTTAAATATTTTTCTCATTATTTCCGTTAAATTTGCACTTTAAAATATTTTAAAATAAGTGTGGGAATTAAAGTGCTTTTTAATTACAAAATAATTTTTTAAACAAAAGTGCAATTAATTTAAAAAAAAATTAAATTACGAAAACAGACGGCTACATATTTTTATTCTAAATTTAATAAATAAAAATAATTTTATGAAGGGGATTTTTAGATAACTCGAAAACTTGTACAGCGACTAGAAAATATAAGGTATTTCAACAAGGACTTAAAGACAGCTAAACCTCGCTTTCATAGACGTGTTTGTTAAGTCTGGTTTCACAACTTTTCTTCGGACAGGGTTTCGGAAACCCCCATGCTCGTTATAGAGAGAGAGGAGTATTAAGTTTAACTTAGGATAAACACATACATATATAAGGATTTTCGAAAGTCTCAAGATCCCTAAAATTCAGGGACGGAAATGGATCTTTTGTAAAAATTAAAATGAGGGGTACTTACTTAAAGCTTTTGCCTTAGCGCCTGTACAATTTTCCTTTAGTCTTTTTAAATATTCAAGTGAAAACATTCTTAGAATGGGGACTAAAAAACTACATATTTTCGAAAAAAATTAAAAGTGTTAAAATTAAATAATCCATTTAAAATATTTTTATAATCCATTAAAATGCTTTTTTTCTTTAAATCTACAACGTATCATTTCTATAAAACGAAGATTTTTATTAAAAATTTAAAAAAAATCTGAAAATCCCTTTAGTTTATATTTGGGGTGTTATCTGCGGGGATTGAAAAGCAAAAACGAGTACCGTGTATTCTCCTACAATTACCCTTTCACTAATAATTACCCCCTCACTCAATTAATTACTTCGTATAGCAAAAAGTTAAAATAATAATTACCTGGGGTAATTATTTGAGTATATACGGTAATCGGTAAACCGAAAAATAAAGGGAAAGAGGAAAAGGGCAATTCCGGTGAGAGTGATGAAATATGGCCGACGTTCCCGTTTGCCTCGGGTAAAGAGGGATGGGTAACAAATAATAGAGTAAATTTTTCTCTCTAGTACACCAAAAGCGCCCTGAAGTGCTTGGTATGTTTTATTCTGTGGCCCGGCACAGGCACTCCGCCAAAGACGGCTTCGAAGCTAGCCACCGAAGCCACATCCCCAGCATTTTAATCCAATTAAAATAAAAATTATAACTAGCCTCAGTTCTTTAACTTTACTCAACATTAACACCTTCCTCCTTAACTTCAACATGTTTAACTTCAAATTTACGGCGACAATTTGGGCAATCTTTTTTACCTTTTCCCCAATGCTGAGCAATGCATTCTAAATGAAATTTGTCTTCACAAGTCTTTAACTGAACAATTTGTTTTGACTGATCGTCAGCTTGTGATAATTCCTCATTAGAGTCTTGCTTACATATTGTGCAATGAAAGTCTTGAACATTTTCACGGGTTTTGGTGATAAATTGATTAAATGGAGAATCGGGTGATAAATACTTTAATTGTTAAAATTGAGTAAACTTAAAAGGTAAGGCTAAAAGAAATATTCCTCTATATACTAGGCAAGCTTAAAGGTCATAGGTAGAGAGCGGATTGGGAGCGATATCTTAAAAAATATCGAGATATTTGTCCGAGATCTCGTCTCAGTTGATCTCTAGTTTTAATATTTTAAACATTTTCATAAGCAGTGCTGTCTGCAATTTTCAGGGGTTGTGTAAATTGTTTGTACACTTGAGAAATTAATTGAGGACAGCCATGCATATTTACTCCAGTTAAAGTATGTAAGTCTTAAGTGCCTACCACTACCTACCTTAGGAATTACAAATGGGGCAGAGTTCGGATATGGTTCCTATAAGTCAAAATATCCGGAACTTTTCTATTCAAACATCAGTCGGATATCCGGGGCTTTCCTTATCAACTTTGCGAGCTGTTGGTTTGATTATTTAAAAAAAGAATCTTCACTTACATGATTTTTCCATGTTATCTCATTAACAACGGCACGTATCTCTTCAGGCATGTCTAATCCCTTTTCTTGTTCTACATCAGCTTCTGGTAAAGCAAGAGGAGAAGCAACATTATGAGGCGATGTTTTGTGATCAGAAGAGTGAGGAGGACTTGGAAGAGGTTTAAGAGAAGTTGGAGGATGAGGAGAGTGAGGAGGACTTGGAAGAGGTTTAGGAGAAGTTGAAGAATGAGAAGAGTGAGGAGGACTTGGAAGAGGTTTAGGAGAAGTTGGAGGATGAGAAGAGTGGGAGGAAGAACTTTGAGGATGAGTAGAAGGAATCGAATGAGGAGAAGAGGAAGCTGGAGAAGCAAGATCAACAGGCCTATTTTCAATAAAAGAATCCTTAACTCGCTCCTTTTGAGATTTTGACATTTCGTCAACCAATTTCAAACAATCATGTTGATTAAAAAGTTCGAAAGCTTCATTTACTGTACTTTTCAAATTTACTTCTTCCTGAAAATTCAATGTTAAATTTTTAAAATTAGTTGATTGTTCTGTAAAGTAAATCTCGTGTTCTCTTCAGCTTACTCTCCTGTTCCATTCAGTCTAAATGTTCCTTCAGTCTGTTCCTTCAAGTAGACCTTCAGTCTACTTTTTAATGTTCCTTTCAGCCTACTTTTTAATGTACCCTTCAGCCTATCTAACTTCTATCAATCAGCCCCATCTAACCATTACAATAAAAATTTTTTAATACCTGTACAAGTGATCGTTTCGCAGCATCCCTCCATACATTTTTTAGTTGCACATTTGTAATTTCACCGAATACTGAACTCGCACCTTTATTTTTGCCCAAACCTTTAAACATGCTATCCCAACCAATTTTTCTTTTTGTTCCAGATTTTGGGGGACTTAAACTTTTTTCCTTTTCAGCTTTTTCCTCTTCTTTAGGACTTGTTTCATGTTTAGGACTTGTTTCATGTTGTTTAGAAGATCCATCTCCATTTCCTCCATTCACATAAATTATCAAAAATGATAAAATTATGAAGGAAAGAAGAAAATTTTTGTGAAGAAATGATTGAAACATTCCTTCTAAAATTTAATTTAAAATTAAAGATTGAAAGAATATATGTAAAGAGGAATAGACAATAGAACCATACCAGGGCGCAAAGTTATATGTAGTCCGGCAGTACGTTGGGCTCGCGCTAAGGGGAGTATACTTGCTTACAACCTTGCTAATTCTCTACTAAAAGAATGTTCACCAACCCATGCCAATTGACAAGCTTCAGCACGCTTGGGAAACCTGTGGCTTAAAATTTAAGATTTTCTCGTACTCTTACTTTGTACTTTCCTACATCGTAACAAGTGAAATTCATTAAGAGGACAAGTTACGAGCCGGAAGCTTTTCATTTTCAAAGTTTAAATTCCCGTTAACAAATAAGTGTCAAAATGCTTCTAGATTAACTCCCTTTCCTAGAAGTTTAAAACAGTTGGGTAGATTGTATTTTACACAAAAAGAGGTACTGAAATTGATAAATGCTCTTTTTAAACAGAAATATTTTTTATTATTTAATTCAAACGCTCAAAAATATTTAAAATAAAATTAAAAAAATAAAACTTAAATTAAGAAAAAACAAATTTAGTGGGGGGGGGGTGAAAAGGAGAGGAGGAGGAGAAGGGAGGGAGGGATAAGAAAAGGCAAATTAAAATAAATTTAGTCAAGAAAGGGAATGAGGGAAAGATTAAGAGAAAAGGGAATTGAGAGAAGGATAAGAGGTAGAGTTAATCAATCAATGCCACATAGATCTAAAATTTTGAAATAAAGAATATCCCCCCCCTCTTCCCGAAGAGCTGTCCAATACAAAACATTTCGTGATAACAAAACTTATTGTTAGTCCCAAGATTTTAATTAAAATTTTCGGGATTTTTAGAAGGGTTTGGAGGAGGGGGGGGGGGAGGAGTGTAAACATAAAATTATAACAATTTTAAGCGACTTTTTTAGAATGCACTTTTTTAGTTGAAAAAAAAAATTTTTGATTAACGCTAAAAATAAAGTCTAATGTCTAGCCTCTTTCCCTACCCTTTTTTATTTAAATTTCATAATTTACAAAGACACCGACATTTTTAAAAAATACATGTAAAATTGATTTTATCTAAAATAATTGCACTTTATTAATAAACATGACTCATAAAATACGCCCTGAGGACGAAAATTGTAACTTATAATGAGGCGTATCATAAATAGAAGGCTATGACCTCTATTTAAGATACTCCCATTATACATAAGATACGATGTTTCTGGACCAATTCTTTTCTTCCAATTTAATAATATGAAAAAAAATTTTTTTAAATGAGGTTAGAAAGATAGGTATTTTATGGATATGCCGCTCCCTATTTTGAACAGGTCAATGAATAAATGGTTGCAAAAAATAATATTTGTTTTTTCAATGTCTAACATTTGAATATGCCACAGGAAAATTGAGGAAGTAATTAAGTCGTCTGACCATTCTGCGCATCATAAGGGAAATCTGAGACTCAAAATAGGGGAGGGGGCGGAATATCCATAAAGTACCGAAAGATATCAAAATTCCTTCTAGTTTATTGTAGAATACAAGTACCATTTACACAATTACTGTTCAGACAAGGATCTTCCCCTATAAATAAAAATTAAAAATTTTCCGAGAAAGCACTAACCATTCGTAAAGCCTGTACAGTTTCCGCCTTGACGGACTTTAGATGCACACAATGGATAGGTGTGGGAACGGTCGCAAAATAAATATCTGAATTAAAAAATAATTATTTTTGTTTTTAATTAAAATAATAGATATTAGGGAGGAGAAGGGTTGGGGAACGGGAAGACGGGGAATTAGAAGGGATAGAGGAGGCCTTAAGAAGTGTGACCCTGAGGAAAATTTTTTGTTTAGGAGGCTGCGCTCAAGGGGGAGTGGAGTGGGAGGAGACAACGTGGAGATTAACAAGGACGTGGAGATTAACGGGAGGAAGAGGGGGTGAGGGGGGGGAGTAACCTTCACAAGATAAAACAAAGACCCCCAAACTTTCCCCAAAAAATTAAATGGAGCAATCCTTTCAACCATTTAAATTTGATTAATAAAATTTGATAAATCCCCTACTTTGATCCACATTCTGTCTTGAAACTACAAGTAGGTCTATGATGAAATTTAAACATATTGTCGGTATATTCGTTCCTAAGTCCATCCCAATTTTGTAGGGGCTTAAATATTTTTAAATTTTCAAAAATTAATTGAAAATTTTAAAAATTTATTTTACAGCAAATTGTGTCATATTTGCAAATTTAAAATGTTTCTTCAACTCGCAAGCCTCAAATAATTAAAATTAATTTATTTATTAAATTTAAATTTTACAGGAATATCAGCTGGATAGTCATTAGCTCGTTGTCTCCTGTTTTGGGCTATTTCTCTCCAATATTCAAAAACCTAAAAAAAGTTTGTTTTTATTTGAAATATGGCCAAGTTATAGGGCTGAAACACTAAGAATCCCTAAGAACCTTCTATGCGTTTGGTGGTGTTATAAACCGTTGTTTTTTGTTTATTCTGGGAGAAATTATTGAAAGCTTCTAACCACTAGAGGGGAACTGGGTAATTAATGCTTAAACTAGGGAGTGTAATTACCGTATTTGCTCTATTAATCCCCCAGTCCTTTATTAATCCCCCAGGCTCTATTAATCCCCCACCCTGGAGATGGGTTGAAACAATAATCCCCCTCTTTCTACCCCACTCTAATAATCCCCCAGGCTCTATTAATCCCCCACCCTAGAGATGGGTTGAAACAATAATCCCCCTGGGGGATTACTAGAGCAAATACGGTAATCGGGAGGGGGTAGTCATTCTGCTATTTTTTGGAACAAAACAAAATCGGGTATGTTTACAAGGTGCAGGTATATCGAAGTGGAGTAGCTGTTAAATTAAATTAAAAAATTAACCAAATCAACAAAACAATGATGCATAAAAAATATAGGATCATTTGCAGGTTTGTTTGGGATAAATGTAGCCATGTCCCCGCCAATAAATAAGTGAGGGAATCCATGAGGGTACTTTTAGAAAATTAAAATAAATTTAAAAAATTAAAAGTAGAATCACTTCAAAAGCATCCCATTCAATTTTTACAGGGCATGCCCGCCTTGCCGATGTATAAGCAAGTACATTTTCCAATTTTGTTTGTGAAAGGGTCCAGTAAACACTTGAAAAGTATTTTTACTTTAAATTTTAGTCATAAAGTATTTTTCAGACCTGTGGGTAATATTGAACGTGACAGACCCCCTTTTTTCCTCCCCAAGTTTTACCCTGTATTTTTACAGAATGGTCAGACTTTTTCCTTTCTCCCTTCCCAATTGCCTTTCTACAAATCCTACAATCAATCATAAACCAGTTTTTCCTTGATTCCTTCTCAATTGCTAAAAGTTGTTCCATTTTTTTTTATAAATTGAGAACAAAATTAATACTCCTCTTACTTTTTTTGCATATACTTTCACTTGTATAAAATTAAATAATCCTTTTTGTTTGATTTCTGGCAAATATAGAAAGGCAATTGGGATGGGAGAAAGGAAAAAGTCTGACCATTCTGTAAAAATATAGGGGAAAAACTTGGGGAGGAAAAAAGGGGGTCTGTCACGTTCAATATTACCGACCTGTGTTAGACAAAATACTTTACCGGTACCGGCATAAGAAGAGTGCCGAAAATTTCAAAAATACCGTATCGTTGTAGCGCCGAACACTAGTCTATTTCAGCCTATTTAAGTGTTACTTCCTTCATACTCTATACTGATTAGTTACTGTTCCCTACAGACAACCTTACATATATGCCCTCCCCAGACTAGTTCGTATTCATTTCAAACTACCGACTATAATCTCTTCAAAATATTCCCGGCAAAACAATTCCCGCTTTTTACTTCATGTTCCTTTCGGACTATCTCTTATATTCTATTCAGACCAGAAGTGTTTCGTCGTCATTCAGGTTTCAGAAAAAATTTTCAAATTTAGATATTTAAGCTAGTCACGACAGACTTCATATTTCTTTTTATTCCTTCAGACTATTTTGAAAATTTAGGTTAACTATCTCCAAATACCTAAATGCCCAATCTCAGGCAAATTATAACAGCTTGTGCTTCTTAGTTCCGAAGAATAAACTCACTCATATTCCGTAAAGGGCCTGCCAATTTTACCAACATTACGTGTAATATAAGGATCTCCCTAAAATTCATTTTTAAATTTTTAAAAAATCAAAATCACCTCAATAGTCCTCCAAGGAGTAAATGGTCCAGTGACAACATAGCCTCTGTTATCTGTTGTTCCAATAAACTCTTTAGTAAAAAGAATGGAATCTGCAGGGTTTGGCAAACGGCCATCCAAAGTAGAGTCCCAATAGGGCAAGCCAAGTGTTGGGTTATACTTTCGAAGCAAAATCTCAAACCTTTATAAATTTTTGAAGTAAATATCTTAACTTTATTAACTTTTCAGGCTACCTCCCATGTTACCTAAGATTATTTCTGAGATCATCTACAGACTCCCCCCTATATTCCTTACAGACTATCTCAGTGTTCTTTTCGGACTGCTTCCCATTTTCCATCCAGAATACCTACCCTAATTGGAATGCATTATTACAAGTAACTATTCTCACCGTTTTGGGTTCCCCAGGGCTTTAGATAATCTATTTAAATATTATTTATCACCTTTTAAGATATTCCCTATGCCAAAGGAAAAAAGCAGGTCCATTGTGAGCTCCTCCGTTTACAAAGGCTAATCTATGTATTAAAGCTATATAATCATAATCTCCTCTCCTTTTCATATCTCTAATTGCATTAAACTTTAAGAATAATTTTTTAATGCAATTAATTTTAATGATAAAATTTACAAAAGCATTTCTTTCTTCATCCGTTAACATTCTAATTTCTTTTCGAAGTGCTTTTTGGACTTTTTGGCCATTTCTAAGGGTACAATCATTAACAGAACCATTAGTTTTGCCTAAACATAGTTTTGGGAAATTAAAAAAAAATGACAAACTTAAAAACATCATATTAAAAAATGCCAACTCTCTAAAAATGCCCAACATAAATATGACATCTTTAAAAACGACATACTCATAAAATTAAATTTCAAAACGTCAAAACTATAAATTAATTTAAATAAAGGTAATAATACCTCCATAAGGGCAAACACAGCTTTGGCTTACACACTCTAATTCCCTTCTAGATGGGGCAATACCTTCTGTATTATTCGGAGAATCTTAAAAAAAAATTTATAATTAAGCCTTTGGTTCTAAAACTAACATTTCTTTAATAATAGATTCACGGTCTAAACGGGTCAAACAACCAATAAATTTCGCCTAGCCCTTCCCAGTGGCGTAATTTTTCCCCGAAGCCCTCTCCCTTGTCGGGAACAGAGGGAGATTAGAAAGGTGAGAATTAAGGGATATCTGCATAAAGAAATATGGAGGGGAAAAAGTCAATTTCCCTTCCAAAATTAAAAAAATCGCAAACTCACATTTAGGGTCCAATTTCTAGAAGTTATCTTTAAAAATTAGAAAAAAATTCAATTTTTAAGAACCTCAGCATTCTCAGCAAAAATTACAGCATCTATAGTAGTTTTACATAAAGCCCTTAATCCAAAAGTAGGCTCTTTATTACAGTCATATTTTTGTTGACAAAATGCATTATTCATTATAATGTGGTGGTAACTCTCAGACTCTTTTGACTTTAATTTTAATTTAAATAAATAAATGACATTGTATCCCTTTTTATGTTCCTATAAAAGAAAATTCTCTCTCCCCAAATTCGTTCATTCTAGTAATTTTGTTCTTTGAGTGTCCCTTCTCCCCTTTTTATTTATTCACATAATTTATTTGTTGGAAATTGTATTGCCTCTTTAAATAAATATTTATTTGAATTGGGCTTGTATTTGGACTTTAATTTAAAGAAGAGTAAATTAATAAGAAGTAATAAAGAGGAGACAAAATTAATTCTCACGTGGCGCTCCTGCGGACGAAAAATTTTCCTAAATTTTTCAACGGTCTCGAGATCGATTTGAATTTTATTTTGAAGGCTCTAGGCGAGCAACACCAAAAAATTTTTTTATTGAATTTAAAAGCTCTAGGCGAGCATATACAGCTCTAGGCGAGCTTCGACTCAAAATTTTTTTAATTTTAGAAAGTTTTGTGAAAAACTTTAATTTATTTTCCTCATCAAAAACCCTAGGCGGGTAAAAATCAATTTTTTTCTTCTTTTTAAAAAAAATCTGCAAAAGACCCTAGGTGGGTTTAAAAAGAAACAAACAAGAAAACGAAATTTTTTTATTTTAGTTGACCTTGGCAGTCAATCGATTTTATTGCTGCAAACAAATTGACTCAACTAAAGACCCTAGGTGGGCACAACTTTGGAAACTTTGAATTGAATTTTTTTGTGACTCATCAAAAGCTCTAGGTGAGCGTAAACAAAGTTAATAGAAAATTAATGATAACCCGTTCCCCTGTTTTAACAAGAAATAGGGCAAAGGATAAAGCTATAGAACGAGAAGCTTCTGAAAATCAAACTTCTAATATTCAAAATTTAGATATGGACGATGTTCTGGATGTTGAAAGTGAAATGGGAGAAAATGTTCTGTCGTCTTTGACACCAGAGGAAGAACAGCAATTGTTGAACGGTAGTAATAATAAAAATAATAATCAAAAAATTGGGGAAGGAAATGTTCCGAAAACGATTCAAACTCAAACCTCGCCAGCACAAGATAATAATAATGCGCAGGCACAAAATTATTTCGGGGTATTGAACGGAGTAACCCCACACACAGCACAAAATGTTTGTTTTCCTTTCCAAATTCCGAACATGCCTGTCATGACACAGCAGTTCCCAAATCAGCAAATGTTTACGCAATTTCCAAATTGTCAAATACCTATGTTAATGCCTATGTATCCCCAGCAGTTCATCCAGTACCCACAAATACCGCCAAGTAATCCGCAAAGTTTTCCGCCTCAAATGAACTCTGCTTACCAAGCTCAGCCCCATCAGAATTTTCAACATTCTGTTACGCAAGTGGCGCAGCCACCAATCAATAATGAAACTAACCAAAGACCCACAACTGATTTTGCTGGGTTCATGCACAGTTTTGATAGGATGTCTTTGTCATGGGCATTAGACAAAATTCCTGATTTGAAAGGTCCTGAAGGTGTCGATCAAATTAAGACATTCTTCAAAAAATTTGACTCTGCTACTGAAGGGATATCAGATGTTGTGCGGTTAAAAGCTTTGGAGTCTAAAATCAGCGGAAGAGCGGAAAGAGCTTTTAATACTGCGTTAGGAAATTGTCCGTTTATTTATTCATCAGTTCGACGCGAAATGCTTCGCATTCTCGAAACAACAGACACAAAAGAAATTTGTGCGTTCGACGAACTCATGTCTGGAGTTAAGAGGCGAGAGAATGAAAATATTGATTCACTTGCTAATAGAATTGCATCTTTAGTAAAACGAGCTTACCCAGGGATGACAAATAATTTGTTGGATGAATATTCAATAAAGCATTTGATAAGAAGCATTGGTGACTCAAACCTGGCACTTAATCTCGAAATAGCTCGACACGACGGAATGAGTTTTGACAGTTTCGTGTCCCTGGCAGCTAGAGCAGAATCGACGCAAAAAGCAACTCGGCATATAAATTTTCAATCTAAGCCCGCTGTCCAACAATTCTCACAACGTAATAATAACTTTATCCCTCGAAACGAAATTACCTGCTTTAACTGTGGAAAACCAGGTCATCTTTCACGCGATTGCTTCTCTAGTCGAAATAATCAATATATGTCGAAGGATAACGTGGCAGCTGCTACTGGAGCGAATAAAACATTTCTGAATACTAAAAATAACATTAGTTAGCCAAATAGAAATACAGCAGTTTGGCGAGGAAATGGTCAAACCAGAGCACTCCCACCGTCAAACAATCAACTTAAAAACGGTTGCATAACTATTCATGACGAAATCCCCGAAAATCACGTTAACTCTTGCGGGATAAACATTTTGGAAATTAAGGAAGAGCTTAAGAAAATTCCCGAACAAGAAGCAAAAGCAGAGATAATAAAGAACTCAATAGGCCCTGTAATTTCAATCAAAGTTAACGTTAAGGGTTTACCTGCAAAAGGAATGCTAGATGGGGGCGCACAAATTTCGCTAATAAGCTCAAATTTTCTTTTGAAACTGCTTAAGGACAAGGAAATTGAATTAAAAAACATTGGATTTTCAAGAGCAAAAACTAAAATTTCTGATGTAAATGGGCAAAAGCTTGAATGCCATGGAATTGTTGAGCTAGAAATAAAGCGTGAAAACCAAGAAGAAATTAAAACTTGTTTTCACATAACCGATGCCCCTTTCGGCTATGACTTATTATTCGGCACCAATTCACTAGGCAAGCTTGGTTTTAAGCTAATGGACGTTCCTAATAATGCTCTAATTGATTTTGGAAGTGAAAATTTAGATCAAAACAACAACGCAGTTAGAGTCATCTATAAAACGCGAATTCAGGCACTGAGCGTTAAAAATATTGAAGTATTAATAGGGGAAGAATGGGAAGGAAAACAAATAGTCTTGCACTCAGAAAATCAAAAAAGAGAAACTGCTATTAGTGTTGAACCAACTATCGGAAAAGCAGAGTCCGGCAAAAATTTTGTGCGTGTGGTCAATAGCTCTTTATTTCCGATTGAGCTTAACGAAAATGAAATTATAGGAACAGTAGAAGTTGCTTTAATGATACAAGACTATTTAGAGAGAGGAATAATAAGAGGATCAAATTCGCCGTGGGCTAGCCCTATTGTTATTGTTCCTAAAAAGGATGGCTCTTTAAGATTCTGCGTAGATTTTCGAGGAGTTAATTCAGTGACGATAAAGGATTCATATCCACTTCCGAATATTGACAACATTCTTCTAACACTAGGCGGTAAAAGATTTTTCAGTTGTCTAGACTTCCTCTCGGGATATTGGCAAATAAAAATGGAACCGCAGAGTATTGAAAAAACGGCATTTATAACCGAATTTGGTCTACACGAATTTATTGTTCTTCCATTTGGGCTTTGTAATGCGGTAGCTACATTTCAACGTTTTATGACAAAACTATTCGAAGACGTTGTCAATAAATTTGTCTTTATTTATATAGACGACATTCTAATAGCGTCTGAAAGTTGGGAAGAGCACATTGAACATTTAAAATTAATCTTTGAAAGAATAAAAGAAGCAGGACTAAAATTAAAAATTTCAAAATGTAAATTTGCTTGTAAAGAAATTCCATTCTTGGGACATATCTTGACACGCGAAGGCATTAAAAAGGATGCAGAAAAAACTAAAGCCGTCATAAACTGTCCAACACCCAAAACAAGAAAACAACTGAGTTCATTGCTTGGATTTCTGTCTTACTATAGGAAGTTCATTCATGGGTTTAGTACTTTAGCTTCACCTTTATTCAAACTACTGAGAAAAGAAAACGACTTTAAAATAGGGGAAAAGGAGAAACTGATAATTGATCTTCTAAAAGAAAAACTTCTTCAAAATGCTATTCTTTATTTCCCGGATTTTAAAGAAGCAATTAATAACCCTAAAAGAAGATTTATCATGTTAACGGATGCTAGTAAAACTGGGATTGCTGCAATATTGTGTCAGGCAGATAAAGAAGGAAATATTCGTCCTATTTTCTTTGCATCCCGCCAATGCAATAAACACGAAGCAAAATACTGTGCCACAGAACTCGAGGCATTGGCAATTCGTTTCGGTTCTAAAAAGTTCTTCCAATTCATCGCACAAATACCAACTAGAGTTTTAACAGACCACAGAGCGCTTGTTTCAATGTTTAAAAGTAAAACAGAAACAGGAAATACTAGAGTTGACAAATGGCTTTTAGAATTAAACTCTAGATTTACTCTCCAAGTTGAATATAACCCAGGGAAACAAAATATTGTCGCAGACTTCCTATCGAGAGCTCCAACATGGGAAGATTCAAAAATACCAGATATCGATTCTGCTGAAGTAGAAGAAATTGCTTTTGTTGGACAACTCACACAAATCGATATCGAAAAGGAAGAAATCGATAAAAGAAACGAATGGGTGGAAAAGACAAAAGAAAGTGAATTTAAGTTTCTTTATGAATTCTTGGAAAAGAGAATTTGGCCTGACGATTTTAAAGAAAGACAAAAAGTAATTAATTGTTGTTTGAGTTTCACAGTTATCGAGGGCCTGCTTTACAAATATGAAAACGACGGGAAAATGAGACTTTTTGTACCAGACTCCTTCAGAACTAAATTATTAACTGAATCTCATTCCGGAAAATGTGCAGGTCATCTAAGTGGTAAAAAGATCTTCAAACAATTAGCCGTTAAATACTTTTGGCCTAACATGCAATCAGAATGCATTAACACTGCTTTAAAATGTAGAATTTGTGCGCATGCTAGAAACCCAAAATCCAACGAACCGCCAATGAAAGTAGTTCGAACAAACGAACCATTTGAGTTAATTTGCATTGATATACTTGACGTTGGTCCAAGTAACGCAAACTCTAGATACATCTTTGTAGCTGTCGACCATTTTTCTAAATACGTGATAGCGGTTCCTATTCCAAATAAATCAGCAGAAGCAGTTGCGAAAGCACTAGTTGAAAATATAATTCTAATTTATGGGGCACCAAAAAGAATACATTCTGATCGAGGGAAGGAATTTGTAAACGCGATTATTAAGGAAATACTAACTACCCTTAAAATAGAACAAACAGTTACAGCCGGATATGATCCTAATGCGAACGGATTAGTAGAGAGAATTAACCAAATAATTATTGGGATGTTAAAACGGTCAACAGCTTCAAACTGGACTTGGCCCGAAAGACTTCCTTATCTCATTTTCGCTTATAATTCAACTCCAAGTGAAACAACTGGGTTTTCTCCCTACAACCTGATTTTAGGAAAACCTCCAAACTTACCTTTTGAAGAAATGTCACTTTCAGTAAACCCCCTATACACTATTGACGACGAAACTTATATTCAACTCTTTCGTGAAAATTTAGTCCAACTAATCGATAAGGCTAAAGAGAATTCCGAAAAAGCACAAGGAAAGAGTAAAATTTGGTACGACTCACAACCCAAAGTAACAGCTAATAAATTTAAAATTGGCGATAGAGTTATGGTAATTTTTCCAGGAAAGAATAGAAAAGCGCCACACAAAAAGTTACTTTGGAACCATTTCGGACCATATAAAATATTAGAAATGAATGAATCGTCAGCAACTCTCACTCCCATTGACAAAAGCAATGAAAAAATTAAAGTACCTTTAGAGCGGCTTATTCGTGTACCACCCGGAGTGCCTGACGTAGCAACATTACCGCGCGGCAAAAATCCCTTTAAAAATATTTTAATGGCTATTCTGCTGGCAGGGATTGAGGGAATTGAGAATAACAGCAAAAACTTTAATGGGGAAAATAAAAAGAAAAATTTAGGAAAAGAAATCAATGCTAATTCTTTTTCATTAATTTTTTCAGACGATAATATGGAATTTGAAACTGACGAAATTTCTTGGACAAAACGCTGTTCTAATGAAAACTTAAAAGTCGGTGACTTGGACTCAGCACTAGACAAAGAAACTGGAATTGGTTCTCGTTCTGTTAACACGCCAATAAAAGCTCTCCTTGCAATTTTTCTTCTCAAATCAAATGAAATTAAAGCAACAACAGCAGCTCGAAGCTTATTAATTAAAATTCTTGAAGCAATTCCAGGGACGGAATTGTCTAAATATGAGGAGGAGAGGGGTGATACTGTGAAAAGCGGATTATTTCCAAATGAGCATCAGATAGAAGAGACTTTTTCTATTTGGTTTGAAAATTGTAAAGAAGCGAGAAAAGCTTTGGAAACAACAAAATTCGAAAAAATTAAAATTATTCTTCCGGGAGACTTAGAAAGAATTAATGAAGTAGAGAAAGAAGGTTGGATAAATGTTTTTAAAATTGGAAATAAGAAGTTAGAAAAAATTCGAGCAATTTCCATTCATAAAGCAAAACATTTAATTCATCACAAAAGAGTATTTCTCGGTGATACTAATGCAAATCAGCTCTCGAAAATATTTAATCCGTCTTATTTTCTTGGAAAAGAAGGGGGACAATTAAATGAAGTAATAAGGAAATTTAATGAAGTTGTGCTTTCGTCGGAAGTTGAAACTGTAATTGTAATGTTAGGAAGAGATGCACTCCTAGGCGGAGAAACAGTTGAACAATTAATGGAAGAGGCTAGGCGCCTGAAACAACTTCTTGAAAGATTTACACACATTCACGTAATCTGGCTTCCACCTCCTTACATTAGACAGAAACATAATGAATACGAAGAGCTTATTTCAAAATTAAAATACTTTTTGAAAGAAGAAAGTTCTGACCAATTCGAATTCATTACAACAACAAATACCGGAAGAAGTTTCTTAGAATTAACCAGATTCGGGAATTCTTTTAACGCTCTGACAGTAGAAGCAGACGGAAAGATGAAAAGTAACGGAGTTGAGATTATGAAAGCTTGGCTGGTAACGCAAGTCCCCAATTTCCCTGGTGACTATGAACTAGGCGTTCGAAATGTCAAATCAAAAATTGTTGTTCCGAGAAATGAGAGAAGTGGAAGGAACTCAAACAGGAATGACTCGAGGGGGGGCGGTCTAGGCGACCAAACTCCTAGAAGCCGTTGGCATGGAAATGAGAATCGGAGGGGGCGAGGTCTAGGCGACCGAATCCCTAGGCGCTCTGTCTTCGAGAGAATTAGACGTTATGAAGGAAGCAGATCTCGTGACCGTTTGTGAACCACACCCTTTCGTAGCCGATTCAAAGCCGAGGGACTCGTCTTTTTAGAAGGTGGAGATGTGGTAACTCTCAGACTCTTTTGACTTTAATTTTAATTTAAATAAATAAATGACATTGTATCCCTTTTTATGTTCCTATAAAAGAAAATTCTCTCTCCCCAAATTCGTTCATTCTAGTAATTTTGTTCTTTGAGTGTCCCTTCTCCCCTTTTTATTTATTCACATAATTTATTTGTTGGAAATTGTATTGCCTCTTTAAATAAATATTTATTTGAATTGGGCTTGTATTTGGACTTTAATTTAAAGAAGAGTAAATTAATAAGAAGTAATAAAGAGGAGACAAAATTAATTCTCACGATAAAATTTATGCCAAATAGAGTGAATAAATAAAATTTAAAGATTGACATTATTTAACTAAATATAGTATATTAGAGAGATTAAAATCCATTTTTTAATATATTATAACTTAATTGAAGAACAAAAAAGGCGATTTTAATTTTACAATCGAGTAAATATGGCATGCCACATACTTGGTTAGAGTAAGATGTCCAAGACCAAGAATTTTCCCAGATTCAAGACTCAACACTCTACAACAAAACCCACAGCTTGACAAAGAAATGGAAGACTGTGTGTTACTCCAAAAACAAAAATTAACCACCCAAAAATGTCCCAAAGAAAATTTTTATTTAATTATTAATCTAAACAGTCTTGGCAAATAAATTTTTGATTTTATAGAGAATTTGTTCACGAGAATTTAATTATAAAATAAAAATCGACAAAAAATTTACGACAAAGGGCGCGTAAAAAATCTTAAAAATTTTTTAAAGAAAAACAATAAAAATATTTTTTTTGAGCTAAAATAAAATCTTTAACCTATTTTTTACACGTTTACTTTTTGTATTTGTGCATATTTATTAATGTCTCTAAAAAGTCTCTATTGTACATATATGTATTTTGTTGTACCTAAATAAATTTTATTAATGTGTAAATATGTAGGTATATTTTTATTTTTGATCTACTATTGTAAAAGGTTGGAGAGAATTTTTAATTAAATAAAACAAATTAGAAAACATTCTTTAGAATTCAAACACGCAATAAATTTAATAATATTTTTAGAAAATAGGGAGGGGATAGTCTAAGGGGAACATAGGAGGTACATAGGTTGAAGGGAACTTAAGAGGTATTCGTATGGAATGCGTGATTCTTTGAACGCCTAACCTGTGATCGGCCGGAATTCCTTCCAATTTCCGAAAACTTACTCTGATTTCCGATTTAAGAGGCCTATTTAGCCACGTGTATTTATTTTAATATTATTTGGCATATGACATACTATACCTTTTAAAATCAGAACTTACAAATTAGTGCTTTAAATTGCATTAGGTAAATAATGTAGAAAAAATTTTTTATCAAAATATTTATCCAATATTGCAAAATTTAATTTATAATTTAAGCAGTTACATACATATTTCTTGTTTATTTAATATTTTGATTCTCTCCTTTAACCCTTTTCTTCATTAATCAGAATATGTACCTATTCACAATCCTCATCCTTACATTCCTCATGACATGGAGCTTTTGTTGTTGGATAATCCTTAAATTATTAAACATATATTGCAGTTTAATATTCCCTTTATATCACCCAATTCTTTTTTGATAAGATAGGGAAAAGTCTTTGAGTGGCTTGCCTAGTAAATTATTTGCTAGCCACTATCTAGATTTCCCTCAAACGTGCTTATTCAGATCCCAACTAGAAAAATTATTCTGCCTAATTTTTTGAGATTGATCTTGCTTTGGAATCTCTTATGTGGAGTGTATTTTTTCCCTTTTCATACCTTTTCTTTTTGTGTTGAAGGTTCGTTTACAGGTTCCTGAGTATTTGGTACAGGTGGCTGTTCAGCTGCCTAAAAATAATATTAAGGTTGAAATTTTGGATGGAATAAGTAAATTTTTGAAAATCAAAAAAGGCTAGCTATGGGAGTGTTAAAGAAATTAGAAATGGGAAAGGAGAGTTGTAAAAGATATCCTGTGTGTGAGAGAGAAGTACCCCCTCTTCCCTTTTCATACCATTTCTTTTTGTGTTGAAGGCTCGTTTACAGGTTCCTGTGTAACAGGCGCAGGTGGCTGATCAGCTGCCTAAATAACGTTTTAAAAATTTTTTCTTCAAAAACATTTTTCCCAACCATTTTATCCATCGACATAAGCATTGAATTTTGCATACGCCTACAAGATGATTGTATTTCTGGAGGTGCTTCACTGCAATTAGTTTTGAAAATAATAGCATTATTTATTGAAGCAGTGACAATTAATATTAAAGTAAAAAATAAATATTTTGACATGTTTAAAAATAAATATTCTGAAAGTTTGAGAATTATTTTAAAAAATATGTCGACAAAACTGTAAACAAAAAACTTAGATCTGATCCTGGAATTGCTTCAGATTTTGGGTTTTAAGTCAAGAAAAAATCCAGAAACTGAAAAAAAGCATTAATCTCGTTATTAAATCCAGAAAAATCAAAGAGTTAATAGATATCCAGTCTGGACTCCACAAAAATGTATACAAGAGCCACTCGGTTTGGACACATTCAACGATGGTTCTGCTTCTTCCATCCAATAAATTCAAGTTTAATTCGGCAAAAAAATATAAAATTAAGAAAAAAATTTTAGAAATAAAAAAATGAATAAAATAATTAATAAATTCTATTTTAAAAATTATTTAAAAAATCTTTTCATTGAAGAGATTGACGTCTTTTTAACACTGTTTAAATAAAATAAAATTTTAATAAAAAATTTTAAATAAAATAAATGTGTTGGCATTTAAATAAAATTTAAAAATTAAAAAAATTTTTATTAATTTTATTTTTAGAAAAAGACAAATCTGGGACCAGAGATGACGGAAATTAAAGTGTCGGAATGGAGCACTCAGTCGACTAAATGAGATAATAAATAAAATTAAAATTTACTTTTGTCCTCGTGATATGAAGTGTATAAAATAAAATTCGGAGGATAATTTATATTTTAAGCCTCTAAATTTTTGGTCTCGTACATCGTAATTAGTAACAACAGATTTTTTCGAACCCAGCCAAAGTAAGTACGAATTTCGTGGTCCCATAAAGTTGATGGTTAGTTTTCAAAGATGGATTAGGATTTTTAGCGTTTTTTGTGTTCAGAATCTTGCCTATTAGTTTCGGCCTTCAATAATGGACGTGATTGATCCCGAAAAGGGAACAATCATGCCTTTCTCGCCATAGTCAAAAAATTTCTTCCTGCGGCGCAAGAATGAAGAAAGGGATACTTCAACATATATTCACGATTGGGTTTGCCGAAGTAAACGGAAGATGAGAGCGAGATATGTATCCGGTCCGCAAAAATGAAGAAAGTCGGCTTACGAAAATTTTGCCGACGCTCAAAAAGTGACACTTAAAATCCACTGTGTTATCTTTGCATTTGAAGAAGATAAAAGTGTTATCAATAAAATTGATAAGATTTAAAAGAGATAGAAGAGACATGGGATTCCCTCAATATCCCTCCAAACACTAATATGGATTAAGATATTGACTAATATGGTTAGGAGTGTTTAATATGGACTAATATGGATTATTTCGGTGGATTAAGAGGATATCGGTGGATTAGGAGTGTTTAAATGGATTAAGAGTGATTTCGGTGGACTAAGAGGGATTTTGGGTGATCCATTTAATCCGTCGAAATCCATAAATATCCCATTTACTCAATCTTAATCTCAATGAACTATTGGCACTATTTTGTCATCCATTGGTTATAAAAATTTTTATTTTAAAAAATCGAAGAATATCTAGCCTTTTTTTCTTTATTTTTCGATATTTTTCTTTCGATATTTTTCTATATATATCGAATGTTGATCACCCCCTACTGCCCGGACTCTAGTATAAAGTGTGCCTCAAATACTGTATCTTGAGAATAAAAAATAGTATTAAAAATTTATAAAAGGTATGAAAGTCGAGGTATTCTGAATAGAAGATATGCGATGAGTGAAAAGAACATAAAAAGATGAGACAGTCTGAAGATACAGTGCAAATTGAAATGAAACATTATAGGTAGTAATATTAGTCAGGCTTGGTAATGGATATACAGATATTGATACAGATAAGTTCAAAATGCCTGCGGATATCCGTCTGTATCCGCCGTAAATATCCGGATACCAAAATCCACGTCCATTACCAAATCTGTTTTAGTATTCACTTTCGGTGGAAGTAATAGTAAAAAATAAAAATTATTGTTGCATTATTTAAATATTTATTCATTTGTATTGAAATATTAAATAGGTAATTTATAAATATGTAAATCCAAACTAGCTATGGGTTACGTATGCGATGGCGGTAACTTACGTATGCACTATATTTAATAGGCGGAGCCTTTAGTTACGATACTTCTGCCCGTTGGAAAGCCTAACGGCTTTGGGGCGCGCTTCGCGCGCTGCTAGAAACAGTTGCATTTTTATAATTCAAACCATCCCGTTTTTACCGTGCTTAGCCATTGTTGTATAACATTTTATTATTATACAACAATGCCCAGGGTACACCACGTGGAGGTGCACGGAGGTAAACGGGCAAACCCTGTACCCCGTGGGAGGGACCCACCCCAAAAATAAATAATAAAAAAATAAATAATAAAAATCCCCAAAATAAATAATAAAATACTATTAAATTATACTTAAAAACAAATAAACAACAATGAAATACTCAACCGGTTGGCATAAAGCCTCCCGTGCGATTATGCCCCTATTGGACATAAAAGTGAATAATAAATAATTAAAAACAATAAATAAATAAATAAAAAACAACAATGAAATACTCAACCGGTCGGCATAAAGCCTCCCGTGCGATTATGCCTCTATTAGACATAAAAGTGAATAATAATTAAATAAACAAATAAATAAAAAACAAAAGAAATTGCTCAACCGGTTGGCATAAAGCCTCCCGTGCGATTATGCCCCTATTGGACATAAAAGTGAATAAAAAATAAATAAATAATAAATAAACAACAATGAAATACTCAACCGGTTGGCATAAAGCCTCCCGTGCGATTATGCCCCTATTGGACATAAAAGTGAATAAAAAAATAAAATTAAAACTCAAACTATAAAAATAATTAAATAACTAAAATTCTGTTTAAAAACAACCCCAACACTAATTTTTAAATAATACAACCCCAAAAATACTATTATTTAATAATACAACCCCAAAAACCGTCCCATAAAATATATTATAAATAGAAACAACATTACACCAATATTACGAAAAATATAACCATTTCTATCAAGACATTCCAAAAATCTAATCACCTCCTAATTAAATGATAAACAAAACAAATTTACTTTATAAAACATAATTAAACACTCCACTAAAAATACCAACCATACCTAAAAAACTACAAAACGAAAATCATAAATCAAACACAAATTTCAATAAACTAAAATAATAGTCACAAACAAATAAATTTTAAACGCAAAACCAATTCGGATCAAAAGTAAATAATTCATACCACAAATAAAATACTAAATATAAAACCAAAAAACCATTCCACAACAAATAATCTATAAATACAAAAACTCAACCAAAAGTAATACCAAAATACAAAAACAAACACAAAATCAAAAACAGAATCTAAAATTTTTCAACATAAATCGACTTTTATTTTTTTTACATTCAATCAAAAGAAATACCTCTTGCTACAACGTTTCTCATAGAAATATTTCCATTATTATCAGGGTGTCTTCCGGGTGCAAAAACTCTAATGTTTTCACCACTTCTGGCCCGTGAAAAAGCGGTATAAGTTTGGCCATGCGCGAAAGGCTCATCGCTTATATCAATTCCTAAACGTTCACAAGTTTGCCCTTGGGCTTTAGTAATAGTCATGCAAAAAGCCACCCTTACGGGAAACTGAAATCGTTCAAAACTAACACAATCAGGTCGAATATCTTTATAACTATTTCTTGCACGACATATTCCAACAGTAATACCACGGTCAGAAGAACCACTTATGGTTTCTGCCTCAATTAAATCTTGATATAAACGCCTAACAATCAATCTAGTGCCATTACATAAACCCTTCTGTGTATTTAAATTTTGAAGCAAAACAATTACTGCACCAACTTTAAGTTTTATATTATGGGCAGGCATTCCTATTGGCGTAAGCCTGTTCAATTGCGCAACTTCATACTCAGCTAAATTATAAGCAAAAGGATTTTCACTCGTGGGATTATCTATTGATAAATATTCTTGAACAGGCGAGTCTATCAAACCAACAATTTCTTCATTAATCATATCAACTACTCTATTAGTTGGTGAAAGAATTAATCTTTTTAATAATTCGTGAACTGGTGCATCAAACCCAGTGTTAAATACGAATGCATACAAGGCTTGGCGCGAATTAACCCTCATTCCTATTGGTATACTAACTGAATCGCCTGTTTGACCAGTTCCAATACTATAAAGCCAATCTTTAAACTGAATTTCTGAAGGAATTACACGCATATTTTGTAACAATCTGTGTTTTTCGAATCTTCCATATAAATGTGAGGATTGGATTGATGCTGCCACCTGTGCTCCAGGTGACGACGAGTCATTAACTACAGGAAGGGACTGCTTCCAATCACCTGATATTATAACTATCTTTCCCCCAAAAGGCTGATCTGTAAACTGCGGAATTAATTTTTTACACAAAAGATTAACATTTTCAAAAATTGTCCTATTTAACATTGAAACTTCATCAATAATTATTACATTAGCCTCAATAATTCTACGT